>OY756951.1:6290000-6687500 GCA_963580275.1 Crataegus laevigata | reverse complement strand
AGAGCTCGAGCCTAGGGTTTAAAGCTTCAGCCTACCCCAAACCTGCCCTGTTTGAGCCAAATGAGATTTTTCTGTGTGCCCATAATACAGGTCATGAGACTCAGGACACACATATTATTATTCAATTTGAGAAAAATTTGAAAAAGAATTTTTTTTTGTAATTGTATAATAAGATATGACGTACTGTCTCGTATTTTAAGCACATTGAAAAATTTATCCAAAAAATGAGCAATGATGAAGAGATGAAAGTTGACTGAAAAGACTTATTTGGAAAACTCTTCCGTCAAAAGAATAGTACTTTCACCTTTCAGCTTCTTCCATTTAATATGAGATGTCAAAAACCGATTTGGATGAAACTTATTTTTTATTTTCCCATTTTAGCAATTTTTTAACACTAAAAAAATTATTTATTTCCAGTTTTAACGTTTAAATTCTTTTAATCTTTATGCTATGGACAGATCCGACGGCTAATAATTGAAATTTGGTTTTGTATGGAAGTATAGTGCATAGACTTTTCCATTTTTGTAAAAATTCTAATTAGTGCATATGTTATGTTAGGGTTTGCCAGCTCCTTTTACACTCTAGCTAATTAAGTTTAAAAATAATTTAATCAAATCCAAACTCAATCATCTCAAACTCTATATAAATTAATACGTTTGGAATCCATTTTTAACAGATTTCTTAATTAATTGAATCTTCATTTTTCCAAGAAATTAAACACATTAATCATGGAGCGAAAAACCACCGTGCTCTTTGTCCTCGTATTCTCTTTGGCCTCCTTTCTATCTCTACTAATCCCAACCACCGCATCTCCGCCTGTATCGGCCGTTTTCGCCTTAGGCGATTCAACGTTGGATTCGGGCAACAACAACCGCCTCCCATTCACCCTTTTCAAAAGTGACCACCGTCCGTACGGCCGGGACTTGCCAAACCACGTCCCAACGGGAAGGTTTTCCAATGGAAAACTATCAACGGACTTCATGGTCTCCAAACTTGGCCTCAAGGACTTGTTGCCCGCTTACCGTGACCGGAGACTGACTGACCGTGACTTGCTCACGGGTGTCAGTTTCGCGTCAGGCGGTAGCGGTTTGGATGATCTGACCTTGGCCGTGTCGAAGGCTACGAGTTTGTCGAGGCAGTTGGAGGATTTTGATGAAGCGTTGAGGAGGATGAGGAGAACTGTTGGGAAGAAGAATTGTAGTGAGATTGTCAACAACGCTGTGTTTGTGATTAGTGTTGGTACTAATGACATGGTGTTTAACCTCTACGATGTACCTGTTACACGGAGGAAAATTGAGTTTTCACCTTTAGGGTACCAGGATTTTCTTCTCAAAAGACTCGAGTCGTTCATTCAGGTATATAATTAAGTAGCCCTTAATCAAGTGACCTGGTGAATTAGTAACATTATTTATCAAAAAAAAAAAACTAGCGGTGTTACGATCAAATCCTTCGTTTTTTGCTGTAATTTTAGCCATGCATGATTGTGATGGTTAATTGAGTCTTTGATTCTAATGTTTAATTAAACTTAATTTATAGTAATTAAGATCAATTTAGATCTACCAAGATGATATTTAGACTACATTAATAGAATGTCATTACCAAAGGGGAACATCTAAGGAGTTGTCTAATTAAGGTAGGATTTACTGTTATAATTTTACATGTTGATGTTATAACTTATAATTTAGATAAATTAATAACACTACCATCGACATGCTATGCTTATAATGTTATTCGTGATATGCATGGCAGAACCTACATCAGAGGGGAGCGAGGAGATTCCAGGTGGCGGGTCTTCCGCCAATCGGATGTCTGCCAATGCAGCTGACCCTTGGCAGCATCTTCAACGGGCTTAGGCGTGTGTGCGTGGAGCAGCAAAACAAGGACTCTCAGGCTTACAACACCAACCTCCAAGGTCTCATCCAAAGATTGCAAGCCTCCCTCCCCGGTTCCAGGCTCGCCTACTTCGACACCTACAATCCCATCTTGGACATGTTCAATAACCCATCTAAATATGGTAAGTATATGATTTGGAATATTGTCACGCCTCTTATCATTTTACTTTACAAACCTAGTATACATATATATATATGTGTGTGTGTGTGTGTGTTTTCTTTGATTTTCTGTGCTTAATTTTTATTAATTTCATTTTGTTTTAATACTTGATATATGTCTGTAGGGTTTGTGCAAACACATGCAGGATGCTGTGGAACAGGGATGGTAGAGTTGGGTCCAATGTGCGGGAAGCTTTCACTGACGTGTCCAGACCCTTCTAAATTTTTGTTCTGGGATGCCATGCATCCTTCCCAAGCAGCATACAAAGTTCTTGCTGACATATCAGAGAAGACGGTCTTGCCGCACCTTACTGCTTGACTGGATATGGATTGATCAATTTTTTTTCTTTTTTCTTGTAATTAGTAACTTGGACAAGGTAAATACGGCAGGATATATATATTGAACAATCAGTTAGATCCAAGAATGCACTCTTTTCCTTTTTTTTTCAAGTTTTGAAATAATATAATATAATTTGGTTAGCTTTTATTTTTTTTTGGGGAAATAATCCTTGGTTACTTTTGAAGCATGTAATCATAAAAGGATTGTGTTAAAGAAAAAATCTTGCTCAATAATTTGCCTTCAATATTGTTGTATCAAAAAATGAAACATGTACTCAAGATGCAACATAAATTCTAAAGCAAAACCTAGCATGAGATAGTCTGCAGAAAATAATACTTATATAGATCAGGAACATATTTACGAAAAGAAGAAGAAACAGATATACAGAAAAAAAAAATATATATATATATATATATATATATATTTACAGTGGGTTTACTACGCAGGGCTTGTTGAAAGTGATTTCGATAAAAATGTTTTTGAAATTAATTCTTAGTGAAAATACAAGTGAATTCTAAAAAAGCACTTGAAGTTCTTCTTAGAAGAAGCATATAACTGGTGCTTCTTCTAGGAAAACACTTCAAATGCTTTTGGAACCCAAAAATATTTTCTTTAAAGCACTTTAAGTCATTTTAAAAGTATTTCAAAACGACCTCATAATCATAGATGTTGAGAATTTCAATACATTTGACATCAAAAGTGGCTAACTGTAGCCTACAAAATAGGAGACAAATAGTAATTCCTTTATGTGTTTTGGCTAACCGAAAGACAACTCATGTGATCTAAAACGAAATTTTACGAGGAAAATTGACGTTAATATTATTTGCAGGAACATATGGTTTCAGAGATAACATAAAAAAGTTAATAAATTTTGGATTTCCAAGAAATATTGTTCTTAATCAAGCACCAAGATTTTTGTTTTTTTTATTTACCTAAAAACTAATAAAACAAAGAGAACCTAGAAATAGGAACCTAAAAACTCTCAAAACAATGTACATATATGACCACAAAACTGTGCATATTTGGTAATGCCAAAAAACACATTCGTCTGTTTATACCTCGTTATTCACCAGTTTTTGAATCATTTGCTAATAATATTGCTATCTATTTATCATGGATCGATACAAGACATTACATACAACAAAATCAAATGATCGAACAACGAACAAGTAGACATCATTACCTTTTTCGTGAGGGTAGAATATGACAGTGGTCAAGTTCAAAATTCATTAATTTGGTTGAATTTAATTTTGGAAAGTACCTCAAGATCTCAGTTAGAATAATATTGTCTCATTCATAGAGTGAGGTCCAGAGTACTTGCCATGTTCTTCCCGTGCTTGCTGTCAACGTAACCAGTAGTACCTTCTAATTTCTTCACGCCAAGTTTCGAAGACGAGGACGAGGACAAAGAGAGAGATAAACTACAACCCATGAGTAGTTTTTGATGATTATCACCACTACACTGTAAAGCTTTTCCGAATCCATGACCATGTTTTGGTGGAACTTTTAGTGACAGATTTAAATCCAAGTCACTGTTGTCTGTGTCCAAAGCCTTCTTTTTCAGCATGTTTTGCCCTTGATGATCTCGAATCACTGCACTCCAACTATGATGATCTTGGCATGGCCTGTGGATCACGGTTTGACATGACTCATCCCGAGTCCAAATGGTTTGTCCAGGGTTGGGAGATGGAAGATTTGCATGTAACTGATTTGCTGAAGTAGTCATAATATTGTTATTGTTGCTTCCAAGTATTCTTTCAGCAACTGAACCATAAAGTCCAATATTTCTGGTATTATGATCAAGTAGTGCAGTAGTCCTACTTGAACGGTATGGGCCGTATATCTGGTGGTGGTGGTGGCGACCTCGCCACGAGGAATGATCTGTAACACCATATCTAATACAAAAAAGAAGATTGAAATGGTTACTATCAGGATTCAACGAAAAATGAAAAACTAAAAAACACTTGATTTATAAATTGTTCAAAATTAAACAGTAAAATTAAGAGAACTATTTCATACCTTAATCCGGAAGAAGGCCATTTTTTGAAGCTTTGTAGCATGGAGAGTTGAGAAAAGTTGTAAAGTTGGTTATCTCCACCTTCCATAAAAAATCCTGCTTGATCTGTCAAAACTATCACATAATAAGAAAGCAAGATCTCTCAAGATTGTAAATATGTAAACCCTAACTTTTGTTTTAGTTTTTGGAAGAGTAGGTGAGCCTGTGTGCAATTTGTTAACTTGTTCACCTTGATTGGGGTCTTCCATCTTCTTGCTCCTATGCATCTGATGATTAAAATCAAAGCCAGAAAATGTAGAAAAATACTAATCAGATATTATGAACGCTTAATTTATATTTATTTTCATAGTATTGAATCTTATAGATAGTACACGTAGTGGAGAAAATATATAAAGATCATGAAATATATCTAGATCAAATCAATTACTTGAAGATGGCTCTTGACATGAGCTATACTAAGACCCTTAACATTCATCAATTGAAGAACCAACTTAGGAGTTGCTCCTGCACCATTAAAACACAATTATTAATACTTCATTAATTAGGAAACAGGAACTGACGGGGAAGCTAGGCTAATCTCATAAATTAATCACAAAACCTAGCTTTGATCATATGTACTAAACTTACTTTCTTGTCCACCTAATCTTTCAACTGCATGAACAAAGCGAAGATGGAGATCAGGTGTCCATCGAAGCCGCGATGTCTTTGAACGAACATACTGCCTTACAGATCCAGAAGCTCCCTTCTTTTCATGGTTTTCGTCAATGGTGCTATTGCTGGAGCTGACACCGTTATTGCTCAGCTGAAGGCCATCTTCATCCACCTCATCCTCTTCACCCTCATCGTCTTCATGATCGTATTCCTTCTTGCTGGTAGAAGGGCTTGATTTGGAAACTTCTTCCATACTGGTGCTTTCACTCTTCATCCCTAATCTCTTTTATGTTTTGCTTCCCAATAATATGGTATTGATGGGCAAGTGATGGCCAGATCTAGAATTCATCATATTTCTCTTTAACCATGAAGTGATCTTTGATGTTTGGGGAGATCCATTCTTTGCATACAAGCTAGCTATAGGCAGTTGAGCTAGCACTTGCAAGAACGGAGAAATTGGAGATGGAAATTTTCTATATCCTGGCTAGCTATAGCTAGCTATGACAAATACATGATATTATTAATAAAGTATTTAAACGTCTCACTTTCTCTCTCCCCCTCTCTCTCTTCGTCTCTTTATATACATTATACAATATTATATGAGCCTTGCATATATGATGCAAATTTTGTCCAAGCTTTCATGTACGTATATATATAGATACATGAGAGCTTTATCGACACTCTAGAACACTCATACTGCACTTTGAATATGTAAAAATAAAAGGAAGAAAATATACATAAAAAGCGATGATAATGACTTTTTAAGAATACTAATAACATGTTTCTACACACACACACACATAGGGTTACGATTCAGAGACACACGCTTTTGACACATGTTTTTGTGGAGTCCACTCCATAATATATATCAATAGTCCAACTGTCTATCTTAACGATTTTGGATTTCTCTAATTTTTTTGCAAGAAAAATCTATGAATGATGCACTAAAACATAGACAGTTTGAATCGTTGAAATGCATTATGAATTTGGCCCTACAAAATGAATGTCAAAATATATATTAAAAGTGTGTATTTCTGAATCATAACTCATACACACACACACACACATAGTACATGGATACATCAAATTATTTACCCAAATGGTTACATGCTTATTGGTATAGTAGAACTCATTACATAACAACTACATGGGAGTTTGTTAATAATCGAAATGAGAATAATAATTTACTTAATATATGTGCAAACTATACCCCAAAAAGAAGGAAAAAAGACGGGGATTTCCTTTATATACAGGTTACATAAATTTGTCATTTCCAAATCTAGTTACTATGTGCTTAGTACTTTATACTAATCATAGGATATACTCTCTTTTTTTTTGTTAATAAGTAATAACATTTGTAGATTTTTGCTATAGGTTATAGTTCATCTTCGTCTTTAGTCTTATTTGTGGTACGAATTATATGATTAGCATCTCTCTTTTTTTATTTGGCCAAAGGATCAACTGTAACATTTTGGATTCAGATTAATATATTGCTGTCTCCTGTTAACGTTGTCATGTCGATTAAGAGCTAAAGACCACATGGAAACTGGTAGTCAACTTTGAGTAAAGAAGAATCAGTGGTTTGCACGCGACCTGTGAAACTATAAGAATCATGTGCTTGTACCTGGCTTTATCAAAATAAAAAAGAAGTTTAGGTCGTCTGCTCGTGACTTGTGTTTGGAAGAAAGGAATTAAGATTCTTTCCCCATTTCTGTGTTCGGGGCCGGTGGACGGAAAATTCGGATCACCCATTGCAAATCACGTAGTCCTTATTAGCTAATTTTATTAGCTCACCTCACACAAACTAAGGGTTCGAATCCTCTTTCTCTCTCTTCAACAATCCGAATTTATGTAATTGAGCTCCGAGCACAGAGATTCGTGAGAGGATTTCGACTTTGGGGTGCGTTTGGTACGCAGATGGGACGGGACGGGACGGGACGGGACGGGACGGGACGGAACGGGACGGGACGGAACAGGACGGGACGGATGTTGTAAATTTTGAAAAAGACAAGGGGCATTGTTGTCCTAAAATGTTAAAAATTTCTGTTCCACAGACGTGGAACAACCCCGTTCCAGGGGGGAGGTGAAACCAAAAATCATCCAAAACTTGTCCCGTGGAACGCCTCGTCCCACTCGTTTTAGGCGTACCAAACGCGGGACGGAACGCCTCGTCCCGTCCCGTCCCGCGTACCAAACGCACTTGAAGAACGAATGCCCTATCTTTCATTTACATGCGTTAACCGATTAACACAATATTATTATGAGTATATTTTGCACTCTTAAATTTGGATGCAGTTACATCTTCACTTTAAACCATTTACAATATCATACCCATAAGTTTGAACTTTATAAATAAGGCCGGGCATGCATGAGAAATATTGACCTCAAAATATTTGAACTGAAACCAAATATTCTGGCCTCGTGTAACTTATAACCTTCATTAATGCAAGCTTACAACAAAGCATATATATAATGATGAATCACTGCATATGATATACATATATACATACATATATATATATATATATCATCAATTCATCATAATAATATGTAACCACTAAAGACTAAAGTTGTTCACTCATCACAAGCATCCTGAGAGAAATCACAGCCGTCAAAGATATGCTAGCTATGCCTCTTCAAAAAAGTTCATCCACCATCACAATCGTTTACAGTGTACTTTAAATGAAAACGAGGACAAGTGAGAATTAATAATTACAACCTGGATAATACTTTTCTCATTTCTAATAAGGAAGAAAGTCCTCGTTATTTCTTCTAACGTGGCATCATTTTGTTATTCAAATGTCTTATTTGAAATTGTTTATTATCTTTCTCAAACTTTAAAGATCATATTTTTTAGAAAAATCAGTTAAATTTTGTAACCATTTAGCCTACATACGTACATACAAATTTGACGATTATTATAACAAATAGCATATTCTCAATAAACCGTATATGACGTTACAAGGAGATGATGAATTTCCTCCTTACTAATAAAAACGAGGGAAGCATTACCCTTATTAATTACTACAAGGCCATATATATTATAAATATTCTTTATAATGTTTTCCAAACAACATTATATATCTATTTTTGTGTTTGGCCTGTGAAAACTATTAAAATAGAGGAGGTAGAGAGGTTTGTCTGAAAGGTTCGGCAGCACCCAACACCTACTCCATATGATGAATTATAAGTCAACTCCAAAGTACCTCGGTTATATTTTTTTTTTTTTTTTTAAAGTTTTGTTATTGCAATTGTTGATTTATTTTTCTTGCATGAAAACTCGTGATCCTGTTTATGCGGATCGATTTGCTTGAAGATGAGGATGTCTGTCTTTTTCTCATCTACCTAATTTAATAATAAGCAATCATCTATTCATCATCATCATCATCATGTGTGTGGATTGCAGAAAGAAAAATAGGAAGGAAAAAAAAAATCAACAAAGACTCGCAAATTATTTTTTATATCATTTTGAAAAATGATGAAATAACCTACACGAAATTACGAATTTTAGTGCAGGTTGGAGCACATTATTTTAATCAACTCGGCTAACCAATGTGCTACAAGAACTAATGTATACAACTCTCAACTTCTCTCAAGTCTCTCAATTTTATATTAAAAGTTATTTATGCCCTCCAATCAACTGATGTTGATCCTCTTTAGCCTCTTCATACACAATGGTCTATTTATTTGGACCGCATTCGAAAGATGACTTTCTATGCCTGTCACATATATCACGAAGGCAATGTAGTTGCGGACAATTTTTCTAATATGGGCCTGTCTTCTCCAAGTTTAGTATGACATGTTTCTCCTCCAATGGTAGTTCATGCTGCTTTGTTTTCAGACCAATGTTACCTACCTTCCACTTCTCAAATTAATGTGCATCTCGACATACAGGTTTGACCCACTTCTTGTTTTTTTTCTTAACCTTGTGATGTTGCTTGTTTTGTTTTGCAAGTTTAGATTTTTAGGTTCCGCTTTAGAGGGGTTAGTTTTATGTCCCCCCTCTTTTTCTTGTATTTTTGTTGTTTTTGTTTCTAGAATGGTATGGTAAGGTTTATGTCCCCCCTTCTTTTCATGTATCTTTTTTATCTTGTATTACGAGGGGTTAGGTTTATGTCTCCTCCTAACTAGGTGTACCTTTTTTTTATATCAATAAAATTCCTTCATACTGTTGAAGTTTTTTGGAAAAAAAAATTAAAACAATTCAATGTAATTGACTATGTAATGTTATTTAGACAGAAAGTTAACTTAATTGTTGACACTTTCTAATATTGATAAGTCTCACATACCACAATCCATCTAATAAGAAAGCATTTTAGCAGGCAGTTAGTGTGTTTAAATAGCATTATTATTATTAGTTTCCACAAAAAAAAACAAAATAGCATTATTATTTTATATAGGTAATAGTTGATTATTAAGAGTTTATCACGAACATTGTCCATGTTAGGGGCACTAAACTAATTAATCATATTTTAAGCACCTCATTTAATTAGTATTTCTATTAGTCGGAAAACACATTAATTATTATTACTCTTAATTATATATGCCACAATACCATCCCCAAATATCAAATATTGATATACGTATACGTACAACTACTGAACTTATATATGTGTGTGTGTGTGTGTCAATACTCACCAAGATTAGGAGAAATGTTTCAATGTGCCTGGAATACAACCCGGTAAACGAAGTATCATAATACAATTTGTTGAAAATTTTTATTTTTAAGTTTTCAACTAGAATTACACTTTTGTATACCGGACCAAGTTCACAACAAACTGAAAAAATTGTCCAAGATCATATGACTGTATACTGCATATTCTTTAATCAATTAACTATGAGCATGTTGAGTGTATTATAAAACAAGTGGTGCCACACAATACTATAATAACGTATGCATGCATCAAAAGGAATAACTTCGAACCTAATAATATTTTAAGTAATCTCAAAGTATATTTAATCTCCCTTTCATTTCTGCCAATTTGTGAGGCCCGCGAAGGCGATATGTTACCCATCCTAACGCATTATGTATCGTTCGATAGAAATGTGGGGTAACATTCCAAGGATTTTATCGTAAACAATACAATATTCCTAGTTACATCAAGAGAAAGGAAAAAGTTTAAATGCGGAGCGCTGTAAGTTGAAGAAGAAGTTCAGATTCATCAGGACAATCTACCATATTCTTAGTTACATCAAGAGAAAGCAAAAAGTTTAAATGCAAAATGCTGTAAGTTGAAGAAGAAGTTCAGATCCACAAGGACAATTCACCACTTGCATAGCTCGAATTTTCAAGAGCGTCTATCAAATCCACCAGAACAATTCACCACTTACATAACTCGAATTTTCAAGAGCGTCTATCTTTTCAACCAGTTACCAAAGTCATGCCTTTTCACTTTTCTTTCGTCAATATTGCTTGTAGGGTTGGTAGTGAAGTTTGAATACAAAAATAGACAGGAAACTCAGGAATTACAAGCATATTAGTAATGCTTTGGCTCCCTGAATTGCAACATTAAGATTGGACGGAAAATATAGGATAGGAAATAGGAAGAAAAAAGGATGTAACGATCGATATATATTCAATATTCAGAGGACTTTGGTAACAAGTCTTCAAATAAAGTCAACTATAAGCACCCAACATATAGTAGCATATATACATGCCCATTTTTCCCAGTGAGACTACCACATTACGACGGAGCCATCACTGTCACTCCGGAAGAATACTATCAGAAAAGAAAAATCCGAGATTCTACGATGGAACTGCGAAGCAAAAGCTAAAGTACGTGGTAGTTGCAATGACAACAACAAAAATCCAACTAGCTTGTTAAATTCAGAGAACATAATCTATGAATCTTGCTAATTAACTAACTAGGGCAACCGCTTAAAAACCAAGGAACAAACAGCCAAAACAACAAAGTCTCCTCCAATAGAGTCTCGTCCAAAGGATTATGAATAATTCTCTTCATAGGTTCCCGTCCCCACAGTGCAAGGTGGAGAGAAATCACGTCTGCGTAACGACCGGAAATCGACCGGGCTGTTGGTGTCTATTAGAACACGACGGTTCTCTCGTTCGGTCGACATTGGACGTACCATTTTCTCCAGCTCGGACATTGGGCATACCCTAAACCCTAAACTTTGCTTAAATACTGAGCTTCTGGTTTACAAGCACTTATTTCAAATAAAATATTGTACCACTGGTGTGGACCTGCGGGACGCTGGGGACTTCACGCGTTTGGTGCTGCCTGCGTGAAAGTTTTTAAGGGGCAAAAAGCACTATCTGGTTGGATTATGAAAGTTCTTTTGCGCGGGATCTCCATTCTCTATTAGCATCCTTGGTTTGTTTGTTTACGGGTTAAAAGGTTTGTTTGGACTGCTTTTGAAAAGAAAATGTTTTTGACAATAAAAACCGTTTATGGCTATGTTTACCAGATTTATTTAAAAGTGAAATGAGTCGCCACTATAGTCTAGTAGTATTCATCTTCACTTGTAAGTGAGAGGTCTTAGGTTCGATTCTCGCCAAGAGTAAATTTGAACCACATTTTTGCTAGCTAATTGTGAAGCTAAACTCACCTCCTTCTCCCTTAGAATAGATAATATCGTTTATTAAAAAAAAAAAGAGTCATAAAAGCATTTATGCTCACAAGTGCCTTCTAAAGAAGCAATCCTGGTTTACCAAAAGAAAAAAAAAAAAAGAAGCAATCCTGAACAAAGGGAGGACTCCTTTTTCTAATAGGAAAGCTAACGAAAGGTTTAAAAAAATTTATTTTTAATGAAAAGTTATTTTTAAAGATATAGTAAATAGTACCAAGAAAATATAAAAATGTAATTTTTTATTAAAAGTGAACAGTACCGAAAGTGTTTTGTTAAAACTTCCATTTCTAATTGACCTTAGTGGTTGTGGCCCTGCTGTGGTGGTGCAGACAGCGGATGCGGCGGGCTCCTTTTTCTCATTGACGTTGGAATTTTTTTGTTTAGTGTTGTTATTGGCTGTTTTTTTGTAATTAGATGTGAGACCCAAATCAACGAGGGCAGATTCTTGGGTTTGCTAGTCAAATCATGAGATTGCGCGGCCATACACAAATTAAGAGATGGCTAATCTGAAATAGATTTACTGTCACGTGGCATTCTATGTTCGATCTATAAATTTTTCTTCACATAACAATATATTTTTAAATTAAAAAATCACGTGGCGGTGAATCTGTACGTATAAGTTGCTTTCTAGAATAAAGAGAGGCATGGTCTTTGCCCCTATTTCTGATACTGCCCGATTCTCTTTAAGGTGTCATTTTATTTTTCGTCATCTAAATTCTAAAGCTCCATTAAGATAAGAGAATTACAATGTATAAAACATTAGAAAAAGCCCAAACCAAAAAAATTTGTCATCTAAATTCTAAATTTCGACTACACCCTTTCAAAAATTCCTCCGTCTAAATGGCCCGAAAACCCTAACACGCCACAAGGCAAAAACGTAACTGCAAAATCATCCGGACGGAGGAATTTCCAAAAAGGGTGTAGTCAAAATTGCCACATGACATAAAACGACATGAAGTGAAAGAGAGTTGCAAAGGTCCTAGAACATTTCTGAGTTTGATCCCCTGTAAAAGAGAAAAAAGGAAAGAGTTGCTCAGTCTCCGGGCAAAGGGTTTCGTTGCAATGAAACATAATTTTGTTCCTAAATTGTTTCCGCCAGACGTGACAAGCAACAGAAGATATGATCAACATACAGGCGAGAAATAAATGGTATGAAAATATTCATTGGAATGATATGACAATTCCAGGATTTTCTCAACAGTTTTAATCACCATGTTTATATGTTTCAGCACCGGAAATCTCATGTTATTTTTCTCCGTATGTGCATCTTCAAGCACCATGCTTCCTCAAATCTTAGTCTAAGGTTGAAAGTACAAAACGAAAAACTTGTAATGATGTCTGAACTAAGATTCTAAGAAAATAAGCAGGGCTGTCAATCCGAAAGGAGGAAAAAAAAACCTCAGGTACCTCAAACGACATGCTCTTTATGTCGCCCTCAAGTTCAGCCGAACATCAAATACCACAAGAAAAAAACAAATTCCCAGATTCTATGACGGAGCTGAGATGCTGAAGCGAAAGCCAGTCTTCCCACGATCATGCTCAAATTGCTTCAGTATATAGTAGTAGTTGCACTGACAACAAAAAACGACCTTGTTAAACCCTGAGACCATAGGGATCTTGCTATCCAGGCAACCAAATAGAAGTAGGAACCAAACACATACGTGAACTAGGGCAAAACAACACACGCACAAATGAAAACAGGCATGCATCACATGTATCCCCTTCAGAGGAGTTTAACTGATGAGACTTGTACAAGAACAGATTGTTTACAAAAACCATTTAAACATAACCATTTTCCAAAGATTTCAGAAGCCTTCCTGAATCGAAATTACGATGTCATAAAATTGGATTGTTTTCCCAGAACAGCAGCAACCCAGTATACAAGCAGATAAGACCATGAAAGAAAAAACCCTTTTGAAGAAAGAGGATCCTTATGCCCATTACTGCATGCAATCTATCTTCATATAATACATATCACGGATGCAAGAATTATATGTACCATGAATTTCCTTACTTAAATTTTTACTTCAAAATCAGATTAAATAGCTAACCTCTAGGCGGAAGAATTTGGTAGGGACAACAATCCCTGCTCCTACAGAACTTCGAAATGACTGAAGGAACTTCAGGGCAGAAAAGGTTTGGAACTCATTCTCCGTCAATTTTGCCAGATTCCCCGCACCTGCGAAAATATGACCGTGCACTCCATGTTCTTTTAACCAGCGAAGCGGAAGATCGAATGAAATGTCTGCAAATGCAGAAACAGCAAGATCTCCTCCAATAGAATCTCTTCCAGGGGATTCTGAATTCTCCTCATTAGAATTATTTCCAACATGCCTTCTTGGTTCAGTGGGGCCTAGTCCCCTTGTCTTGAATCCCCACACTGTCGTAGGGCCCCCCACAGAGCAAACTGGAGAGAAATCACCACCCAGGAAGAACCGCTCTGGAAGGGATGAGGGCTTGTTCAAGAATCCACTCCCCCATGGAAAAATAACTCCAGTGGAGATCCCAAAATTAAGTGCAGCATGATAAAATCCTAATGGAACTACATAACGAATATCAAACTCCTGCACCATACAGTAAGAGAAGAAAGTTAATAAGTTTAATAGCTCATAGGTCTAGAGAATAAGTGGAAAGGGGGTAAAAATTGATCCTTAATTTGGTTCTTAACAAAACCCATATTTAGCCATAAACTTAGATCAACTGATTTAAGCAAAAGGCCACATATCCAATAAGAAGTTGCCACTTTTCACTACCTTGAATCAGGCCACAAAATAACAATGCACATAATTTACTACAGGACAAATAAAGCTTCATAACAGACTTTCAGATTTTGAAAATCACTAATTAGCAAACAATCATATTGGTATTTTTAATTTCCAAATAAAAGAAAAAAACAGGGTAGAGAAAAGAATGGTCCTCTTGTTTTTCTTTCATGTTCCTCTTCTAATTATGCGTCGTTAAGAGTCAGTAAAATGCAAGAAAATGAACAGGTTGTATCTAAGATGGCCTACTAGAAAAAAGCAGTCATGGTTATTATTCAAGAATTTGAAATAGAAGAACCGTTCCATATCAGAAATATTAGAAACATCTCATTATGCAATGACAATCCTGGGAAACGTTCTATCATTAGTAATCTAAACATGAAAGTATGATTAAAACATTTATAGATCTCTTAAGCAGGTGGGTATACGAATGACAATCAAAAGCATTTAACATGAAAGACATATATACATAAAAAAAAATTCCCTTTTCCTTTCATCGGTTCGGCTTAAAAAGAAACTAGAATAAAGAAGAGAATGTGTATTAAACCTGACGCAAAAACCTCGTGCTTCGATGATCAGGTGCAATGCCACCAATATGACTTGTAGAAACAAATGAGTAACCTCGAGTTGGCCTCAAAGGTGAATTTCTCCTATCAATCTTAAATGTGTATTTGATTGAAGAAAGTAATCCATGGCCGAGCTGCCTTCTTATAGACCTCGAGGCCAATTGTGATGGGTCTGCTAGCGTTCGCCAACCCAGGTTGTATGCCAAATCATGGTGTTTTGATGAAATCAGTCCAAGAGAGAGCCCCATCACGCGCTCTTTATAAGAAGAGAACTCCATCCAATCTTGGGAAAGCAGGAATGCTCGTGCCGTCAGTGGAGTAACAAACCCTTTGAACCTGGGAAAAAACAGGCCAGCACTTAACTCCGACGTTTGGTTGGGCCCATACGCCAAAGAACTATCCCACAAATCCCCATATCCGAGCAGATTTTTGAACTTAAGTGTTCCTTCAGCAGTCCATGACCTAGCCTACAAAAACATTACAAGTAAGACATGACGGATACCATGCTTATGCATCTGTTCACAGTTAAGAAACAAGAGAACACAACATATTAGGCATTTTAGCTCCCACATTTGCATTCATCACTTAACCACGCCTCCGAGTTTCATAATATCATGATCCTTCGGACTGAAAAAAAACTGGCAGCAGCAGATATGGATTGATTTTACCAGTATATTGATACCGATATGGGATTTAAAATTTACAACACATGCCATCTATTTCACGACCATATGTGCAAGTAATTAATATAATGCAGATTTCCATTTCCACCAATTTCTCAGCAACCAAACAGTCTGTAGTGATTCTACGTACTAAACCCTAATCTCACCAATTCAGCAAACCAAACCAATATATACAAATACACGAAACTTATAGTAACAGAGAATGTACCGCCGGCTTCGTGTAAGCACCGATTTCGCCAGAAATTGGACTCTTAGTTTCGACGACCTCCACAATAACATTGGTAGTTCCAGGCAGCTCCGGCGGACCAGAATCGAGCGTGATCCGAACCGCATCGAATATTTCAAGCTTCTGAAGCTTCGCATTTGCAATTGCGGCGGCCTCGAGCAGCTCTTGCATGGTGGTGGCCTTCTTAATCTCCGCCAGCTCGGCCTCGATCAAATGCTCCTTCGTCTTCGTGTTGCCCTTGATCAGAACGTCGTGGACCCTCAGATCGACTCGCTCGGTCGACATCCGACGGACCAGGTTCTCTAGCTTGGACTTCTCCGCGCGCAACCGGGCCTCCTGGGAGAGGGGATTTCGTGGCAGAGGTGGCTCCTCCTCCTCGTCTTCGTCTTCTTCTCCGTCCATTTCGTCATCGATTTCGTCGGGTTCGGGCTCGTCGTCGACGGTGCCATTGACATTGGAGGGAGTTTGCTCGTCGCGGTCGTCGTTAGCGTTCTGAGTTTCGGCGTCGGATTTTTCCATGGGAGAGAGATTGGGGAAGGTGGAGGGCGGCGGTTTGGGAAAAGGGGTACAACGAGCGGCGGCGGCGAGGAATTTTGAAGGCCACTCAGCAGTCAGCAGTGACTTGCTGCGGTGGGTGTGATTGTGTGAGGCCCGCTCTCTTTCTGTTGGGCTTTCGCGGGTCGGAATTTTTTTTTTGTTAACGTTTTATTTTATTTTTCCAAAGATAAATTTAAAGTGTAAACTTCATTTTTCATCTAAAATAATACGGTTTAATGATAACTATTTAGACGAACATACCGTCTAATGATATTTTTAATCACTTATGAGACAATATCCAATGGTTGAGCTAAAAACTAAATATTTTAGCCCGAAATATTTAGTTTTTAGCTCAAAAACAGTTTTTCTGCTCCAACCGTTCAAGCCTAAAATTTTAACCCGAGATTATTAAAGAATAAACTTAGGCTATTTTTTTCTTAAATTAATTTTTAAAAAATAAATATGTAGACTATTGTAAATTAATTTTATGAACATTTTAATAAAAAAAATTTTAATTCCGATAAATATTTTCACTCGGTTCAGTGGAGCACACACCGATTTCTGGACTAAATTCTGGTGGGAATCTGGCCTTGGTTTAGCATTTAGCATTTAGCCCAAATTTTTCCCTTGCATTGGAGTGAATTTGGGGGGAAATTTTGAGAGATAATTTGGTTTTTAGCCCATCATTGGAGATGGTCTGAATGAAAAACTTGAGGACTTGAAGTGTTTTCTATAAAATTATAATTGGCATGAGGGCCTTTTTTTTTAATTTGCCAAATCAAATGTTATGCATGTTATAAAAGCAAGTCACACTTATAATACAGTAGTTCTCCAAAAAAAAAAACTTATAACACAGTATATTCAACGCTTAAAACTCAAAAGTAATTTGTGTATTATCTGAACTGAGTTTCGTTACCTTATATTATTCGTCATGATCATAAGTAATATCTTTTGTACTTATTAATATTATATCATATGGCGATGAAAATATTAACTTTATCGTCCACTCATATTAAAAGATGTGAACGGTATCACATCATGCTCGAAAATATCTGTAACAGAATCAAACTCTATTCTTTACCAAAAAAAAAAAAAAAAGTCCAACTCCATTTAAATTGGAGTTTTAAGGGCTCCTTCCTTATTTCGAAAATTCAAATAAAACCTCCCTCCCCCTCCTGCACCTCCACCTCCACCTCCACCGCCATTACCACCATGTCCAACAACGATCTTCTCACCTCCTTAATCTCCGACATCAAAACCTACTCCGGCAAAGACCCTCTTCTTCCATGGTTAAGGTACCCTCTCGCCACCTCCATCTCTTCCTCTCCATCAGTTACCGTGTTTTTGTTTAACCCACTTGATTTCACAATGTGGTTGCAGAGGGATTCGAAAAATGAACGACTCACTCCCACCTCGCACTCTGAAGGAGAAGCTCCCTCGCTTCTTGCAGAAATGCGCGCAGACATTCGAGTCTGATCGGCGATACCGAAACGACTTGCGCTACATTCGAGTTTGGTTGAAGTTGGTAACTTTTCTACCCCTTTTTTTGTGATTGCGACTTCTGGGTATTTTGGATTTTGATTGATTCTTAGCTAATGTTTGGTTGATGAGAAAATTTAGGGAAATATATGAAATGGGTTCGATTCGGTTTTTCCGATTCTTGATCTTTGTTTTGTGGAGTAGATGGATTTTGTCGATGATCCAAGAGCTCTGTTGAGAACAATGGAGGCGAATCAAATTGGGACAAAGCACTCCTTGTTCTACCAGGCATATGCTCTCTACTATGAAAAGAACAAGAAATTTGAGGAGGCTGAGAAGATGTACCACTTGGGAGTGCAAAAGTGAGTCCTCAGCATTTACCTTTTCTTATTGAATCTCTTGCGAGGCTCTTAATTTCTGGAGGAATTAAAACTATACCCAGTTCGTTTCTGTTTCGTAGCGTTGGATATGTTGTTCAGCTAATTTGTAGCTTAGATGCCAATTTGCAATCCAAATTTGTAGTATAGGTCTCGAATTTGAGCAACAATGACTGTAATATGAATGTTTCTGTGTATGTACATTTCTGACTTGAACCGCTGCTACATTACATCTTATTGACTGCCGAACAGGCTTGCAGAGCCCATTGGAGCGTTAGAGAAGTCGTACGAGCAGTTCCTTCAACGCATGGAGAGACACAGGAGACACAGAAACCAGGTAGTTTATTAATCTTATTTTGGGTGTAGAGGGATTGTAGTTTGTGTTGTTAGCACTCCTTTTAACCGTAGAAAATTGTTATGCATTGCCAGGAAAAGAGGACCACGAAAAGGCCTCTGTCGGATCGGACTATCCCTCCAAATGGAGAAAGAAACAAAGAAAATGCCTGCAGAATCGGGGCCAGGCCTATAGAATCCCAACATGATCCGTCTAGAAGTAAGCGTCAAGTGACTTCTGGAAGAGGATCAGAGGAACTGAAGATGTTTGGCGGCGATGATACAGTTGTGGTGAAGTTTGTAGACACTGCCATTGTTGGAAAGTCTGAAGCGGAAGATGCGTGTCATCATGGATTGGTGGATCCTACTATAAACATGAAAGAGGCCATGAGCGCCATCAACGACATGTTTCGAGGGCCTATAAAGACGGCTCCCATTAGCAGAAGATCTTGCCAATCCCAACCAAAGAACAATAATGTGGACAGTGGATTCCAGGTATTTGTTGATGACGACTCGGATAATGGAGGGAAATCCGAAAATAATAAGGAAGAATTGAGTAGAACCGCTACCCACCAGTCTCACCAAGAACCTTTAAACATTTTCATTGATGATGATAACGATAGCCCTGATCAGAGTGACGTCCAAAGTCCGGCTGATGATTCTACCTCACCAGCTTCACATAGAAATGTGTTTGTGTTTCCAAATCCGAAGGATCTTCCAGGTGAAAGTTCCAGTGATTTGGATGTTGGAGACTCATCTCGACCGAGGTTCAGGGAGGATACAATGGTTTGTAGGTTTGTTGGGGCCACCATTTCGGATGAGCCAGAGGAGGTCGAAAATGCTTGCCACCATGGTTTAGTCGACCCGACAATAAACTTAAAAGAGGCCATGGATGATATCAATAACATGTTTGGGAAGCCTATGGATTTTGTAAGAAAGAGGAGAGTGAAGAAGCAGGACAGAGGAATTGATAGGAAAGAAGATTTTGGTGGGTTTTCTATACTTCTTGATGATAACTTGGACCAGAAGCAAGAGAAGAAAATGCCAGATTTGTCGGGAAGATCAAGAGATTCAGATTTGTTCGAGGCCACTGTAACAACAAGGGAGGCCATGGATGAGATTAATAAGATGTTTGGAATGCCCCTGGACTTCTAGGAACAATTGCAATGGCCCTGTGCGTGTGCGCGCAGCAGTTTTTTCGGATTTGTTGTAGAATGTAATGAGTTGTGTTCTTTCCCCATTCATCCCTTGTACTTGGAAGTTTCCAATTTTAGTTTGAGCTGAATTGTGCCTACAATCTCAGAAACTTTGTCCCCCTATTTTCTACATAATCCAAAGAACAAGAACTTTCGAGCACCTGGGGAACCTGGGATGATAGAATCCTAAGGCAATCACGCACTATCATGTTTTTTAATTATCCCGCATCTAAGGTGCAGGAGAAATTGGTTAGTATCTCTTCGAAAGAACGGATAAAACAAATAAATGAAACATGTCATTTCATCACTTTGCAGTACAAAACCAGTTTATTCAAGAAACAATACAACTTCTGAGAACACAAAAATCAAACAATAGAAAAAAAGAAGTAACAAAGGTTAACTTAAGGACGAAAATTAATCAGCGAAAACCCGGTGTTCTGAATCCAGAGTGAGTAGTAGGGCAGTTAGAAGGACGGAAAGCCAGGGGCCCTGCAGCATAAACAACAGCCCCATAGTTCCTCCCCCACAACCTCTTGTCCTCGTAACGAAGCGGGGCGCCATAGAGCCCGTAATTCACATTGCTGAGCTCACTGCACTTTTCCAGAGGAGAAGAAACAAGCTTCACTTTGCATCCATGGAGAGGATTGTCCAAAAGATGTTGTCCAATTTTGACGCCATCAAGCTGTGCATAGAAGTAGCCCTTGACGTCCGTCACGAAAGACTTGTAGAAGCTGACCTGGCCCTTGTGGTCCTTGCAGATGACGCTGATTTTCGCCGACGGCATGGGCTCAGCCTCGGTCAAGGACCATGTTCCGTAGTGGTCACAGCTCTGGCAATACACCACGCCTTCCACCACCACATGGTCCGGTTGCTCGGGGGTTTTCGGGGAGTAGTCGTTGGCGGTTGCGGATGGGAAGGAGAGGGAGATGAGGATTAGGAGACTCCTGCTTGCCATTTCTCGGGGGTTAGGGAAAGGATTGCAGGAGCTTATTTTAGAAGTGCTTAGCAGAAAAGCTGGGTTGAGGGAAGAGTGATTGGATAGGGTGGTATTTATAAGGTTAGTGGATTATTTGGCGACAGAGTCTAATGTTGTCGGACGTGGGAGCTACTAAGTTGCATGTCAACTACCACTACGCGAAGGCCACTGGCATATGCCTAATCAAAATCTTCCCAGTATCTCTATGCTTTCTTATATTTATTGGTATTGAAATTGGCTGCGATGTAAGAGGGCGGACACATTCCCGTACTTAACTGACCTAACTTACACACATTCCTATACTTAACTGACCTAACTTGCATTAGTGAGTTACATTTTTTTATTAAAATTTTATTACTAGTTATGTTTGCATATTATATCGACTAATTTGATTTCTGATTTATGATCATTTTGGCTAATTTAAACCAAAGCATCCTAGTTGAAAAGTCAAAACAATTTTGATTTCTAATTTATGATCGTGGAATACGACACCTTTTGGTTCGATTCCTAGCATTAGTGAACCGCACGATGTGGCTAGAAAAGGTTGAAATGCCTTTGTGAGTCTTTCTGACCCTTGAAAGGATGAGCTATTGTAGCGAAACCACCAACTGATCCCATTTTTTCAAAAAAAGGTCTTTAATCTAATTTCTTTCAAGATTCCAAAAATCTTAAGTCTTTCTTTTTTCACACTTGCAAGTCTTCGAACGTTGAGAGAATGAATTTCACGTTGGAAAATTAAAAATCTTGCATGCATCATGTTTGAGACCTTCAATCCAATCCGCTCAACCAATTGAGGGATAATATGTTTCCAAAATTCATGTTTGCCCCCAAGAAAGTTGCTCCTCTCTCTCTTTGAAGTTCATCCTACATGAACGAACAAACAAACTGATTGACAGGTTGATTTACTGTTATGTTTTACTTTTACAGTTTTACTGCTGAACAAAAAGATTATGTTTTCCACCCTATCTCAGGATATATACAAGTAGAATTCTATCCCCCAGCCATAAATACAAGCAGTATTAACTTAAGGCAACTTTTTTTTCTGTGCCTTGCCACCCACGGAAGATGAAGACTTACACATGGTTCGCAGCGACAAATCTTGGCATTCATCTTCTAGCTTCCATCATGGGACATAACTTCAAGCTCGGCCCACCAAAGAGGTGAGAGTTTCGGTGATGCCCCGTCGGGTGTAACTCCGGTAATTTCTCTTAGTCTTGCAGTCACTTCTCTCATTGGAGGTCTTTGTTTTGGGTCAGGGCGGACGCAAGATCTTATAACTTCCCCGATTTGCTCCAGTTGCTCTTCGTGGAAAGACTCTAGAATCGGATCAACCATTTCTCTGAGGGGCTGATCGCCTCTCAAGTAATCCGCACCCCAGTCTTCAAGTGAGACATTATCCACTGCATAAGGGAGTCTGCCTGTTACCATTTCGAACAATATGACACCAAAGCTGTAGACATTGCTTTCTCTGTTTGCTAATGGTATGGTAAAAAGTTCTATGCTGGATGATTCTTTTTCAGCTTCAGCTGTCTCATTCGAGAAGCTAAATTCTGAGACTTTCGGTGCATAATCCTCTGTTAGCTGGATGGATCCTGAATTCAAGTTGTTGTGAGCTAAAGGCGGGTTAAGCTGGTGCATATACTCGAGGCAGTAGGCCATGCCCATTGCGATTCTCAGTCGCATTCTCCAGTCCAAGTGCTCAGCTTCTTTTACTGCAGTTTTCACTAGCATTAGATATCTCATGCATAATTAGCACAAACACATACATTTGAGAGAATGTAGCTATATACTCACTGTGTAAATGCTCAAAAAGTGTCCCATTCGGAGCGTATTCAAAAACCATCATTCTGGTGAAAGGTTCCTCTTCCTCGCAGTACCCGATAAGGCTGACAAAGTTCTTGTGGCTCAGTTTCGATAATTTTTCAATCTGAAACCATAACCATTGGAACATTAGGCCCTGCCAGAACAGATTAAGCAAGCATATAAATTTACAACTTTTGTTTGTTTCATACCTTCTTCCTAAACTGCAACTCTAAATTGGTGGTCCAACAGTAATTGGCAGACGGCTCTACAAGGGAAGCCACGGCGATTTCAACACCGCTAGACAATGTTCCTTTGTACACTGTACCAATCGGTGAAGAACCTATTACATTACTGAAATCTTCACAAGCCGCTTCAAGCTCTGATCTCTTAAGATTTGGTACACCTGCAATCAAAATTCCCTATCATGATTAATCAAGAGAGACACAAAACTTGCAACACGCACAATGTGTCTAACTGATGGCAGAGATCATCTTTTTCTGTTATCAAATAAGCCTTACCAGTTACGAAGGCTTTCTGTAGCTGTCCGCTTAACCCTGTGGCCCAAGGCTTGACAGTAGCTACCTTGTTGGTCTTGTAGAGATACAAAAAGATGAATAAAATTATAACAAAACAAGCACCACCACCTATGCCTCCAATTAATATTGCGGTTTTATGCTTTGATATGAAACTTTCTCTTTCACTTGCACTTGAGTTGTTTGATGGTGCAAGTGGAGCATCAGCTGCTGGAGGACTTGGTAATGAGACTGAACCAGAAGGTTCTGCAACTTTTGGTGGCGATGCTGGTGCATTGGATTCCGGTGGTTCCCCGCCACGAAAATATGGAGAGCGTTTTGCCGCTTGCAGCATTCTCCCATGAACAAAGTGTTCAGTATGAGCGAGGTTCCTAGCAAAGAAAACAAGACTAAAATAAGAGGCATATAATGGACACTAGAATATGCACGACAGAAGGTAATAAGACTCATTTTCCTAGATCATTAGTCCTGCAAAGCCTCAATTGTAATCACATACCATGAATTAGATCTTTCATTGCAAGATGCTTCTCTGCCCGCACCAGAAAGCTGATTCTCATCAACTTGAAATTCGGAAAGCAACCCCAGATAGTAAATTTCAGGAGATAAGGTGCCAAGAAGCCGGTTATTGTCAAGTAGGCTGCAATGTGAACAGAAAACTGAGTTACTATGCATACATCGGAAAAAACGATCAAGAAAAGAACTCAATTGTTTGACAGATCAACCTACAGGATTGCCAATGAAAAATTACTGCCAAGGTCAGCTGGAAGCGGTCCACTGAAGTTATTGTATCCTAAATCTAACACTTCCAATTCCTTCAACCTGCCAATCCCTCCAGGAATGATCCCCGTGAAGGAGTTGTTGCGCAAAATACTGAAGAAGAACTTCACTTTAGCAGGATTCACCAGAGAGAGCTCAAAGAAATTTACTAATAATCATTACAGATCGAAGCAACGATACAAAAATGCTTACATAGACTTTATGTGGACAAGTTTCCCGAGCTCAGGTGATAACATTCCTCCAAGACAAAGATCTTTCAAGTTCCTGCACATCATATTACATCTAACTTTAGAATCACTTGGGAAAAATCATCAAATTGAAAACACCTATTAAGTACAATGAATCATAGCTTGAAAAAAAATGAAGTCCTCAAGTCTTTGAGTTCCCGGTTTTGACTTTCTTTTATAGAATTCACGGGGCAATAAAACTAAGAGTAAAGCTATAACTAGTACTCCATAATCATGAATTATATCGCCCGATGATCATATTAGGCCCCTTCAACACCTATAGACATGCTGTTCTAAAACCTCATAAGATAATATTGATTACTTGGCACTAAAAATTTCAATTACTAACAAAATTCATTGGTAAATCAAAATCGAGAAAGTTGTTCAGTTGGTTAAGAGCATTCAACCCCTACATCGAGCTCCTATGTTCGATCCTCCCCAACACACACAAAGTATCAATTGTATAAGAAGAAACGAGACTTTTCCTTTTCGAACTTGGGTTATGTCCTTGAATCAAAAGCAAAAAATAAAGACTTTTGAGCTTTCCAGTCTTCAAATTAATATCTTCTTAACTAATTAAGCTCCTCAATAACTTGAATTAGTAGATTGTATAGAAAGAAAAGCAAGAAAGAAAGAAAGAAAGAAAAGAGAAAAAAGTACTCACAAAACCACGACTTTTCCATCTGAGCATTCGACCCCGAACCACGAGCAGGGATCAACCTCTCCATCCTCATCGTTCCAGTTCGCCAAAGCACCAAAGGGGTCGCTCTCTACTCTCTCTCTAAACCTCAAAAGCGCCAAACCTGCACAAGAAAAACAACCATCTTTCGTTTCAATTTTCCTTCACTTTCTCGGGATACAAACAGTAACCAGCAGCTCAAATCAATCCCATACCTTCACCATTCAAACCCCAACAAAAACCCAGATTCTGAATCAGCAAGCAGACCACCACCACACCCAGCAACCCCAACCGGTCCTTCAACATGCTGAACTTCCGCTTCCTGATCATCTTTGTCACTACCAACGAAAA
Source organism: Crataegus laevigata (assembly GCA_963580275.1). NCBI lineage: Eukaryota > Viridiplantae > Streptophyta > Magnoliopsida > Rosales > Rosaceae > Crataegus > Crataegus laevigata. The sequence goes on along the minus strand of OY756951.1, from coordinate 6,662,348 downwards.
CCCAGCAAAAAACAGAGCAACCCCAGCAGAGTCTTGAAAGCAAAATCCGAGTTAACCCAGAGAAAACCCAGCTGGGAAGTTTGAATTGAGTTGAAAAGGAAGATGAGTAAAGACCAAAAAACGTGTTCTAAGAACTCGCAAACTAATTTAGACCCACCGAGGGTGTTTGAAAAAGAAAAACGCGTACACTGCAAATACTAATCCATGTATTTGATTAGTATAATCAAAATTAATAACTCAATTAATATATAAAGAAAAATTAATGAAAAGAGTTTGAAAATTTTGAATTTTAACGATAAAGACAAAATAAATGGTAAAATAAATAGTACCAATATTGACTTTTTAGTATAAAAATATAATTTTTCGTTAAAATAAACAGTACCAATAGCTTTTTCGTTAAAATTCCTTATATATAATCTTAGTGGGTTTGGGAGGGAGAGATGAAAGTAATAATCTTTTTGGAAAGTGAAAATTGTAACAATGTTTGCTCAACTTTAATCCAATTAGAGCAATGATTATCAACTAAAAATTTATGATCATTGATCTCTTAACTCATCAAAATGTGTAGCTATGGTTCTTTTTTTAAACTTCGCCAGAATTTTGTCAAAATGAATTATGTTGGAAGGGTCCATTACTACAATTGGATAAAAGTTTGAGAGACCATTACTCTAAAGAAAAACTAATGAAAATGGTTTGAAAACTTTGAGTTTTAATGATAAGGACAAAATAAAGGGTAAAGTGAATATTACCATGATTGACTTTTTAGTGTAAAAATGTGGTTTTTCGTTAAAATGAACAGTACCAAGAGCTTTTCGTTAAAGTTTCCTTACTCTAATTAGGTTAAAGTTGAGAGACCATTACTCTAGTTGAGTTAAAATTGAAGGACCATTACTATATTTTTTTCATTCGATTTTTCATTTTGCTCTTTGATTCAGCCTCATATGCGTGACACTTGACTCATTTTGACAGAAGTTCTAATGGAGTTAAATAAAATGACTATAATTGCATATTTGATAAGTCAAAGAATTTTTAATTGAAGAACTATTATTCTAATTAAATTAAAATTGAGAAACTGTGGCCACAATTTTCTCTAATGGGAAATTAAATTAGCAAAAAATGTTTTTTTTTTTGGTAAACAATTAAGTGTGCGAATTGGTCCAAAGGGTTGGCAGCAGTGTGAGGGAGGACTGACAGGGCTTGGAAATGGAAAGGTTGAGACTTGGGCGTAAAGCGACGCGCGCTATTGGATTTTTGTCAAACAGCCGGCAAAGACTGTTGGCATATGAACATGGACAAATATACAAACAACACATCACCGATAATTAAATATATTAAATGACTCAATTTTCTTTCCAGTGTAATAGTGACATTGTGACATTGTCATTTAGGTATCGTTTGGTATGCAGATGGAACGGAATGGGACAGGAGGGGATGGGAAGGAACAGAGAGAGGAAGCAAAGATGCCCTCGGATGGAAACGTGGAGGAAGAAGAAGGAGATTGAGAGGTTATAATTTTGTGTTCCATGGATGTGGAACGAGTCGTTCTAGGGGGTGAGGTGGAAGGAAAATTCACTCAAAACTTGTCCCGTGGAACAGCTTGTTCCACCCATTTTAGGCGCACCAAACGTGGAACAGAACGTCTCGTCCCGTTCCGTTCCGTCTTATCTCACGTATCAAACGGTACCTGTATTATTATTTGAGAGAACTTCATGCTATGCCCTTTGGTTAGCTAATATCGATATGTTATCAACTATTGATATGTCGTTTTATATAAACATTGATGCTAAACGTGTTTCATTTATACGTGAGATATTCAAAATTGAAAGAATAATTTTTTATGTCGAGTGGATTAAAAAAGGGCATGACGTAAATGAAATATATTCCTTCTAATTTCATTATTTTGGCAGGATTAGAATGATAAGTTTCCTTAATAAGTAATACATTTTTCATTTTATGTTATATACAATTTTTCATTTCTTTCTTCAATAGTTCATCATATCTTAATGATAAGGCTTATTTTTAGCTACACTCTTTAGAAATCGATTTTGATCTCACTTTACACCATGTAACTCAAAAGTCACAACTTTACTCTATGGAACTTAAAATTTGTCCCACCCCTAAAACTCTAAAGTTGCCCTCTAGAACATATGTGAGACCCACCGCCGTTTAAGATTATGCCATATGTGTCAATGAATTTGATTTATAAATCTCCACTATGCGTTACCATTCAATCAAAAAATATTTAGTTTAAAAGAAGAAATTAAGAATCGAATTTTTTTTTTTAGTTGTGTTTGAGTTGCAGAGATGGAAAAAAAGAAAAAAATGAAATTGATTAGTTTGATGCATCCAAATCAAAACCACATAACGAAATTAAAGGAATTAAGGCAATATTGAGCAAACTTTTGAGTTTTGTAGAGTAAAATGACGACTTTTGAGTTTTAAGGGACTAAATCGAATTTTTTGGGGCAAAGTAGACAAATTTTGAGTTTTATGAAGTAAAATAACAACTTTTGAGTTATATGAGCAAATAAAAATTATAAACGAATTCCAAAAAGCGTAACTAAACATAATAAGTTATTCATTGTATTTAAGTGAGACCGATGATATGTAAATTAGTAATACGTTAATATCATGTGCCGATATACCCCACAACGTTAAAGTTATTTTGTGACGGAGACAATGTCTTGGCGCCATCTCATTGACTTGGTAAAAGTAAAACACTCTTATTTGGATGAGTCATTGAGTCGACACCGCACCTGCCAGGAAATTTACAAAACAATCATTCTTTTTAGGAATCCTTTTAAAAGGGAAATCTCTATTTTTCTAAAAAAATATAGATACTATTTTGACTATTAGATATGATTTTAATAAAATTATGTGGTTAAGATTGTATGACCTGTATTTTAATTTCAACCACACAATTTTATTAAAGTCAATCCAATAGTCAAGAGGATGTCCTCATTTAAAAAAAAATAATGAAAATCCCTCTTAGTAAGGGGCGTGATTCTTTTTAATTAAGGTAAAAAAATCCTCTTCACACTTGCCGAAATTAAAAATTAATAAAAAATTTATTGGTTTATAGCATGACGTGGACAATTCTTATAATAATTTTGCTTCAAATATGTGCCATAATTCTCAGCTATTATTCTAAGAATTCATTGCGTTCAATTTCTAATCATCCTCCCGTTATTAGAATAGTAATATCGTTCATGACAAGAAGATGAAATATCAAATGATCATGAATCGGCTTTATAATTTATAATTTGTTTCAGCTAAAATAGTTTTAAAATTGAAATAACTCTTTTTAGTCTTTGACATAAAAAATCGATTAGAGTGGTTCATAAGTTTGACATAACTCCTTATTTTGGTTCTCCACTGTTAAATGGAAAGCAAGTTGAGGGTTTAATTAGACAAAAATAACCTCACTTTAAAGGAAATTTCTAAAAAATAATCAAAATGATTGACGATAAACAAAATCAAGGACCACCTCTCATGAAAAACATATTTTAAATAAAAAAGCAAGTGGAGCAGTTAATTGAACAAAAATACTCTCAATTTAACAAAGATTTCTACGAAATGATTAAAATGATTGGCGATGAATAAAATAAGAGATCATTTTTATCGATTTTTGATCTCAAGTACTACAGTAAAAAGTTATGCGAATCTAAAAAAAGAAAAATGAAAAAAAAAAAGAAAAAGAAAAAATGAAACACTCTATTGTCTATTTCTCTATTTTGGTTAATTGGCAGCAAGCAACCCTTGACTTTGAGATTTCTGTACAAACTTCTTAAATTATCTACGCAATTCCTTGTCCATATTCTACATTACTGTTGGCACGTGTATCTGTTTTGGTCGAGGCTTGGATTTTTAAGTGAATAAGCGGCAGAATATTCAACAATTTATATGTTTTCTGTACAATATTATTGAAGAGTACGAATTATTTATTTATAAAAAAAGGATTAGAAGAGTGGAAAGATTGAACCAGAAAGCATGGTGATGTATTTGATGTTGGCCCACCTCAGCTCTTGGAATTGATAGGTGACTCTCTGTGTACCACTTTGCGTGCTCGCTGGGTCGACGACAAGAGATTTTTCGTGTGGTCGCGATATAAAATGATATATCACATTTTATTAATAATATAATTTTGTATTATTTATATAAAAATATGTGATTTATCACTTATTTTTTTGTCACAATAAAAAATTTCTCGTCGTCTACCCACAACTAATTTTAAGTTTTTGTAATGTAGCCACCTGGTTTATTAATTGTTGCAGTTTAATAATTAATATTTATGTTTGACAACATTTTTCGATAAGAATTACGTTGGTGACAAATTAAAGAGTAAAATCGACTTTTGCAATTGTAAAGTAACTTTTTAAAACAACGAACGTGAGTAAAGTCAATCGATCTTTGGACTATCTCTCGTTGTACATTAGTTTGAAAATGATGGTGACATAATTGGGTCATTATCTTTTCGACGGTAACAATTAATAAACTATGTGACTAAAATTATATATATTGAAATTACAAAATTATAATAAGAGTAATGTTATTCATACTATATTTTTATATTATATTTTCATACAATCTTAGGTGATATTTAATGTAGACATCTATATCATTTAATTAATTAAAATTTTAAATTTAGTTCATTATTTAATAACTTAATAATAAATAAAAAACTAGTTAATTAAATGATGATTGTAACATACGATGAGTCTTTCTCCTTCATTTCCTTGGGTTTTACAAATTTTTCAAATGATATGGTTGTCCACATCAAATGTCACTTAAGGTGGTATAGAAATATGGTATGAATAACATTACTCCTATGATAATAATTCAGCCTCTTGCACTCAACTTCTTACTACAGTGGTGAAAATGTGTTGAATTTTTGTGTGACGCATAATTTCAAATTCTGTCGATGATTAATTTAACAAATTTATCGTTTGACTAAAAAAATAATAATAATTCGGCCTCTTCTCTTCCAGAATGTGCAGCCAAGCGGCTTACAAATCCTTGTGCTGCGAAGAATGCAAATGGAGAAGGTTTTGGTGTATGTAGCCGTTGTCAAACTGAAATGGGTTTAGTCAAGCCTCCACAAGCCTTGACTTAGCCCAAGCCGAGAAAGGATTAAAAAAATGGGCTAAGCCCACATACAATGAATTAATATCATTTAGTTTGGTCAATTTAAATGGCTCTCTTGTTTCTATAATTAGTTTTTCGACAAACGCTAGGGTTGATGGGTTACATTGTTAGTTTATTTATTTATTACTTTTATTTTTTTTATATTAACATTAGCTTTATGTCGGATCATGATTTTCTGTGACAGAAGTAATACAGATAGAAATACATATATCTCAGAAGTTTAGTTATAGACCAAACAACACTGATCGGATTGAAAAGATATCAATAGTGTTTTCTGTGTCTAAATAATAATATTTTTATTTAATTAAAATCTAATATCATTTATCTAAAATTTTAAAATACATCAATAGCGTTAGAAAATGAAGAAAAGATAACTACTAAGCACATTGGTTGTTGGTTGGATTTTCCAAAAAATGATAATTTGCTAGATTTTTAAAAGGCCGAAACGTCCGGAGCAATTTTGGTAATAGAAGAATTGCGTATGTTATTGAACACAAAATAATCCTGTTATGCCTTATCTGTGATAACTCGTCCTTAATTTTATGATTTTATTAATTTTAAAAGAGTGAATTTGTAACAATCCATCCCGAAAATTACGAAACGAAAGGGTATTTTGTAAATTTTCACTTTGGGCTAAATATTTTGAAATGGGATTACTTTTGGCCTTAATTGGTGTGCCCAAGGGGCCCACCCTTGATTTTGTCCCCCGGGCCCAAATCCCTCAGAGCAGGTCCAGTGTATACAATGGCCCGAGAGACAGTGGACAGCACAGTCTTTGTAGCCCGAGTGAGAAGCTCCAACGGGATGGAGTGGATGGACCCCGAGCAAGCCCAAGGCAACGGGCTGTGGATTCCAGCCTGCCCTAGCGCCTGAGTGGATATGAGGTGGGCTGACATCAGCCAGCCTTTTAAATTTTTTTTGAGGCAGGCGCGTGCACCACAATCGCGCGTGGGGGCGCGTAAGGAAACATAAAATCAGAAACTCGGGCCCGCTTGCAGGAAAAAAATCTTACCGTTGGGGAGCCACGTGGCTTCCCCATGGCCGTTCGATTTCAACGGATCTTTATTATGGACCGTTGGATTTCCAACGGTAAAAAAAATTAAAAAACTTCTTTTAATATCATCCATTAGATCTGAGATCAACGGTCCAAGTTCTTAGACAAAATAAAAAATAAAAAAATAGTTAAAATTTTTTAAAAGTTACAGTTGTGCCACGTGACACAATCTGGAGTGTTGGAATTCAAAATTGTTTAAATCCAACGGTATAGATTAATTAGGTGAATAAAAAATTTAAAAAAATTGTAAACAATCCGAAAAAAAATTTGATTTTACTTTTCTATAAATACCTTCTCATTATCTTCTACCTTACACCACAATTTCATATCTTCTCTCAAAGTTTCAATCCAATTTCATATTTTGTCAAGTTTGAATTCAATTTCATAGTTTTATATATTTACTTTTCTATAAATCCAATTTCATATATTGTCAAGTTTGAATCCAATTTCATATATTATCAAGTTTGAATTCAATTTCATAGTTTTATTGTAACAGCCCGTCCCGAGATTCTATTTTCGATAATGTGAAAGGACGAAATTGCCCTCGAGCGTTAAATACGAAATCGTATTTTGAGTTAAAATCATGGTCCAATTACATAAATTCCTACATTTTGGGACCAATTAGAAACTATGGAGATATTTGTTTGGATTTGTGGCTTTTGGACCACACAAACCAATTAACATCATTTTTCTCTCTCTCACTCTCGTACTCTTTCTCTCATACTCTCTTTCTTCCATTTCGTACGGACAAGCTCTATAACGCCCAAAACTTCACAGATCGTAGGAACTAAAGGTACCATTGTGTTCCTTGCAAGCTCAGGAACACAACGACATCAGTTTCAGGTAAGGAAGCTCTCGATTTCACGTCGAAATCATAACCCCCGTGATAAGTATTGTTCATGCAGTTGTTAAACGTTGTGTTTTTGGGAATTTGAAGCTTATAGGGAGCTTAGTGAGGTCCTAACGAAGCTCGGAGACGTTCGTTGGAGGTGTTTAGACGTCGGGAAGCCTAGGGTCGAAGCTTGGCCGATTTTCCTCGAAATTTCACGGCAAGATCCCATGAGTTTTAGGTCCTAAAATAGGTATAACATTGTTCTACTCATCTCCAACTTTCCATTGGTGTAAATTTCATGCAATTTGCGTTAAAAACGAAGAAGTTATAGCGAAAACAAGAATTCCCAGATTCCGGCGCTGGCGACGGTCGTCGGAGTCCCAAGGTAGAAGACGACGGCATATTCCGTCAGAGTTGACGGAATATTCTGACGTCTATAGCTAACTTTAACGGTTTCAATTAAGAGATAACGAAATATTCCCGGTATATACCTGACGGCGTTAACTGACGCCGTCAGTGTGCCTGTCACATGACCGTGCGTGGGGGCGCGTAGGTCCGTACACTCGTCGGCGTGTGGCGGCGCGTGGAGGCCGGAAAAATTATTCTAAAAATTTCTGGGTGTTCGTGATGTCGAGTAGATCACGTTGGTATATTCAAATGCCAAAATTGATCAACGTATGAGAAGTTATTTCTAAAGTTCCATTTATGTACGTTAAATAACGTTTATTTAGTTACTTCTCATATAGGCGAGGCCTATCCTGAGGACGAGCATAGCCAGGCTAGACGTGGGGGCTACGACCCGGCTATTTATCAGTGAGTGGGCAGTTTGCTTTCTGTAGATACCTATATATATATTGCCATTTTCCCAGAAAATGAATTTAAATGATGAAATGATTTGAGATGCCATGCAAAGTATCTATTTACTTTAATTATGCATTTATGTTGCATATAATTGTGATGGTGCTGCGGACGCACAGGTAAGTATCAGGTAAGATTCTATACTGGTTATGACGAGAATGAAATGATGTGATGTGACATGAATGAATGAAATGATGTGATTAGAACTCATACACCTGCACATTATAGTAGTGCTCCCGCCCAGAGTTAGGGGCACAGTCTTTCATGTGATGTTCACCTCCCGCACCGCATGCTCGCCTTGGATCCAAGTTAGGTGCACAGTCCTGTCGTATAGACCACCATAGGTGGGTTCGAATCGTAGGTGACCCGCGAATCATTCGCACAGTCTTCACGTGATTGTAGCACTATAGCATATTATGTTATATACAGAGATGAGCTGCAGACCACTAGAGGTTGTATTGATTTATGTGCAGGATATATATATATATATATATATATATATATATATATATATATATATATATATATACACATCCGAAGGCTGAGTTGATATGATGAGATGATTATGAGCTATATATACAGCCGAGGGCAGAGATGATTATCAGATATTTATTCACATCACAGATTTACGATATGAGCATACAGTTGAGATATTAGTTATGATACTTTGGCATGGCATACATACAGATATTTCCAGCATGATTTTGAGATATATATGTATATGATTATATTTTATTCTGAGAAATTATACAGGTTTTACGGAAAGGGGTTACAATTTTTGAGAAAAAAATGATTTTGAAAAGATTTGTTTTACTGACCCACTCAACTTTGTTTTTCGTCCCTCCAGGTATTAAGTAGTGTTCGTTGGTGGCATACGAGGATCTCTCGGACGTTCTGACAGAATTCACTCATGTAGGATCACCTGCGGGTGTTATTTCCATTTAGTACTTTCTGCTTGACTGCACGTAGGCCATTTATGCTCTGGTTTTGTAAATGCACTATGAATTTCGCACTAGCACGTTACCTTAGCTTGAACTGCTAGTCATTTGGTTTTAATTCTTTCGTATTCCTATTGTTAATCCTGCTTCTGCACTGTGCATATGGTTACGTCACGCTCACGTGACAGCCAGCACGCCCCACTTTCGAGTTGGGGTGTGTCATTTATATATTAACTTTTCTATAAATCTAATTTCATATTTTGTCAAGTTTGAATTCAATTTCATAGTTTTCTATATTTACTTTTCTATAAATCCAATTTCATATATTGTCAAGTTTGAATCCAATTTCATATATTATCAAGTTTGAATTCAATTTCATAGTTTTATACATTTACTTTTCTATAAATCTAATTTCATATTTTGTTAAGTTTGAATTCAATTTCATAGTTTTATATATTTACTTTTCTATAAATCCAATTTCATATATTGTCAAGTTCGAATCCAATTTCATACTTTTTTATATTTATTTTGCTATAAATCTAAATTCATATTTTCTCAAAGTTTCATATTTTTTCCAAGAAGATGACTAATGATGCAGGTACAAATTGGACACTTATTGAAGATGTTACGTTATGTACTAGCTGGGTTTAAGTTACTCACGATCCAATTTCGGGTAATGAGATGCAGTTGAGAGAAATATGGGGTCTTATTCATGCCAATTATGTTGAGAAAATTGGTGGGAAAAGAACCAAAGAATCTTTGTCCAGTCGTTGGAGACTACTCAGCAAATCGTTTAGTACATGGCGAGACGCCTTGGCACAAGCTGCTGGTAATCTTCGAAGTGGGGAAAATTTGGCGGATCGGGTAACAAAATAATTTTTATTTGTTACCTATTTTCATTATAATTATTTGTTTGTATTATTTATTTGTTACCTATTTTCGTTATAATTATTTATTCTCCTGCATTGTATAGGAACTTCAAGCACAAGTTTGGTATGGTGCCAAAACCAAAAGCAAAAACAAAACATTCACCCTGTTTGAATGTTGGAATATTGTCAAAGATTGTCCTAAATTCAGAGTTGTGCATGTCGGTCTAGAAGTTTTCATGAACAACACCCCTCTACACTTTACACCTGATCATGCCTCGCATGATCTTGATGAATATGATGCAGAAGAAGTGCCTGAAACGCCCCCCGTTGAACAATCGTCGGGGTCCACCCGTTTCCCAATTAGGATGCAAAATTTGAGGCTGATAAGGCCAGAGAGGATGCAAAAGTTGTAGCTTTTGAGAAAAAAATTGCAGCTAATGAGAGAGAAAGAGAACTACTTCGGCAAGAAAGGGAACATAGAAGACAAGAAAGAGAGGACCAATGTGATCGTGACATTATGAAAGAGCCTTTAGAAGGCAAGTCTTCGAACTCTAAATATTTTTGGAAGTCGAAGAAAGCGGACGTGGTGCAAAGGAGGCGTGCAAGAGAAGCGAGAGCAAGAAGAGATGGTCCTAGCACGACAACAGAAGACTATCCTAGCACGACAAGAGAAGATCATCCTAGCACCACAAATTGGTTAGGTGATGATTATCCATACAGGAACACATAATTTTCCAATCAATTTGGGTTGTAATTTCTTATTCGGGTTGTAATTTCTAATTTATTGAATAGTGTACTTTATGTTGTTTCCAATTTATTAAATTTAGTACTTTATTTACACCAAGAGTATATTTATTTAATTTGGTAATTTATTGAATTTAGTACTTTATGTTGTTTCCAATTTATTGAATTTAGTACTTTATTCAAAACACATTTAAACACACCAAATAAAATAACATCAACATACCCAATAAAAACAAACACGAAATAAAATTACATCAACATACCAAAATTAAAACAAACACGAAATAAAAACAAACACTAAATGAACTAAAAAAACACACGACATAATTTTTTTTAAAAAAAAACACCAAATAAAAACAAACACTAATGAACTTAAGTATCTTCAACACCCCTCAATTTCCACTGGTGTTCTATCAAGTCAATTTGGCAAGCATTGTGCATATATGGCCTTTGAATTGCAGTATATCGTTGAATGACTCTATCATTGTAACGTCCATCCCTTTGTATTGGGTCGTGTTGCACGGGTTCTTCGGTGGCGTCATGAGCACAATATATTTGTGTTCTGAAATTGTTCATCGTGTCCGGCTCATATTCATCAACGGCATCATAATCATACTCATCTTCCACAATCATGTTGTGAAGAATGATGCACGTCATCATGATAGATCGAAGCGACCTTACATCAAACATTCTGGTAGCACCCCTAACAATAGCCCAGCGAGCTTGGAGTATACCGAAACAACACTCCACATCCTTCCTGTATCATTCTTGACAGCTTGCAAAGTATTTTTCCTTTGCAATTTGTGGACGTGGCACTGTTTTGACAAAGCATTCCCACCTTGGGTAAATGCCGTCTGCTAGGTAGTATGGCCCGTCGTACATACGTTCGTTGACCCAGTATGTGACTTTTGGTGCCTTTCCTTACAGGACTTCATCGAACACTGAGGATTGGGCAAGGACATTAAGATCATTTTGAGCTCCCGGAACACTGAAAAAGGCGTGCCAAATCCAAGTATCAAAAGATGCCACCGCCTCCAAAATGATACTTTTTGATCATTTTCTGTCCCCATAAAGCGCCTTGCCATGCACTTGGACAATTTTTCCAAGTCTAGTGCATACAATCAATGTTTCCAATTGTCCCTGGAAAACCTCGCATCTCGCCATTCTTCAGAAGTCTTTCCAAGTCCATATGAGTAGGTCTCCGGAGGTACTCATTGGTGTAGATAAATTCGATTGCCGAGCAAAACCTCATCAGGGACTCAAGAATGGTTGATTTTCCCATCCTCGTTATCTCGTCCACTTGGTCTGCAACTGCTCCATATGCAAGCATCCGTAAAGCAGCAATAATTTTTTGCTTAGGCAGGAGACCCATAGCACCAAATGCATCCGGCTTTTGCACAAAGTAAGGATCATGGTTGCAAACAGTGCCCATGATTCTGTTGAACAAATGTCGTTCCATTCTAAAACGACGTCGGAAGTACGTATCAGAGAATGCACTGTTACGAACAAAATAATCATCTAAGAGCTCCTGACCTCGTCGTTGCCTGTTTCTATCAATGTTTACAGCACGGTTGGGCCTGCAGATCTGAGCCGCAGCTTGGACGACTCGACGGGAATGTGAGGCTCGTGCCATTCTTGATTCATCATCTCTCCGTCTACGCTGATCATCATCTTCCATCTCATTTGGGCCCAATCCCCGGAATTAAACATTCCTTCTGATTGGTTAAGCAATTCTTCTTCTTCTTGATCGATTTCCCACATCATCTTTGAAGAAGAAGAAGACATTGGTGAAAAAGGAAGCAGAAACTATGAATAACGTTGGGGATCTTGGTGAATAAGGAAGCAAAAACTATAAATAATGACAGGGATTTCGGTGAAGAAGGAAGCAGAAACTATGAATAATGATAGAGATCTTGAGAAAATTGGTGTGAGATTTCTGAGGATGGAGGGTGGAATATATGGAGGATTTGGGCAAGGATTAGGTTGTAGATAATGTCACGCGGCATGCCGTCATTCGTTAAAAATATGGTGCAAATCTATCCTCAAAGATTGTAATCAGATTGTGACACGTGTCACGACGTGATTGGTTACAAATCTTATCGAAAATCCCTCACCAATAATTGTCTTTTCAGATAATGACACATGGCATGCCGTCATTCGTTAAAAATCTGGTAAAAATCTATCCTCAAAGATTGTAATCGGATTGTGACACATGGCACGACGTGATTGGTTAAAAATCTTATCGGAAATCCATCACCAATAATTGTCTTTTCTGATAATGACACGTGGCGCAACGACAATGATTAAAAATCTTATCAGAAATCCACCACCAATAATTGTCTTTGCGAATAATGACACGTGGCGCAACGAGAACGATTAAAAATCTTATTCGAAATAACAAATAAAATTATTTTGAATTTTTTTATAAATAAAAAAATACAAATATTTTATTGCTATTGGCTTTTCAGATAATGACACGTGGCACAACGATAACGATTAAAAATATTATCCGAAATTACAAATAAAATTATTATGTATTATTTTATAAATAAAAAAATACTAATATTTTATTGCCAATTGCTAGGGCTATTCAAGTGCAGGGGTGGAGATGCAAAAGGCAATTGCCAGGGGAATACACTGTTCATTAAGGGCAGTTACTGTTCACTGGGTGGATTGAATAGTGTATTGCCTGGGGGGGCTCCTACATTGAAGTTGCTCTCATCTCTCTCTTTTCCCTCACAATTCTCTCTCTCTCTCTCTCTCTCTCTCTCTCTCTCTCTCTCTCTCACACACACACACACACACACACACACACAACTCTCTCATCTCTCTCCCTCACTCTTGGCCCTCTTATTTCTCTCTAAAAAACTAACCTTCCTAGAGGGTTTTCACTCAAACAACAACCTAGACTACACCACAACCTTTCCTCATTGTCCCTACGAGTTCTTGAACCAAGAAAATAAAAGAAAAACCATTCGAAAACTCATCCCCCGAGCTTCACTGTTCAAGGAATTACTCCAGCGATTTATCGCCATTTCCGAGATAAGCCTCGAAATTGGTCCCTATCATTATAGATCATGTCTAGGTTCACGGTTAGTAAGTTTTTGGGTGGTTTGGTGGTGTAGGAACTCAAAAAAGCTCAAGGAAAGTCAATGTGTAAATATGGAAATTTCCAGGCCGTGGTCGTTTGGCCATCTTTCAGGCCATTTTCTAGCCAAATTCGGCCACCACTCGGTCTCCACTTTATGAATCTCTTCTCCACATTCCTAACTACATTTGGGCTTTTGAATCACTCAATTTTGTTAAGTATTGAAAAAGTTATGGACGTTTAAGATTTACCTAGAAATTTCGGCGAGTTAACAGTTTTCCCGTTGACAGTCATATTTCAAAGTGTTTTTCCGCCAAATCACGGCGAGTTAGTTGTCGTTCAAGGTACCAATCTTTTTGTCTCATCGAGTACTACAACTTACATTTGGATCACTTGATTTAGTTGAGTAACGAAGAAGTTATAGGTATTTGAAGTGGTGCCCAAAAACCGGCCAATTCATTGGCCTAAAAACGGGTCAACCCGACCCAAGTCCTTTGAACCCAGCCCAAAACCCATGGACCTCCAGCGCAACCTGTGACCCTTGTGACCTAAGCACAAGGGACTTGTAACTCGGCCCTAACCCAGGCCCAACCTTTAAACCCATTAACCTTTTAACCCAAAGCCCAACCCACCTAAACCTAACCTTAACCCAAGTCCAAACCTTAAGCCCTAAACCCAGTTGACCCAAACTCGGTGACTCAACCTGGTCTAACCCAATGACTTCGGTCAACACTGATCGTTGATCGTTAACCCGTCCATGTTGACTTTTGGGTTAACTTTTTCAGATTTTGTTCGGGACCATTCCTAGGCTAATTTCAACATCTTGAATCTATTTTTGATGTCTTTTTTCCAAAATTCAATCATTTGAATATAGTTTTATTAATTGGACCCTTTATGTGCTTAGCTGCATTTATTGTGGAGTTTTCTTCTTCGCTAAGTTGTGTGGCTTTTCGACGGTGAAGTATCTGTGAGTAGACCCCTTCTAAAATGCATGTTTTAATAGTAGAAATGCATACATGAAAAACATGATTTAATGGTTACGTTTTACAAAATATTTTATGAGTAAATTAGATTTACACTTTATGATTATCATGATTTACTGAGAATATTTTGGAATACCATACTTTATCGAATGTTATGTTCTTTATAGTATATATGATGGATGACTATATACTATTTATAAACGTGTTTTTACACTTCTTTGTAGTATATATATGATAGATGACTATATACTATGAAGATGTTTTTAAGATATATGTACCTATATTTGGAAAGATTATATTCAATAGTTTTGTGTGTATCTAGTGGTCATTGTTCTGGCTTCAGGCCGAAGGAGATATATGTAGATGGCTTCAGGCCGAGAGATATATGCACTGGCTTTGGGCTGAGAAATATAGCGATGATACTTATATTGCCTTCAGGCGGGGCGTGTGTAGGGCACTGTTCTCTGCGTATGGGAAATGATACTTGTATTGCCTTTGGGCAAGCGTGTGTAGGGCACTGTTCTGTGCGTACGGGAGATGATACTTATATTGCCTTCGGGCAGGCGTGTGTAAGGCACTGTTCTATGCGTATAAGTAATGCTGATACCATTCGTTAGCACATTATATACGAGATATGTTTTATGAAAGGTTTTATGGCATGCTAGGATTTTCGAAAAACCTATTACATATTATGCTATTGACTTAGGGCATTGTTCTGTTCGTATGGGCGATGTTGATACCACTAGTTAGCACATTATATACAAGATATGTTTTATGAAAGGTTTTATGGTATGCTATGGTTTTCGGCAAATCTATCACTTATTATGTTATTGAGTTTTCATAAAACTTTGGGGGTTAATACGTTATTGAATAACTGTTTCAGTACTATTTATATATCAACTTGGTCCACTCATATTTGTTTTGCGCCCCCTCAAGACTTAGAATCAAGGTGTATAATCCCGGCATTAAGGCACTCCCGCATCGGCATCTTCGAGTCCTCTCGGTGTAGGACCCATCTTTTTGTTCATTCAATTTTATATTCTTCCCCTTAGTGTTCTAGTTAGATTGTATACTCTGAACACGTTCCTCATTTGCATAATCATTGTATTTTAATTCATAACTTTTATTCATATTCGTTGTTCTCATACATCATAATATGGCTCATCATTTTCAAGTGTCGGCCAACACGTGCCTACCCTAGTGTTCATAAAATATCAAGGTCACGTGTCAGAATTGATGAGAATGCCCTAGAGGCAAGGATTTTGACTTCTGTTGATCGTATTTTCATGACTCGTACGAGTTACTATTTTTTCATATTCTCGAAGTACTCGACTGTACGAACGAATAAGCGCAATCAAAATAAAAATAAGAGTTATGGTTAAAATTTTACAAAACATTGAATATCGAAGGTAAATTGCTAATTTAATATTTAGGGATACTTTGTATTGTTTGTGAGACATGTAGGGCCCACGCCCCATTCTTTCATCACTCCCGTGACTCTTCATCTTTTAAGACACATATCCTTCATTTTTCAAATCTCTCCATCTCATTTCCTCCACTAGATAGATGGCTGCCACATCACTTTCTCCCTCTAACTCTCTCTCTTTTCTTCTCATTCTCTCATTCTTGTCATGTCTTTACTCTCTCGTATTTCACTTTTCCTTTCACAATGCCACCACTCACCATGACAGCGAGATAACACCTTCACCGTGTCTCATTTTCTGCCATTTGCTCTACCTCCATCACCTTTTCTCGGCCATCTCTGCAAGTGCAAAGAAACTCCATTACATCATCCATGTCATTTTGACGAGCACATCACTATGAACTTGGACCTGTCACGACCACTAACCAAGGATCAACACCTTCGAGCATGGAATCTGCAGTGTACAGTGGCAGTATCACTCTTCACTCATCTCTCCGACCATGGTGAGCTTCAAGACCATCAAACCTTCCTTATTTTGAAGCTCTTATGTTGTTCTAACTTAAAAAAATGGTGATTGGTGATGATTTAATATAAAATGTAACCTGGGAAAGATTTCCCAGATTTATGGAAATACTAGGATCTGTGGCCATTTGGCTACTTTCAAACCAAATTCCTGGCCAACTCCGACCACAATGAGGCTTCCAATAGGTATAGATCGATACCTTACATTTCTAACTTCAAGTTGATTTTTGTATCATCGAATTTGGATTAAAAATGAGCTCGTTATGAGCTCTAGAAGTCGAATTCGCCCTCCATTTTTTGAAATTTGACCGTTTTAAAATAGTTTCTTTATTACCCGTACTTTGTACGAAAATGCGTTTATACGTTACGTATTTACATAAATAGTTTCGTTTCTAGGCGAGACGCATCGCAAGGACTCTTTAGGCGGGTTCGACTTGACGACATGAAAGGTGAGTGGATCTTTTCTTTGATATATACATATATTTATTTAGTTTCCATATATACATTTAGTAATGAATTCTCTATGTGATTGCCATAATTAAATTAACGTTTGTAAGAAATGCCTCATGGTTGGAAAGTATGAAATAATCCTATGGGATGCTCAGGTAAGCTTACTATAAGAGGGATACCTTAATTATATTTATGTTCATGAATAATGTGATGTTGACTAGAGTTATCGAGTCAGTATGGCATGACTACATTTATGTTATCTGATCATCATTTACTGTACCGGTGTTAATACTCACCTGGGTCAGGGCCAAGCTTTCACATGTATGTTCTGACACGCCCAACCCTGATATTCTCTTAACACCAGGGTAGGCATGTGTTGGGCGACATCCGAAAGTGACGAAGCCACATTAGGATGCATGAGAACAACGAATATAAATAAATACTTATAAATTAAATTATAATGAGCATGCAATTACGAAACGTGTTCAGAGCATACAACTAATTCGAGACATGAGAAAGGAATAATATGAAATTGAATGAATAAAAAGAATGGGTTCTACACCGAGAGGATTCGAATATGCCGATGTGGAAGTGTCTTGACGCCGGGATCGTACGCCTCAATTCTAAATCCTAAGGGGGCGCAAAACAAACATGAGTGGACCAAGTTTATATATATATATATATATATATATATATATATATATATATATATAATACTAAAATAGTTATCAACATACTAACTCCCAAAATTTAAAGAAAACTCATAGCATAATATGTAATAGGTTTTCGAAAACCCTAGCATGCCATAAAACCTTCATAAAATATATTTTATATATAGTGTGCTAACTAGTGGTATCCTAGTCACCCATGGTGTTCAATGATTATATCCCGGCCTGTAGCCAACTACTATGTTTCTCGGCCTAAAGGCAAAGATTATTTCTCCCAGCCTGAAGCCAACAACTATGTATCATGGCCTGAAGTTAGAGATTATTTCTCCCAACACAAAGCCAACAACTATATCTCTCGCCCGTAGGCAAAACAGTGAGCACTAGATGAGCACAAAACACTGAATATATTCTTTCCAAACATAGGTACATATATCTCAAAAATATTTTCATAACATATAGTCATCCATCATATATACTATAAAAAAGTGTGTAAAAACACGTTCATAAATAATATATAGTCATCCATCATATATACTACAAAGAACAAAAGTTTAATAAAATATGGTATTCCAAAATATTCTCAGTAGAACATGATAATCATAAAGTGTTAATCTAATTTACTCATACAACGTTTCATAAAATGTAACCATTAAATCATGATTTTCATGTATACATTTCTACTATTAAAACATGCATTTTAGAAGGGTCTACTCACAGATACTTCGAAGAGTCGTTCAACTAACGTAGACGAAAATGCCACAATAAATACACATATTCACATAAAGGATCCAATTAATAAAACTCTATTAAAACGATTGAATTTAGGAAAACAGACATAAAAAAAAAATCCAGGACGTCAACATTAGCCTATGAGGGGTCTTGACCTCAATCTGAAAAGTCAACGTTGATCGGAAGTCAATGGTCAATCGAGTCGAGTCAACAAGCTAAGTCAAAGACTCGGTTCATTTGGGTCAAATTGGTTGGCCCAATATAGATTTGGGCTTGGGTTAGGTTTAGGTGGGTTTGGCCTAGGATAGTAGGTTAATGGGTTTAGGTTAATAGGCTAAGGGGTTTAGGCCTAATAGGTTGGGCTGGTATTAGTTTGGATTGGGTTTGTGAGCCTGGGTTGGGGCTTAAAGGGTTTTAAGGTACAAATGTTAAGCGGGCCAAGGCCCGAATGGCCTGGGGTTAAATGGTATTTGGGTTTGGGCTTCACAAGGGCTTGGCCCCATCTGAAGCTTTGGTTTAAGGAACTTGGGTTAGTTTGGTTTGCACCTGGGCCCAGGTTTGGGCCAAGTTATACGACCCGAAAGTTTGGGTTGGCTTTGGGCTCGACATGGTTCCCACCCGCAGGCCGCCGAACTAACGAAGGAGAAGGCCATGTTTTTGGCCAACAAATCTCCCTGACCTCGATTCTCATTCAAATCTCACCATTCAACAACCAAATTCGAACTAATAATGCAAGATTCGAAGTATACCTATAGTGATTCAAGTATAGGTCGACAACAGTCAGAAAAAGAACCTGAAATCCACGGATCCTTCACCGGAGAAACTGGGAAGACTTTCCCGAGGGTTTTTTTTTTTTTTATCATCAAAACCAATCAAAACTAACCCAAAACCACTCCAAATGTACTATGAATAAATTCTATGAACATTTGGGGGAGTTTTGAAGCTCACATTCGCCGGGGATGGTGAAGAATCACTGGAGAAAATGGTTACTTCCCGTGCGTACACTGTTGCAGATTTTATCGAAGAGAGAAAGAAAGATTGAAGTGGTGAGATGATCGTAGGTGTGTATGTGTGTGTAGTAGTTTCGTTAGAGGGAAGAGCACCGAGAGAGAGATAGGGAGAGTGAGATCGCTGAGAATGTTTTGGGGGAGAGACACGGGAAGAGAAATGATGAGGAGAGTAGGATGGGTGGGGAGAAAAAAAAATCAAAGGGTGGACCCCACGTGGCTCACCAATTATTACAATTTTGTCCTTTCATTTCGTAAATCTCAAGACGGGTTGTCACATGTACACATCGCACCTTATGCTTATTTTGGATCCATTTTAGGCGCTAGTCCTGTCGTACAGGTTGTAATTGGCAAATCCGACTTATATGTGCTACACATATCTCTAGTTTTCACGTTATTGTAGTACTAGAGCGTATATTATTATTACACCCAGTCAAGTTCATGTTAGAATACCTCTGCATGAACTCGTGTGTCAGCATTTGTTGATGAGCATTCGATGTAATATGTTTATTTAGGCGAAAATATGTGATTACAAACGTTGTGTACTTGTTTACGAAAGTTGTGACGTATGGCATCCTTGAGGTAATGCTAGTGACAATAATCAATTTTATACTATACGTAGTATGTATATTTTAGAAACTATACTTGTTTTACGACAAATGGTTATAACGTTTTCAAAAAGGTTTTATTAAAACTTTATTTTTAGGCCCACTCGCTCTTGTTTTTCGCCCCTCCAGGTTTTAGTAGCTGAGTTTTCGTATCGACGAAGATTCTTGACAAATATTGGTATTGGAGATTACCTTCAATGGTATAATTCTCATCCTACTTTACTGTACTTTACTATAATTCTCATCCTACTTTACTGTACTTTACTTTGTGTGAAATTGGTTCATTCCCGCTCACCAGCGCACTCTTATATTTAGTCACTTTTAGGTTTAAAATTATACATATTTTCTATATCACTACACTTTATGGCTTCATCACATTCCAAGTGTTGGCCATCACAACTTGATTCAGAGTCCTAAGGGGCATTCCGGGTTGGGATGTGTCATTATATGTGCAATTTTGGTAATGTAAAAATTGTGTGTCTTACCAAACATAATATAACCCGGTTAAACCTTATCCATCCAATGTCTCTATTCATTGAACGAAAAATTCAATTTTGGTCGCACCAAAAACTATCTTAGGGCTAGTTTGCAATGGCGTAGCCACACCAAAGACTACGGTGGGTTGTAGCCCAGGGAAGATTTGTAGCAATATGTATATATACTTTAGTGTATAGTCTATATAATAGACAAAAAAATGTGTAAGAAGAATTATTTTTAATGAAACTAGCGCCGTGAGTATTTATTACAACTCAAAATATAAAAATTACTGCGGAAAATGTGATGTCATTTTGTTCAAGATTATTCTGCTTTGATATAATAGGATTTATATTAGTTTCAACCAATTTTTTTTTAAGATTGTCTTTACTTCTACTTTCAGTGTTTTACTTTGTGCTAGTTGTGTGATTGTAATTGAAATACCAAGTTTTCTATCTTCTTATTGTGTTTGAATCTAAATATACGTGAAATTAGACGATTCATTGTAATTTTGTTAGTTTGCAATTGCGAAACTTATTGAGTTCCTACCAGACAAATTTTAAGTAGACAAATACAAAAGTTAAATTTAAATTTTTTTTCATACAATCATATGTAGCAAAAAAAAAAAAAAAATTTGATTTTAGGGTAAGTTTTTTAGCTTGCCTACCCATAAAATATTTTCTAGCTCCACCCTTGCTCGTTTGGATGTACTTTTTAAATGACTAAAAACGTTTTTAGAGAAAATCATTTTGGGTTTCAAAAGCACTTGAAGTGTTTTTCCAGAATATACTTGTATTTTTACTAAGGATTGATTCTAAAAACATTTTCACCAAAAGCAATTTCAATTAGGGGTGGGCGCGGTTCGGTTTAGTGCGGTTTTAAGTGAAACCAAAACCAAAACCGCAAGTTTTTGCGGTTTGGTTCGGTGTAGTTTTGTGGCTAAAATTGAAATGAAACAAAACCATTTGGTTCAGTTCAGTTTGATTTTAAACGATTTTGTTTAGTTTCATTGTTTGAAAAAACTTTTATGGTTACCTAGTTGTACTTGTATCTCATTTCATTTTCCTTTTATATACACTTCAATTCTCTTATACGAAGGATAATAGTTAACAACAGTTAAAAGAAATGTAAATGTTGCGCAATTAACATTAACGTTACAATGTCAGAGAAGTAGTCATGGTGAGGTCTGTAAAACTAAATCTTTTTCGTATCTGTGCTGGTCTAAATATATTGCTCAACATTTTCATGAAATTTACCAAAATCTTATATAAATAAGACCCCCACCTTAAAACTTGAATGAGCTACCCATTTTCTATTGGCACTTGAGAAAACACAGCAATATGCTTGACACATGTGCACAAATACTAAAACGTGGACATCACATATGCGTGACACACACACACACACATGCAGACAAGGGAACAAATGCATGACACATTTGGAGGGTTTCCCAAGTAATATGTGTTGGAGGGCAGAGGCTGTGGATGTTATTCATACGAAGAGTTCAAGTTTTTGGCAGATCAATCTGCCAAAACAACAACTTCCATATCTTCATCCCAAGAACTCACTAGTATTACAGAGCTCACCATAACAATAATAGTAATCAACAACATTTTGACATTATGATGTTCATGAATGAAAAATCGAAGACTAACCAACGAAAAACCAAATCTCCTTTTGATTCAAAACCCAACCCTAAATCTAACCCTAAAATTAATCTCAAATATATAAGTAAATTTAACTAAAACAAGTTTTAAACTTATAAATCATAGTTCTTACCATATTAGCACTCTGAACTCTGGAGGTTAGGAGCTGGAATGAAGTGGATGGGAGACCAAGAGAGAGAGAGTTTGGGGTTGCAAATTTCTGGAGTTAGACTGAAGAGTATGGAGAGTTAGAATGAAGAGGAAGTTTCAAATCGATTTGCAAATATAGTTTGAAGACTGAAACGAACGATGCGATTTGTGAATTTTTGGAGAGTGGAGACCGAGAAAGAGTTAGATGAAGAATAAAGTTGAGCACGAGCAGCAACAAATGAGATAAAAAAAAAGGACATAGTAGACTACGGCTGGAAGAAAGAAAAGAAAGAGATTATGTGGCCCTGTTTTGATCTGGTTGAGTCCATACTAAATGTATGGACTTAATGAAATAATCAATTAGAATTTAACATTTAATAAAGTTATGCGGTTTCGGTTTCAGTTTGGTTTCAGGATTCCGAAATCGAAACCAAACCGTTTTTCCTTCATTTGGTTCGGTTTCAAACGGAAACCGTTTTAAAATCGCAAAACCAAACCGTTCGGTGTTGTTCGATTTAGTTCGTGTTTTGGTTTTGGTTTTCAGGTTCAAGTGCCCACCCCTAATTTCAATCATTTTAAAAGCACATTCAAACGAGCTCTAAACTCTAGACATACACTCATTTTTGTTTTTTCTGGTGAAATAGAGGCCGAAGCCAGATATCACACCATTTTCTTTGGCATACGATAAATGTAGTGATTACTTGATATAAATGATATTGTAAAGGTTGGTGAACTAGTAGTAGCGGAAGCCCAAAGACACATCACACTATTTTGATTTGCACACTAAAGAAGTATCTGAATAGAAATATGATTTTCTCCTCTCTCTGCGTTAATGATATAAGTTGATGGGTTTTAGGCAAGGTATTAAATATCGATGATATCGGAAATATCGGTAGTCCAAAAACACGGAAATTTCGATAGAAATATCGGGATATTATCGATATCGATAAAAATTGAATAAAAATCATGGAAATTGTAAGAAAAACTTGGAAATTTTTATTGAAACTTTGCAGGATGTTTATTTAGTCAATTATCTATTAGTTTATCACAAAAAATTGGAAGGAAATGCATTGCATGATTGATTTAACTGATTTAAGTTGATTATATAGCGAGCTGGCAAACATTGTGAGTGTAGAAAATATGTAAATATTTTAGTATATTTTCACAAAAACATAAGTGATATGGTGGTCAAGGTGTTGAATGAGTAAAATGGGAGGGGTTCAAATCCCTTTGGTGTTTTTCTAAATATAGAAATTTAAAAAACATGAAAATTTCGATGGAAATATCGATGACATCGGAAATATCGGTAGTCCAAAAACACGGAAATTTCGATGGAAATATCGGGATATTATGGATATTTAATACCTTGGTTTTAGGGTATGCCTTCCACACACTTTTTTGTTGGAGTGTGATATCCACACACTTCTTTTAACTTCTCTCACACCCTTTTAATTTTCAGCCGTCGGATCGAATGAATTAAAGAAAATCAAATGACAAAAATTAACAATAAGTGTGGGAGAAGTAAAAAGGTGTGTGCTATCCACACACCCCTTTTTTTTTACTTCTCACATACCGGATTAATTTGCGGCCGTCGGATCGAATGAATTGAAGAAGATCAAATGACACAAATTAACAAGGGGTGTGTGAGAAGTAAAAAAATGTGTGTGAATAGCACACCCTTTTAGTTATACACCTGTCAAATTTTTAGTGAACCAGTACCACCACTCAATATTGTCATCTAACTTTATCACCTCATATTTTTTTACACAATATTTTATAATTTTGACACAAAAATTGACGATAAACAATGAGATGACAAAAAACACACTTTTTAAAGCTTTTCCTTAGCATTCCTCAATTTTGATTTTATGCATAAAATAAAGAGACGTTCATTCCAAAAAAAAAATGGAACAAGACAATTCGATCTTCCTCAAAGCTAACAAATAAAACTACAAACACCATATGGATGCTCAATAGATGGTTCTTTGCCTGAAACTGATTGCTTTCCAATGTTATCTCTTTCATCCCTAGTAACTTTGTCTTCCCCTCCCTCATCATCATAGTTCAATTCTTCTACTAATATTTTGTTGGCTTTACCACTCTCCGGTGTATCACTAGAATCGGAACTTGGACCGAACATACTAGACTCGAAGATGCTGCCAATCGGGCGACTGAAGAAGGGATCACCAAATGGTTCCCTTCCACCAAAAATGCTAGGGAACATGCTTATTCTAGACACAAATCCCTGGAAACTATCTAACAATCCGCGTGACCGAGAAACACCATCTCTAGTGTCTCTTTCACTTTGCATTTTGTTGGTGTTTATCCCTCTGGAATCAGAAAATCCCAGTATAGATTATTCTTTATAATAACACATTAAAAACCACGAATAAAAATGTTCAAAAAACCACTGTTTTAAGTTCAATTAGGTATGCTATTATGCTAATCTACAAAACAACAAAGTATATGACTCAAAATCCAACTTTTGAAGCATTTCATATAATTGATTAAAAATAAAATCGATTAGTTACTTACCAAAGGCAGGTGATTCAAAACAAAATTATCAATTTCATATAATTAGAGAAAATCATAAAACTTAATCACACAAAACTAATTAGTTATCGAAATGTGTATTTACCACTACATTAACATGTAAGCCAACGATCATTCAAGTCATATGGCGATGAATCGAACATGAAAGATCATAGAATGGTAATTAATTGCATTAATCTTGCAGTTGCGGATGTGTTGTTGTAGAGGAATATGAGGAGTATATTGAGAAATGTGGGGTACAAAATATAAGGTGTATACTGAGAATGTGGAGTGTATTAAGATAATTTGTAAGTGAAAAAGTAAATGTACGGTATATTAAATATGTGAGGTTTATTCAATAATTTGTGAAATTTTAATATAATAAGCCAAATAAAAATTATAGTTCAATTAATCATCACATTCATATTCCCCCAAATCGAAGCAAATAAACAAACCCAGAAAGAAAAAGAAAAAAGCAAACTGTGTTCTAATTTTTATTTTTTTTCCGAGTTCAACTAATTAATCAAATGGGAGAAAAAACTAAAGGCTACACTCCCTGTGGAGCCGCCGCACCGGAGCACACGAAGGGCACTTAACCAAACCGTTGATGTTGCATACCGTACAAGGAGTAAACCCAATTTTCTCATGATAGACCTTATGGCTCCCATCACACGTCTGGCAGAGAACAAATCTCAGCCCTCCACAGAAATCGCACGCTCTGGGGTCCACCACTGGCAGCCGTTGGATCAGCCTCTTCAATTCCCCGCTCTCGTGGAGCTGTTTGACCTCCTCGACCCCACCAATGAAGAGCCCGCCAATGAAAACCATCGGCAGAGTCAAAGTCTTGTTCCCCGTGATCACCTGCAGCTCGTCCAGGAACTTCCCGTCCATAGACAGATCTCGCTCGTCGATCGGGACGCGAAATCCGCGGAGGATGGATCGGACGGTTTTACAGTCCTCGAAGGTCCTGCGCACGACGCGGAGGCTGGTGTGGTAGATTACCACGCGCTGGTCGGCGTCTGGTGGATTCGCGTTTCGGTGGGCCCACAAGCGAATTGCTGAGGTGGATATTTTGACCCGGTGCAAAATGGAGGCGGTCCGCGGGCTTAGGACCTCGGATGCGGGTTCGGGTTCGCAGAGGTTTTGGATGTCTTTGAAGGATGAGCAGGAAAAGCTCCTCTGTGACCGCGCTGGTTTGGTTGTGTGCACCCTGCTTGGTGATTTCTGCCATGGTGACCACATGGAGGGAGAGAGAGAGAGAGAGAGAGAGAGAGAGAGAAGGGTGTTCTAGTGACTAGTGAGACTTTGGTGGGTCTCCAATGGGGTTATTTATGCAAATCACAATTGGAATTAGGGTGCCTAATTAGGTATGTGAAGTTAAGTATTGGCCGTAGATAAGAACAAATGATATCTTTTGGAATTTCAACATAATTTTTCTTCAACAAAAAATAAAAATTTCAAAGTAGTTCCGGGTCTGGTCAAACGTATATGTTTACAACTCGGTGCAGTGTGTCAGGTGTATCACATAATTGGTCATACAATGTAATACGAGTTGGTTAAAAAAAGGGTAATGTAATACGAGTTGGTTAAAAAATGGTAATGTTAAAGTTACTATATTTATTATTAGTTAAACCTTGGATTTTGCTATTGAATATCTCCTAACGTCGAAAAAGAAATACCACTAGTGTGAAAGATAAAGGAGATAGTAAATTCGTAGTTTTAGCGGTTATTCACAAGGGGTGATTGAAAAACCATCACACATTTGGAGATGACATTTTCACATATGTTTGTTTCATTTTCCATCCTTGGCAATGTTTGAAAATAAGGATTCACTAACTTACCTATGTTTTTCCTTATACATTTCCATATCTGGCAGTATGTGCATGTACCCAATAAAACGTTTTGAGCTTTAAATACACTTGTAATTTTGAGTTATAACAAGTTTGTTTTTCATCTTCACATTGGCTAATTATTAATAATTTAAAGATTTTAATTTAGAACTAAATTCAATTGATGTTGCACATGATTATTTGGTCTAGCAACGTCTATTTTTCATTTATATATTTGTTTGCGTTTGTTCATGAAAGTTTGTGAAATCACTACAAAATTTGGTATCAAATTAACAATAGTTCACGGTCTATTAATATCTATCTTTACTTCTAAGTAAAAAGTTTTAAATTCTAAACTCTTAAATGAAAAGTTTGATAGAAATTTATTCTCTACCCCTGCTAATACTGTGAATATATCATTTTATTTATATAAAAAAATATCTGTTTAAAAAATAAGACAATTTTGTTAACCAATTAATTAATTTAGGAAAAAAGCTTGAGACGTGTACTATCAACACCAATCAATCACTTACACAACTTCTATGAGTCCGGTGCAATGCGGTTAACTTTCACATAAAAGGTATGAAATCCAAACAAAATAATTGTGAGTTTTACAATTCATAATTATGCGAGATTTCTATTATTAAAGAGTCCCAAGGGTCCTGGTCCATTAAATCTGGATGCAATGAAGTATTTTTAGTCTTGCGCATGAACGGACCTGATTCAAACATTGCTTTTATCTGTCTTATCTTATGACATTTTCTAATTGAAAATGTTACGATGTCATCTCATTGAAAATGTTACTTCTTCTTTTCCTTTCACATATATTTAGATTAAATTTGAAATTATTTTTCAATTCATTCGATTTGACGGTTGAAAATTGAGATGGTGTATAAGAAGTATAAATGGATATGTAGATAACACTACTATTTCCTTTGGGTAAATTACACTTTACCACCTCAAGTTTAAGGTCTATTGCAACCTCATACAATATTTTCAAAACATTTCACTTTCATATCTCAAGTACTATTTTATTTCAATATCATATATCTGTTATATTTTTCATCTATTGATCCGTTAATAGCTGACGTGGCTGCCAAATTTTTGCTACATGGCTAAACAATAAAAATTTAAATTTATGAAAGAAAAAAACTTGAAAACCCAGAACACCCCCCCACCTTCCCTGAGCCCTTTCTCCTCTTCACCCCCACCCCCACCCCCTTTCTCCCTTCTCTCATCCTTGCAAATCTCCCAAAAATCATTCCCTTCACCATCTTCATCACCACCCCCAATCCCAACACCACCGAATTGCTCACCTCCCACTTCATCTGCCCTTCCTCCTCCATCCACTCGCCATCGACACCCCCGCCCCCGCAAGGTCCAGTCTTTAAGGTCCTAAGCCGCTGTTCCAGCATCCGCCGTAATGTGGTGGACATCAGCCAAGATATGGACCTGTAATGGGGCCCTGAACAAATTTGGACACTGTCTTCTCGAAAGCCATCATCTTTTTCGCCAACCGAAAAGTCAATCATCGTCGAACCACAAGACAATGCCCCAGATCTCATCCACCGGGTTCGTGATGCCGTGGGGGTTGCAGGGGCGTCGGTCGTGGAGAGAGAAGGAAGGGAGGGTTGTTTGGGGTTTGCGGGGGAGGTGGGGGTAGGTTGTTTGGGCTGCAGGGAAAGAAAAAGGCTCAGGGAAGAAGATGGTTTTTTTTATAGGATAAATTATTATAATATTTTAATTGCATAAAAAATTATTTTTTTGCTACATGTAAAAATTTGATAGTCACGTGGCACAAATGTATCAGTCACGTCAGCTCTTAACGGATCAATGAATAAAAAAAGAGAGGTTTAATAAAACACTCATGGTACTGTTTACTTTTAACGAAAAACCACTTTTTTACCTTTAACTGTCACTATTTACTATACCTTTAAAAGTGACTTTTCGTTAAAAGGAAAGTTTTCAAGCCATTTTCGTTAGTTTTCCTATAAAAAAATATAACGGATGTATGATATTGATATAAAATAATATTTGAAGTATAAAAGTAAAATGTTTTAAATATATTGTATGATGTTGTAATAATTTTAGACATGAGGTGGTAAAATTTACCTATTTCTTTTTTATGTTGTTATGAAATAGGACAGGTGTCAAATGCAAAACCTTATCACAGGCTCGGCAGTGGGTTTTGGGCACAACAGATTTACATTAGTGGGTATGACAGGATAGGACAAAAGTCCCGTGAGTCCAATGACGTGGCTTTTTGGTTGTGGGACCCACAGAATCACGTGATTTCACCGCTGGCACGCGCCTGCGCAAATGCCAATCTCCTCCTCCTCCCTCCCCCACAAGCTCCTCCTCTTTCATTCGGATAATCCCACCTTCTCAATCCAGTCCAGTCCGTATTCCAATGGATAAAAAACTAGTACAAGTTTCGGAGCAAGAAATTTGCATCGACTTCGCACTCGACTCCAAATGCCGCGCTAACGTGCGCCTTACCTCCCTATGCGCCACCGCCGCCGTAGCCTTCAAGGTCCAAACCTCCTCCCCTCACAAGTTCCTCGTCAAACCGCCCACCGGCTTAATCCCGCCTCTCTCCCACGTCACCTTCCAGGTCATCCTCAAGCCCCAGGCCCAGCTCCCGCCCGCCTACCCTCGCTCGCCGTCCGACAAATTCCTCATCAGAACCGTAGAGTTCACCACCGAGTCAACTCACTCCGACTCCATCAACCACTGGTTCTCCAGCTGTCCCCGTGGGTCCACTCACGATATCAAGCTCAAGGTCGCCTTTGTGGGCCCCTTGTTGTTGCGCCACGCCGTTACTTGCGGGGACTACGACGGCGTCAGGAATATAATCAAGCGGCAGAGGACGATTCTCGCCGAGTTGCCGCCCGCGGAAGCTGAGTCGATCCTCGGGATTGCGACCGAGTTGGATAACCCAGAGAACTTGATTAACTTGCTGCTCGAAGGGGGATTGAGGATTGACCCGATCGGGGTAAGTGTGAGCAGCGATCAAGTGCATTACGAAGGAGATTCTAAATGTCCATCCAACGGTCTCGATGAGCTAGACGTGGCAGAGGCTTGTGATCGACTGGGTGATGTTCTGGGAATGAAGGAATCTGAGCCGTTGGATTCCAAGGACAAGGGAAATGGCAGGTGTGCCGAGGTGAGGAAATCTAGTGCCGACCCCACTACAACTATTGGCCACAGCCGTTCGCGCCATGATTTTGCCCACGACAAAGACGTAAGTTGCTTATCTTTTTAGTTTTTATGAAATATGTTTGCTAGGGCTTACCTAGTGTTACAACTTACCACTACAATAACACGACACAAACATGCATAAAAATTAAGTGTTATGATCAAGCTTTATCGTGTTTAGTGTTTAAAATATCAGTATCGTTGAAAATATTGATATGTAAATCTGTAGAAATATAGATAGATGTCTCGATATCAAGTTTATCCGAAATTTAACAGATACATCGAAAATATCGAAGAAATCTATTGATTTTAGCCGAAATTTAGAAGTTTTTCCGATATGGGAACTTCACCCTCACTGATTTTTCGGATATTATATAAGGTTAGATCTTTGATTATACTTTTTGGATATGTAGAAACTAGAAATGGGAGAACTAATGTTGATGGGAGCGAGAAGAGGTGATTTGAAGAATGTTGAATTGTTGTTACAAAATGGCGCGGATATAAACTGCTGTGATCAATATGGCTTGACAGCCCTGCATGCCGCGGCGATCAAGGGCCACAAGGACGTTGCTCGGGTGCTCATCCGATTTGGGTCGGACTTGGAATCCCAAGACGGTGAAGGCCACGCACCCTTGCATATGGCCGTCGTAGGCGGGAGCTTAGAGACAGTTAAGATCTTGGTTCATAGTGGGGCTAACGTCAATGCCAAGAGCAACGGAGGCGCCACCCCTCTATACATGGCTACTGCTATGGGGTACGAAGATATAACCGAGTTTCTTACCAGCAGAAAACATTAATTTGAACCACATTTACTGATTGCACTGAGGACCTAATGCGAGGTGAGCACTTTACTATTGGGAGACCATCCATTGTCATGGTGACGTCATACCCGTCGTTTTTCTTGCCCTGTTTGCAGGATTTCTTGGCTTCCAAGTATTTGGTTTGAGCTTGATTAGGTATAGATGTACTAATCTGCATTTTATTTGTAATATCTCAAACAAGAAGGAAGATTGCAAAAATGAAAGAAGCTTTATCATTTCATTACTGGTTATGAATACAAATCTTTTATCTATGATCGCGTCGATGCTTATTTTGTGAGTCGAAAACAGAACAAAAATGTCGAAAACTTCCTATTTCTATCCTTCTGTTGGTTAATAACTTGATATATATAATATAAGATTGTACAGGTGAAATTAAGATGAGCAACTCTGTTCATGATTTACTTGCAGCTCTTGATGGACGCCAGAAACCTTTCCTACCGAAAAGAAACTGATCCCGGTGGAGGGCTGTAGACCAGTGAAGCGACTGCAGAATTGGTCTCAGCTTGTCTATCACTTCAATTGTGTCCTGAACCACTAGATATCCACCGGGCCTTAATACGCGATCCATCTCCACCACGACATCTACAACGTCGCATCTGACAAAATCGAAGACTAATATCAATAAAATTGTATGACTGGTGTGCGAAACTAATACTGACATGCTTTCATTAGATGATCTATAGCAATCAAAAGGTCATAAGAGCAGTGAGAAACCGTAACATACCTGTCTGGAAGTTTTTCGAAGAGAAAACTGGAATGCAGCAGATCATATGTTCTAGGGTAGGTGTTCAAAGACTCGCACCAGTCATGGTATATTCCGATCAACCCTCTGTCAAAAATAGCCGGAAGAGTATTTGGCAGATGAATGGGAACGACGTTCATTACCCAGAGTTGTTGATCTGTAAGTGCAGCAGCGAATCTGAAACGCACCACCAGAATCTCAATGGCTAAGCAGTTCGATGACAAAACAAAAAATGAAAATATGGAAGTGGCAACAACTCATTTGCTAGATATGTTTACGGTTTACCCTCCGAAACCAGCATTCATATCCATTACATTCCGCACGGTCGACCAATTTATAGCAGCATTTTTCTGATAGGCATCTGAGACAAGCGCAGTCCAGTGAATGGTGTCCTTGTAGAACATTTCCTCCCCTTCCGGGTCACGTATTAGGCTTGGAGGTTTACTGGTAAGTCTGTTTGGCCACGGCAAGGGCCAGCTATAGCGAGGTAGCGGGGCAAGACAAGCAGTGAGCGGCGCATACCTGTAACAAAAACACAGACAAAATTACGACAGTCCAAAGGTACTCTCTGCCTAGACAAGTTTTGTGTTCGTCGAAAGCTTTACACAACCGCTACTGGTAGGTAGCAGCGCTACGAGAGAGGATAACCGGAAAATTACCATGCACCTACTTTCCTCTCTGCAGGACCACAAAGAGGTGGATAGTTTTCTTTACGTTTAAAATATCGGACAAAGGCAATAGGCTTCCTATATATTACAAGCCCGATTCCAGTTGAATCGACAGTCTTAGCAACGACGTCCCAGCACATTGATTTTGTCAGAGCCTCCATTGCTGGAAGAAACATGATCAATGTCAAACTTAGATCAGCTCCACGTATCGTCACTTTTTATGGTACATTTTACTGCTGAAGTCTAAACTCTAAAGCTTCCATGAAATGCAGTCCAGTAAAGAAAAAAGAAGGTGACTATAGGGGTGAGTGAAAGAGAGAAACAGAGTTGGATTACGAACATTTCCATACACTTGTATCTCTTTCATTGTCGCGATAAACTGGCGTAGCAGACCATACGAAAAAGCCCCCAGGCCGAAGAACCCTGTTGAGCTCCAGTAGCGGTTTCCCCCCTACACTAACCAAAAACCGTCAAAATAACCGGAGAGAACAGGACACAGAATAGTGCATAACACTTCCAAACTCGATAGACAAAGTACCATTGGCATCCCAGTGAACCCGGCACCTTGCACAATGAATCAAATCAAACGCATTGTCCGGAAATGTCAGCCTTTGCGTTCCAATCACTGAGAGAGTAGCAGGAATTCCCCTTTCAAGAGCAAACTGTATCTGAGCTTCGTGTTCATCTTTCGGGGCAAATGACATGGTAATGACATCTTTATCCAGCAAATAGCCGCCGAAGCTAGCAACACCACAGCCAACGTCCAAAACAACCCTGACGTGCCTCCCCCATTCAATAACCGGTAAAGTCTAGAACGAAAACAAAGAGAAGCCAATCAACATTTTCAAAAGCAATGTAAACCCGAAAGCTGCAAAGCCGGCCAGCGCTGTACCTTTTCGATGAAATCAGTGTAGCGATCAACTCCGTCCTTGAACTGAGTACCGCCTCCGGGGAAAATAAGATAGTCATCAGACTTCTTCACCCAGTTTTGGTCCTTCTTGTACTCGACGAGCTTCGGGTGAGGAACATTGTCATACCATATCTGGAAACAGAGAACATCACCAATACATTACTGCGTGCAAGTAAACAGAATAAGCCAACAACCACTTCACATTTCCACAAACAATTTCTCAGAAAGGAAAATCATGATTTTTTCCTCGGAAAATAAAATTCAAGGCCAAGTGCTTCAAGTATCAAATCCAACAACGAACCGAATCACCCATCTTCTTCATTCAAATCAACAAACCCATATGAGAAAATCCAACAACAAACCAAATCACCCACCTTCTTGAATCTAATCAACAAAACCCATTTGAGAAAAACCAGAAACAAATCTTACCAAAGTACAAATCTCACCATGTCCCTGCTCTGAGGCCACGGAACCGGCACCTTGTACCCTTTGGGAAGCGGCTCCAGGCACCGCGGGGGCGGCTGGGGGCAATGCCGCTCGCGGTGCTCCATATGCCGGCGCGACTTCAGCGCCTTGATCGCCTTGGAATTGTCCAAGCACGGAATGTAATCGACGGCCACGGGACCCGTACAGAGGTTCCAATTAGGAATCCCAGAAACAGGGAAAGTGGGCTCCTCCCAAACGACTTCGTCCCCTTGGGGCGGCTCTCCGGCGGGGTTGGAGGGCGCGGGAGGAGAGATGGGTTGGGAGGAGGAGGAGGGGGATGTCTGGAGATCGGAGTAGGAGAAGAGAGGGTAAGGGGCGTTGGTGGTGGTGTTGGTGAAGAGGAGGATGGTGATGCAGGCGAGTGGGAGTAAGAGTGTGAAAACGAAAAGGAATTTACGCTCTTTGAAAAAGCTGGGGACTGAGATTCCCATTGTTGTTGGTTGATAGCTCTGTGTGTAGAGAGAGAGAGAGAGAGAGAGAGAGAGAGAGAGAGGGAGGTGATCGGGGGATTTGGAGATGGAGAGAGGAGTACGCGGTATTTTTACGAGGATTTTCGAAATGTCGTTAACCGATGGAGACGCTCTCTGTCTCTCTGCGGTTATTTTATTTATTTATATTTGGAACACCTATAATAATCATTTTTGTTGTAGAATATGGTGAGTGGATTTTGGTTGGTAACCATGCACTTATTTGAAAAGTGAGGATATTCACCAGATTTTTTTGTGTGAGGATATCGGATATTTTTAAATCACATATGTTCATCGTGTATTCAGAAATTATTATAATTTTTTATTTAAAATTAAATATAAACAGTAGTTGACGAAAACTAGTTGCACGATAAACGGCGAGAATTCTCTTTCTTATTTGAAGGTGCTTCTTTGAAAACATTGTCATAAGTGTGTTGAAATTTCAAAGAAGTGTTTTTCTAGAAAGCACTTGAAAACATCTTTGCCAAATATTGTTAAAAATTTAGGGCCTGTTTGGTATCTTATTTGAAATTTTTTATCATTTCTCAAAATATTTTTTAAGAACATTTCTTAAAAACAATTTTCTTTAAGACTCAAAAACTTGATTGGTTTGCGATTTAAAATTTTTAAATCTTACGACTTAAACTTGATTGGATTGGAGTAGAGACGAAAAAAGTAAAAAAAAAAAAAAGAGAAGAAAGAAAGAAGAAAAGAGAGAGATATATTTGGAGTGAGGGGAGGAAGGAGAGAAAAGAAATGAGTGAGTTTAAGTTTAAAAACTCTAAAAACTCATTTTTTATGTTTTTAAGGAATAGACTATATTTTTGAGTTAGTCTTGAGTTCAGTTTTTAAAAATAGTTATACCAAACAAGTTTTTAAGACCTAAAACTTGAAAACTGTTTTTGAGTTTAAAAAGTTGGATTCAAGTACACTACCAAACAGGCCCTTAGATTTGTTTGACAAGTGTTTTTAAATGACTGAAACCAGTTTTAGATAAAATGTTTTTGAAAAGAAACTTTAGAAAAAATACAAGTTAATTCTGAAAAAACACTAGAAGGGCTTCCAGCAAGAAACACATAATTAATACTTTAGCAGAAAGCACTTCAAGCGTTTTTTTCTAAAAACACTTGTATTCATTCAAAAACATTTTTCAACGACTAGTGCCACAGTTGTTGTAGTTTAGCTAATGTGGAGATAGTTTGGTTGTTAGTGCTTGAAATTTGTATATATGATGTCATGATTAGTTAGTTTATTTATTGAAAATGCTTATGCGATGATACGTGAGTTAGGAAAGAGAAAAAAAAAAATCTTTTTTCTGTAAAATTATCTTAGTGTTCATAATTTTTTTGTCGAATTATGAATAGAGGATTTTTTTTGTGTAGACTTGAAAACATTTAGCCATTATGAAAACACTTTTAAACATCATGTTTGTGGCGAAGTTTCAATTCGATGTAGAGGTAAATTTTGAATAGTAATTTATAATATAAATAGTTCAAATCATAGACTCAAAATTTTGTAAATAAGTCACGAGATATCATAAAAAGAAATTCTACCTCAATTTTTGAGGAACCAAGTCTTTCCATCGATTTAAAAAAGAGAATTGCAGACAGTTATTTCTATTTTATTTATTTTTAAAGGCTAAAATCATGTAGCACTATTACAATTCAATAAAGTAAAAGTTGCCCTCCCAAAATTTACGTGATTAGTAATGTTCGAATCTTTACAGAACAAAAATTAAAAAAAAATCATAGTTTTGGTGTTTTTACCCACAAAAGTCAATGAAATTGTTTGTAAAACTTTCGGCGATTTGGTTTTGACGACAAATATTTCTTTTGATAGTTTGAAAAAATTAACGAGATACAGAAGTCAACGAAATTGCTTGAAAAAAAAAAACTTTCGGCGATTTGGAAATTGGATGACAAATTTTTTTTTTCTCAAAACAAAAACTTAACTATTAAATAGGATGACCACGGGCACATTATGAATGTGCAGCGTCATCTGCTAGAAAATTTGCTTCTCTAAAAACATGCCTCCAATAGAGAGAGATTGTGAGCAATCTAATATCCTCAATAGTAAAAAAGTCAAATAATTTCTGACCGCACGATGCGCGATGAATGACTAAGATGTGATGATCATTCGAATCCCCACAATTTGAATCCGGATGGGACCCAAATCCTTAAACAACACCCCTTATCTTCAATTGGATCTACTTTGGTATAGTTCTTCTTGAGTTGTTTGTCTGTATAAAATCACTTCCCAAAACTGCAACCAACATTGGAACTGTAGCAGGATGAGGAGTCCATTTCTAAAGAGAACAGAGTCTCTATCGTTCCAAAAACTGCCAACCCTACTGAGTACACATATAAGCAGGAGGGACACAACTTTCTCCATTATTGCTTTAGACGCCGAACTAAGAACGGTATCATATATCCTCATTCCTCCACGAAAACTCGGCTCAGTTTGGTAAATTGCCGAAATATCTCGATGATACAATACTTCGAAATTGGTTTATACAACTGTTAATAAAGCAAGAGTACAAAATAATCAAAAAGGAACTTGCTTGATGGAAACGGTGTCAAGCCACTATATATCTAATCCACATTTTTTTTCAATCTAATATGGCAGGACCTCCATCGACGTTCACTTCTCCCATTCCGGTGTCTTCTTCCTCCTCACTACCCTCATCGCCGCTAACCTCCTCATTCTCCTGGCGAAGCTTACTCATGTGCTCAGCAAGTAGTTTATCATCCCGTTCACTCACCTACACCAGTACACCATATTAGACCCAGAAATAAAGAAGTTCCCATGGCAAGTCAATCGAGATTGCCATGGATGAGAAATTAAATGGTACGATTGTTCAGACAAAAAGCAAGTTCTGAAGGCTCAGAACTAAAATATTTCAAGAAGTCAAATTCGAATGGATATCGAAAACAGAAGGCAAAACCAAGATTAGTTGTAAAATAGACAAAAACATGATGAATAGGGTGGACCACTCACCACTCTGGGTGCTTCCTTCACTGTTAGCTTCCCCTTGTGATGTTCAATTTCTTGTGTGCACGCTACAATTGCATTGCTTAGAACTGATATGCCTTGCTCCTGCCCAACCCAGAACAGAAATTATAAAACTTATTAGCAAAGTAGCTAGTGACAACTCTACCATCATATTTCACAACTGTCTGCAGGAAGGTCAACAGAAACCATGTACTACATTTCCAGCTTCCAAAAGTATATAGTATTGTCAGAAGAGAAGTTGTAACTAATACCGTATCGATACAGGATGTGAATAAATTGATAATATAAATCCAGCAATATTTAAGAACCAAAACGCTACGAGGAAATAAAAATAAGTGCTAGAATGGCAAGGTCAAATTATACCATTGCCAAATTTAAAGTTCAAACTGAAGCTACACACTATTATGCATGGGTTAGCCACAAGAAAGATTAAATCGTGGATATATGATACAAATGCAGAAAACAAGAAATATGTAGGAAAAGGCTGTGATCCATTAACAGCCATCAGATGATATCTTAACCGACTCAAATTCAAAGGCTCAAGGTACAAAATTTGAAGATCTACTTTTTCACAAAAAGAGTGTTCAGGCTCAGAACTCTAATGTTCCCTTTTTGCCAGACAGGGTAACGAACATTTAAACCCTGAATCAAAACACTTGCTTATTCACAACAGCATGGCATACAATGTAGTCAACATAGACATAGCAGACATAATCAGCATGCCACTATACAGCTTCGAGGGGTAATCTAGATTATTGCATGGTAATTGTGCAATTGTAAAAATAATGATCAAATAAAGATTATATTAGAGTTTGAGCAAACCTTATCAAGAGTCTGTGTGGTAAGAACATAAAGTGGAGGGGCAACCAGTTTAATTTTCACAGGACAGTCATTATTGCCCACAGCTTCAGCTTTCCTCATGGCATCCTGCAGATTACAATGTCTAAAATCAAAATCCAGCCAAAAATAGGAAACACCATGAAAGAAAAATAAGTGGAGGCCCACAGAGGACATAATAGAACCTTAATGTGAAGAACACCATCAAATTGGAAGCATTTCATTTCAATATCAGCTCGGATCTTCAATGGTTGTGGAGTCATTCTTCTCCTAATATTCTTCACTAGAGATTGTTTAATTTCCTCTGACACAGCAGGAACCACCCTAGTGACCTACAAATTCATATGCAAGCAAGTATGACACCTCTACATATGCAATATGAACAGGAGTATATGAGGCATAAACCTCACGCAAACAGGCATTACCTCTTGTCCATCAGGGCCAACCTCTTTGACCTCACGTGTGAGGGTGCTAAGAACTGAATCAGGATCAGTCACAACTATTTTGAAAGCCTGCAATAAGTAATAATTTCATATTTATTACCAAAAATCAACACCACAAACAGACATTGAAACAATGGTAAACATCCTTACCTCAAAAGCATGACCATACTTCCGATATAACGGCCAGCCAATATTGACATACAAGTCCTGTAACAAGTATAGTAAATTAGTAATTGATTAATATCCTACGAAACACAATGAATGACAAACAAAACAAAGTAATCACCGTAGTCAATCAATAACACAATTGATTATACACCACCGAATTTTTTAGCACCGGAAAAGTACATAAATTTAAAGGAACTGGGTGCATCTACCATTTACAAAATCCCAATTAACACTAACACAATATACATAGCTTTATAATTCTGCATAAAGGGTCTAACTTTCTTCCCCGAACATACAATTCTCACAAAATTCTCAGAACCCAAAACATCACAAAACCCCAACAATCGAAATTGAAACAAAATTACCTCCAAATCAATCCCCAAAGTCTCACCCACGTGGCGCATGATGGAGTGGACGAGCTTGCTCTTGTTGTACCTCTCCTCGCAGGCCTGGATATCCTCCTCGGAAACCCTCCGCTTGCTCAAATCAATGTATCCCTTCTCCTTGTCGACCCTGAGGACCATGACGGGCTCGATGCGGCCGACCTTGATGAGGCTGCTGACACTCCGAATCCGGCGGCGGGAGAGCTCGGAGAAGAGAATCATGCCCTCGATGTTGTTGTACTCGAGGAGGGAGACGTAGGCGCCCATGTCGGCGATGTTCTTGACCTGGATCATCACCGCCATGTCCACCTCCGGGTACCGCGCTTCGTACATCCGGCACTCCAAGTTAGGCGCGTGGGAAGCCATGGTTGCTGCTGGTCGATAGATTGATTCGCCTAGGGTTAGGGTTTGGAGAGAGAGAGAGAGAGAGAGAGAGAGAGAGAGAATTTCTGGGTTGCTTGCCGCGCCGGAGAAAAGAGGGTTAGGGTTTTGAGAGCAGAGAGAGAGAGAGAGAGCTTAGCTGTGATAGTATGATAGATGCTCTAGCAACTCAACGTTAGCGCCGGAAACGCTGCTTTCTGTATTTTTATTTTATGGTGGGCCGGGTAAAGCCCACATAGCTCAAGGCCCAAATCTAAGAAGTGAAGAAAAAAAATAAAAAAGAACGTCGACAGCAGGATTCGAACCTGCGCAGGCAAAGCCCAACAGATTTCGAGTCTGTCTCCTTAACCACTCGGACATAGCGACCGTACGATCTTCATGGCTATAAAGAGAGGAAATTAGAGGACTTAATGAAGCTCCCATGTCCAATGGAGCCGTTGGAGGGTTGCAGAGACGAGCTGTCTCTACGTGATTGCCGTAGTGTGGAGTGTAATGTATCAGTTCCGGCAAGTCCCGGCGGAGATTGACCGCCACGTCGTTCTCCTTGTCCTCCCCTTGGTTTCTCTGCTTCAAGAGTTTCGCCTTCAGGTATGTCGACGTGTTTCTTGTTAGATGGTCTCACATGTTATTTTATAGTTTAGAATGTTATTTTACGACACGATATATAGACAGTATGACAAGATAATATTTTCATCCAAAATAAGTCTCGATGAAAAACAAAAGCTGAATATCGAATTATAGTGATTAATATCGATTAACGGTCCTGATCAATGCCGGGTGACTAAACATCGTATCAATGTTGTAGAAAATGTAGTGATTGGCATGTTGCCGAGAAAAAAAGTTGAGAAGCTTCTTGTCTACGAACCAAGTTATGTGGTGTCATGGTAAAAAGTGTTTGCGAGATTGAGAGTACACCAGCCAATCACAACTAATTCACAAATAATTTTTCGATGCTACCGTAACGCTGACAAGTAATCAATGACTTTATATTATAACACGTGTACCAGTACATTTTAGTAACCTGAAATGCATCTTTGCGTTACCATTTGGTTGATTGAAAGCATTTTGTGGCACAGGTACATAATCGATGCTAACTCCATCTATGGAGGCCCCGGTTTTCAGCCGGCATATGAAGGCCGGACGGAGTGGTAGGCTGAGCTTTTCGGTTGTTGCAGTGAGCCTTCTATGAAATGGACTTACCCCCCAAAAGCAGGTTAGGTCAATTAACTAAGACAACATACTCTAAATCTCCTTCGTAGATTAAATTAGTTTAGAGTAAAATATTGTCTTGTAAAATGAAAAATCAAAATAAACTTAGGGGTGTGATATCCACACACCCCATTTTACTTCTCACACACCCTTCTAATTTTCGACCGTCGGATCGGATGAATTGAAGAAGATCAACGGACAGAAATTAATTGGGGTGTGTGAAAAGTAATTTGAGGTGTGTGGATATCACACCCCTAAACTTATACACAAAAAAGGCTGCAAGTCCTTTAGCTTCAATTTACGACTCCAGCAATATGGCATAAATCAACATCAGTTGTATTGAATTCACTTTTTGGGTCTCAACACTCTCGAGAAATTCTTATATCCGATAATCGGCATACACAAGGGTCTCCCCCTTACTGTGAGAGTGGTGCCGAATATATACAGCCGACATAAGAATTTCTCGAAAACTGTTACGTTGCATCTCTTTTTGGCTCGAAAAGATCGTGTCAAATCCGCCTTGCTCTTTGGCTCAAGTTTTCTAGAATTTTACAAGCACTGTAAAAAGAATGCTTTGCAGCACCGCAACGTAAAGATTGCTACTTCGACTTGGGGATGTTGCTGCTTAAAGAAAATATGGCCCAACTCTTTGCTCGTTTTTCATCTTTGACCACAAAATAATTGAAATTCATCTTTTTAGTTGGCATCAAAAAGTGCTTTAAGAACATTCACATTCAAAGTGATCGATCCCATTTCATAAGAACAAAACTGAGTACATTGTAAATCATAAAAACGAGTAAAGACGTGCATGCCATTCATCTCTACAAGAACACAGTAGTTGCGGAATACAGAAAGGCTGTTTTGTTAGGAGCGAAACAACGAGAGGACAACGATACAAAACTCAAAATGGTACCGGCAGCCTTGGATACTTCAAACCGTGAAAACTTCTGTATCAGAAACAAAAGATCAGAAGTTTCTGTATTAGCTATTGTGTCAATCCTGAAACAGAAGTCTGCTACAAGAAAGTTTTGGCTGTGAATGCAGGCCACCAAAGGCAGTCCCAGCAAGCAAATAGAACGCACAATTATCCCCTACTCACTTGAAACGACAAAACTACAATTCATCGAGGGTTTTATCACCATTCCCCAGTGAGAACAACCAACGGAACAGTTGAGATAACTTACTGGCTGGCTTCACCTCCTTTTCTTCCAATTTTGCGTTGCACACTGAGTTATAGTCGTGCTTCAGATGAGGAGCAACTATTCTTTCCTGTAAAACCAGAAATGGTAAAATGAGAATGAGCTGAATGGCCATATCTATACGTATGAGAGTAGGATAGAAACCGTACCTTGAAAATATCGAGTGGACAGAAATCAGAACCATCACAGCCCTATACACCAAGACACAAAAAATTATCGTGTGAGAATTCAATACAAGAAAACTCAGCAGTAACCATTATAACTGAAACAGCTGATCACTATCGGCCCTAAGAAATAATGGATAAAGAGAATACCAATGACAACATATTATGAAATTTATACTAATTGCATTCCTCATGAACTTTTCAAGTACAAAAATGAAACAGAAGTTTGGAATCCAAAACTCTTCAAAATCACAAGAGTTCAAAATAAGTAAAGAACTGGATCTTACTGGCATTGGAATGGGGTGTTCATTGTGCAGCACTTGCACAAAGTACTTGCTTGAAATGTTGGCTGGACAACTGTACAGAACCAGCATATTATTCCCGCCAAAAGGTGCCACAGTGTTGCCCCTCCACTTTCTCTTCTGGGGAGGCTTTGGAGGGAGTTGCAAGGGCTGTTCCTTCTGTGTCCGTTCAAATTCTGAAATATATAAAAAACCAACGCCCACTATGACAACAGCATATAGAAGATGCCATATACAGTTATTATTTCCACACACAAGCATACACCCCGATCATCCAAGAAAAATTCAGAATTTGTGGAAGAAATCACTCACCAGTTCCATCAAGAAAAAGTCCAAGCAGGCATGAAAATGGAACTACAGTTTCTGCATGTGCGAACCTTAGCCTTGCCTTTTCGTAACTCCCAGGAGCATGTTTTTCTACAAAATGATAAGGGCAAAGAGAGAGAGCAAGAACTGAAATATCAGAAGTCGTATAAAACTGAACTGCCATAGTTTACAACTTATAACTACACTACTACCCAAGACGGGTTACAAAGGAGAAAAAGTCATAAATAATCCTTTTATCAAGTTCATATATGTACCTTCTTCAGCCGTAATAGCCTGCTCCATGGACAGCAATACATCCTCAAGCAAGGGAACTCCCATTCTATAGTTTAATGATTTACCATATCCCTTTAATATAAAGGCTTCCAAATCATCTGCCCACTCCAGCAAAGAAACCTAAGAACACAAAACTTTTTCATGTAAATATTAAATAAACAATAAAAGAACATACATAATATTCGAATGTATGTTTGCTTGTATTAATAGACGTGTCTACAACCTAAAAAGGCTAATCTGATAAAACTTAGTTTCATATACTCCATCAGTCTTCAAAATAGGAGATTAGAACAATAAATGCAATAAAAAATTTGGTTAACATCTTTGACATAGAAAAATCATATATACCTCGGAAGGGGTGAACAGCGCACAAGCTTGATCAGTTATATTAAACAAGGACGCTTCCTGCCAAATAGAACAAACAAATAATGACCATAAAAATCAATTTTACTTGGAGAATAATTAACCAGAGAGAAATATGACGTGTTTATGCATGGAAGCAGAAAGAAATAAATCACCTGTTTGCAAAGAAACCAAAGAGAAGTTGTATCATTCTTTGTAAAATTCAACTTGTAGCGCCTCCTTAATGAAGAAGTAATTTCATCATAGATAGGTTCCTTGAGCTTGTCAACAGCAGGCACCTGACTTTTCTTATATGCCTGAATACATAATAAGTCTTCGTCAATCAACAAATAAAGCAGAGACAGATGACGCAATAGAAACATGGTTATGGCAATCAGTCTAGTTCCCCCAGTCCCACCAACAATGTAAGTACTTAATTAGTTTGTGTGTGTGGCATGTTTAAAAATCAAAGAGAAGACCAATACTGCAGAATACCTTGTAGTTTTGGCAACAATCATGAAACCTCAACTTTATATCACTCGCACGACTTTCACTGGACACAGCAAAAGCTCGATGACGCCCAGGTCCAAGATTTCCTTTCCCACTAAACATTCCCATGCCAAATGCCACAGCACTGGCGGATGCCCGAGGGACCTACCACATCATAAGGAAAAAAAAAAACAGATGCATAAGCTGATAAGTTCCTAATGAATTGAGGGGAATTTTTTTTTCTATAGCTGCTATCCACAGCCAGAAAAATATGACAACTTTAACCAGCGTTAAGCCTCAACCGATGAAAATAAGTTACTCCAAACATTCCAATAACAAATTTCCAAATATAATAGATGACTATTATGCCATAATAAAGTTACCATCAACCTATAAAACAAGGCTGATCATGGAAATAACACACATAGCGAAAAAAATGGTT
Source organism: Crataegus laevigata (assembly GCA_963580275.1). Classification (NCBI taxonomy): domain Eukaryota; kingdom Viridiplantae; phylum Streptophyta; class Magnoliopsida; order Rosales; family Rosaceae; genus Crataegus; species Crataegus laevigata. The sequence continues at coordinate 6,618,536 of OY756951.1, read as the reverse complement.
TAATGCTATCGTATAATAAAAAGTACTGGAAAAACTGTACAACAAAGCTTACCTGTGTTGCCTTTATTGTGTAAACATCTGGATGGTAATCCTGATCAAACAGATTTGGAAACCTTTCTCGAGTCCTGATTCCAAGATCATACAGTTCATCCTCTCCTTGGACAATTAATTCTCCACCTGTCAGTTTTCCTTTCCAAGGAGATTTCCAACTCTTTAACCAACCAGGAAGTTTTTCCAAAGATAGGTTATGTTCTTCTGCTTCTTTCAGTAGAACATCCAGGCGAGAGGCCAGGATATCCATTTCTTTGATACGTTTTTTGGTGGGAGCACGGGTTCCATGCCTTGCCTGATAACATAAGTTGCATCAGGTTCCACAATTGCAGCACTTTCTAAAGATTATCGATTAAAAGATTAAAAGCGGGTACAAAGTTTGACCGCCTCAACAGTAACTTGTGGAAAGCTAGCAGGGTAATCTCAACAAATGCGCAATGCGACAACAACAAATACATAAAAAAAGCGCAATGCATTCGCAGCAAACTTATTTTCCGTTTGAATCTTCGAATCTAAGTTACTTCTTACAGCAAAACATAGAAATGCATATTTATCTAACGCTTATAAAGAACCGAAAAATCAAACAGTTGAAACAAAAATAGAAGCTTGGAATTGGGAATCGAAACTCGAAAAAGAAAATTACCACAAGATTTAGGTGGATAGGAGTACACCCATCTGGTATCTTAGATGGTACAAATGAGTTGTCCGCAATGTCTTTGACGACACCGTATCTGCAGCAAAAACCCATTAGTTATTTCTCAGAATCGTTCACTATCATCCCTAAAGTTCTTCAAATTACATGAAAAGATTAATTCTTTGAGTTAAATAAAATAAATCAATAACGAAAAAACGCATTTTGATGATATTTAACAATTTAAGAACCAATAATCTAGTTGTAATTTGGCATTAACGCCATATCAATTGAGCGTAAAATATGATTAAAAGAAAGTAAATTAAAATGTATTTTTAATCAAATTAATGGAAAAGATTTGAATTTGTGAAAGAGGAGAAACCTGGACGCAGTAGAAAGATGTTGGCGAACATCGAAACCTTCTTCTCCGGCATTCGAATGGACCAACACCGATAACAGTATCAGCAGAAGCGCCGCCATGAGTCTCCCCATCCTCCCTCTATCTCTCTCTCTCTCTATCACACACACACACACTCTCTCTCTCTCTCTGCGTTAAGAAGTGGAAGAAGAGAGGAATAAACTGGAAAGCAAATGGGCAAATAAATGGAAAAGAGAGAAGATTTATCTTTTTTGGCACTTTGTATTTGGTCGAAAGTTGCAGGTGGCATAACTTGTCCCATCAGTGAACGCCGCGTGGCAAAGTTGAATACGCGTGGTGGCCGCAGGCTAATGGGCCGCCACAACGGCCGACTCTTTCCCTGTGGGCCCAACTATCCTAGCATCCCAACATCGGCGGGCCTTGAGTTTTAGGCTTTTACCCCATCAGTCAAAGCCCACCATGCTCCCTTCTGTAATCTGTAGGGTTTTAGGACTAGTTTGGTATTGTTGTGTTTTGAAAAAAAACTGTTTTTGCTGTACTTTGAAAAAAATTGTTTCTGTTGTGCTGTTAAAATAAACTCATTTTTACTGCTTCACGTTTTCAGCTTATTTTTATCTAAAACTGTGAAAATAAGCTCATTTTTGCTCTCTCCCTGTGCAGAGCTCCATAGCCGCGGAAGCTCAAATACTTCCTCAAATTTCAAGCTCACAGTCCCAAAATGGTAATTACACCCCTCTCACCTTCTGTTCTTCGTTTTTTTGTTTTTTTGCCTTGTAAATTTTACTTTTCCTATTTCCAATCGCTATTGAATATTTTCTTTTACTATTATTTTTTGTAGTATGTAGATATTGATTTAAATTTTGGGTCTTTAATATTTTTCCTTACCACTGTAAATTTAAGTGTATGAATCTGGTCGATGTGGGGTATATATCTAGAACTTTATAGTGTTGCGCATATAGTTTTGATATAATTATTATTGAACCTAGCGGAAGACTTGACACAAAACATACTTTTTTTTAGAATTTATATAACCGACTCTACTTAATGACATAATTGCTTTGAAATTATAATTTGCCATTTTAGTTTGAGGATTAGAGGAATGATGATATGAGTAAAGAGAGAGCTTTCCATCTCTTTTCTCCACATTGCTTAGAATTTAAGTCGAAACACACTCTAAATGAACCCTGATGAGCTGAACCAAGTTTTTTCGCTAGGTCACTTATGTTCTCGATTTCAAATGGATCAATTTGGTGGTTGAGTTTTGTGCTCGCGACTTTTGTAGGTGAGAGGTTTGAAGAAGCTCAGAGCCCCGAAGCATTGAATGCTCGACGAACTTGGTGGAGCATTTGTAAGTTGGAAACCTATTATTTGTCCTCCCTTTTGTGTTGATGCGTGTGTTGCTAGTGCTACTTTATTCATCGCTTAAACTCTTTTGTTACTTTTCTTCCTTAGGCACCCAAGCCTTCATCTGGGCCTCACAAGTCCAGGGAATGCCTTCCCTTGGTCATTATTCTACGAAACAGATTGAAATATGCTCTCACTTACCGGAAGGTCATTTCCATCTTGATGCAACGACATGTCATGGTTGACGGAAAGGTTAGGACCGACAAAACATATCCTTCTGGTTTCATAGGTATGTTCAAGTCTTTCTTAATTATATCTTCCAGGTAATATATTTTCATTCATTACAAACAATAAGCTTACACTTGGTATTTATACAATGGCATATCACACACACACACACACACACACACACACACACACACACACACACACACACACTTCACACATTTGTGCTGCCAGCTCATCCTAACTACCATAACAAACTTAGCCTAACTAATCACACTACTAGCAACAGATTTACAACAGAATTAATCAAAGCTAAGTTTTATCTTTTACAAGAGTATTGTTATCCTTAATATGCCCCCTCAAACTAAACGGAGGATCTCGAAGTGTAAGTTTGACTCGAAGTTGCAGAAATCTGACCTTAGACAAAGATTTAGTGCAAATATCTGCAATTTGGTCATGTGAACAAACAAAAAGAACAGAAACAGCTTTAGACAAAACTTGTTCTCGGATATAATGGTGGTCTATCTCAACATGCTTAGTGCGGGCATGAAAGATGGGATTTTTGGCCAATGAGATTGCAGAAATGTTATCACACCAGAGTTTGGAGGACATGAAAGAGGAAAGCCAATATCAACCAAAAGTTTGCAAATCCATGTAATTTCGACAACAGTGTTAGCTAGGGATCGGTATTCGGCTTCAGTAGAGGATCGAGCCACAGTGGGTTGCTTTTTAGCACTCTAGCTAATAAGAGAATTGCCCAAGAACACACAGAAACCCCTGTTGATTTTCTGTCAAGATAACATCCAGCCCAATCGGCATCTGAGAAAGCATTGATATTCAGAGGAGTAAAACATTTTGTAAACCAAAGTCCAAGATCCAAAGTCCCTTTGAGATAACAGATAATCATTTTGATTGCTTGAAAATGAGATTCATGTGGATTATGCATGAACTGGCAGACAAGATTAATAGCAAAGAACAAATCAAGCCGAGTCCATGTGAGATATTGCAATCCACCAACAAGAGACCTATATTCAGCAGGATTGGAAAGTAGAGCACTGGAATGATCCAGTTTGGAAGTGCTAAATGGAGTCACACAAGGCTTTGCACCATCCATCTTTGCTCTTTTGAGAAGATCCAGAATATACTTAGTTTGAGAGATGAACAAGCTTGTTGAAGATCGCTTAACTTCAAGACCAAGAAAATAATGAAGTGGCCCAAGGTCTTTAATAGGAAATAGATCACTGAGTTGAGAAATGATTGTTTGACAAGCTTGGGAAGAATGACTAGTCACAATAATGTCATCCACTTAGACTAAAACAAAAACCAGTGATGGATCATTTTTTACAAACAATGAGTCATCATTCTAAGAACCTGTGAAGCCAAAAGAGTGCAGGGCATCATATAATTTTTCATACCAAGCTCGAGGAGCTTGTTTTAGACCATAGAGAGATTTATGCAATTTGCAGACATGGTGAGGCCTTGTAATATCTTCAAACCCAACTGGTTGTTGCATGAAAACATTTTCTGTGAGATGACCATGTAAAAAAACATTACTAACATCCAATTGATTTAAAAACCAATCATATTGTACTGTCAAGGCAAGAAGAAGTCTGATAGTAACAGGTTTAGCAACCGGGCTGAAAGTCTCTGTAAAATCTAACCTTTCTTGCTGATGAAAACCCTTTGTAACCAAACGGGCTTTGTATCTGTCAATAGTCCCATCAGGTTTCCTCTTAATTCGAAAAACCCACTTGCATCCTACAAGATTCTGAAAAGGTGAAGAAGGCACAAGAGACCATGCACCAGTGTTGAGAAGAGCATTATACTCCTCTTGCATTGCCTGGGTCCAGTGAGCATGCTTAGAGGCTTGAAGATAGGTAGTAGGAACATAATCATCAAGAAGATTGTGGGGAATAGGGTGCTTGGTAGCTGTGAAAGCTTTGGGTTTAGAAATACCAGATTTGGAGCGAGTTTGCATAGGATGAGTGTTAGAAGGTGGAATTAGAACTAGTAAATGATGAAGGGATAACAGTATGTGGTGGATGATTAGAGGGTGGTGTAGGTAAGGATCAAGGTGGTGAGTGACTTTGGGAAAAAGTTAGAGTAGTATGGATAAATGAGGGAATATAGGTAGAGGTGGGATTAGGAACAGAGGTTGAGAAACTAGGTTGTTCATAAAAAATAACATGCCTTGATGTAAACTATGTTGGTTTGGGGATTAAGGCACCTATGACCCTTGTGATTTAAACTGTAACCAATAAATACACAAGGCTTGCTTTTGAATTCAAGTTTAGAAGTGGTATAGGGTTTAGGCCAGGGAAAGCACCTACATCCAAAAATCTGAATAGTAGAATAATCTGGTGATTTCTTAAAGAGAAGTTCCCAAGGAGATGGTTTGGACATGGTAAGCATTCGATTAATCAAACATATGGCAGTGGAGAACACTTCTACCCAGTACACATGAGGAACCCCAGAAGCAGCCAAAAGAGTCCGAGAAGTTTCTACCAAATGTTGATGTTTGCGCTCAGCACACCCATTTTGTTTAAGGGTATGAGGGCAGCTTAGTTGGTGTTGAATACCATGATCTTTCAAGAACTCAGACATTTGATGATTAACAAACTCACCACTAGAATCAGAATGAATATCAGCAATCTAAGTACTCAACATAGTTTCAACAAGAGCTTTGAAATGAACACAAATTTTGAACACCTTTGATTTACACCTTAGAGGAAAGAACCAACACTACTTGGTGTAATCATCTACAAAAATTATGTAGTATCGATAACCAGTGAGTGAAGATATAGATGAAGGGCCTCATACATTGGTATGTAATAGTTCAAGAAGTTTACAAGTTGTACTGGAAACATATACAAATGAAAACTTAGAGCTTTTGCCTAGTGCACAACTAGAACAAAAAGATTTCACAGTACTACTCATAACTGGAATACATGACTGAGAAGTCAACTTATTTAAAATCTTGAAATAAGGATGGCCTAATTGTTGATGCTAAACCTCTGAAGATGCCTTAGTGGATGCAGCATAAAGATGATGTTGTCCATGAGAAGATATAGAAGCAGAGAAAGGATAGAAACCATTTCTCATAGGGCCTCTAAAAAGCATCCTCTCCGAAGAAAGATCCTTCATAGTAAACTGAAAAGGATATAGGTGAATTGAACACCAATTATCAAGACTAAACTGATTTGCAGAAAGCAAATTTTGTTTTAAATGAGGTATATGCAGAACATTGTTAAGAGCAAATTGATGAATGAGAGTAGAGATGGTAGAAGAACCAGAATGTAAAATAGGCAAACATTTGCCATCACCAATGAAAACTTGCTCAGGTCTAGTGTAAGGATCTGGATTTTGCAAATTCGCCATGAAGTTGGTCATATGAGAACTAGCACCGGAATCCAGCAACCAAGTAGGTGGAGCAGATGAATTTGTGGCACACATAATGTGGATTCATGCGATGTGGACAGTCATACGCATCATGATCAATCTGTCGACAAATCTGACAAATAAGCCTTCGTGCAGAATTGTTGAATCCACCACGGGCACCACAATTGAACTAGTGATTAAATCGCTGATTGTTTCTCTAATTATTATTCTTATTACCTCGAGAATGAGAAAAAGTGCCACGTTCTAAAAGTTTCTAGGGTTTGAGAAATTTCCACGACCTTGTTGTGAACTAAACGAATGAGCATTGTTAGCAACAAATGCCTAAGAATGAGAGATTGCTGGTGTAGGTAGTAAGCTAGTAGAGGAATTGAAAGCCTGGAAAGTAGAAGAGGAAGAGGATGTCTTCCTATTGGTTAACTGAATCACCTTGCTGAGTAGTAAGCCATGAAGTTCGTTAATAGTAGTTGATCTAAGACGAATCTGAATCACATCCACAAACGATTCATACTCAGGAGGAAGGTCATGAAGAGTAACAGAGATGAGTTCCGCATCATCAATTGGAGATCCAACGCTTGCAAGAGCATCATCAATCTCTTCGATCTGCTAGAGATAGACTGCAGCAGTAAAATCACCTTTAGTAATACTATGAAGACGAGATCGAAGCTTATGAATATGCGATTGCGAAGCCGTTGCAATTCGCGATTCCAATTTGGCCCAAAGCTCACGAGCAGATGTGACACCAACTGTGAAAGGAATCAGAGAGTCGGAGAGTGTAGAGTTGAGCCAGATGAGGATGTTCTGGTCATTTTCATACCAAGTGACGAACTCCGGATTGAGAGTCGACGTGCGATTTCCTGAGGCATCGAGAAGAAATTTGGGCGGAGGAGCCAATGTGCCTTCGACAATACTGGTGACATTGTAACGACGAAAGATTGGAGCGAAAAAAGCACTCCAGGTAAGGTAATTTGTAGTAGTAAGCTTGATCGGAACAAGGGATCCAATATTTTGGATTGTGATTGAAGAAATTGAAGAATTAGGCTTTGAAGACATGAGAGGAGGAGAATGAATTTGGGAATCAGGCTCAGATGAGGGAGAAGAAGAGGTCGCCATTGATGCGAGCTAGGGTTTGCAGAGAGAGGAACAAACACCAGAGAATCGTTGTCGCGAGGAAGACGAAGATTCAAAGAGGAAGAATGAGGGAAGCGTTTTTCGGATCGGGTCGTGAGACAAAAACGGGTGATACCATAAAGAGAAAATATCTTTTCATTCATTACAAACAATAAGCTTACACTTGGTATTTATACAATGGCATATCACACACACTTCACACACTTGTGCTGCCAGCTCATCCTAACTACCATAACAAACTTAGCCTAACTAATCAAACTACTAGCAATAGATTTACAACAGAATTAATCAAAGCTAAGTTTTATCTTTTACAAGAGTATTGTTATCCTTAACACAAGGCTCGTAATATGGCTAGTTTGTGTTGTAGGATGATTGTTTATGCTTCACTTTCCATGGCACCCATTTTAATAAGTTCTGTGAAAGGAACGATAGATTTTGGGGTCGTTAGTTTCAGAAGGATGGAATGAGGCAACCACCAACATTGTGTGGTGATCTTATTCCATTCCCCATGTAACTGTCGATGCGTTCAATTGCAAATTCACAATAGTTGTAGGAGATGCTTCCTTTCATTTCGTGGCCGTAGATTTTGTTGTAGAACTTATATTGCTCCTTGATTTGCAGATGTTATTTCAATCCCCAACAAATGAGAATTTCCGTCTCCTTTATGACACAAAGGGTCGGTTCCGTCTCCACTCAATCACGGATGAAGAGGCAACGGTGAATTTTACTTTTCAAAGTACATGACTTGAATAACTAGTGGATTTGGATCGTATTTCATAGTTCCATATGGATCCTTTCGATCTGCAAAATTCCATAACCTGAATAACACAAAGGGTCGGTTCGGTCTCTGCTCAGACTGCATTTCATCTGGTTAACTGATGGGCATTTTCTCTATTCTGATGCCCTGAAAATCTTTCTCTGCAGTTCAAACTTTGCAAAGTACGGTCTGTGCAGTTTGGGCAAAAGGGCATCCCATACATTTAACACCTACGACGGGCGAACCATCCGCTATCCTGACCCTCTCATCAAGGCCAACGACACTATCAAGCTCGACCTAGACACCAACAAGATCACCGACTTCATTAAGTTCGATGTTGGCAATGTGGTCATGGTTACGGGTGGAAGGAACAGGGGGCGTGTCGGAGTCATCAAGAACAGGGAAAAACACAAGGGAAGCTTCGAGACAATCCACGTCCAGGATGCCACCGGCCATGAATTTGCTACTCGATTGGGCAATCTGTTCACCATCGGCAAGGGGACAAAGGGTGAGTCTTCCCAAGGGAAAGGGTATCAAGCTGACCACCATCGAAGAGGCAAAAAAGAGGCAAGCAGCTCTACAAGCAGCCACGGCCTGATTAACTATGCACAGCCTTCAAATTTTGATTTACTTGTCCGGCTATTGGTTTTGCTTTTGGACCTGGAGCTGGTAGTTCTGAATTTGTTCTTCAATGTTAACACGTTTCCTGTTTGTTTTGCTCGCTCCATGTGAACCTCAAATTTTTGTTATTTAAAAGTTATTTGGAATTGGTCAAAGAATACTTTACTCGATACTTCATAACATAGGCCAAGTAGCCGTTGAAATTCGTCGAAAAATTAGAGCCGGTTGAAAGTACTTTTAAAACGACTGAAGTGTTTCGAAAAAAAAATATTTTAAAGTTTCAAAAGTACTTGAAATACACTTTGTAAGAAGTATTAGTTATGTGCTTCTTTTAAAAAAACAATTTAAGCGTTTTTTTTTTTAATTTACTTGCATTTTTACTAAGAATTGTTTTTAAAATATTTTCGCCAAAAGCGTTTTCATTCCTTTTAAAAACACTCCAAAGAAAAAACAGTAGCCGCATTCAACTTCAAAAAACATTAGGAGGAAAAAAACAGTGATATATTTGGTTGCATTAATAGAAAGGATAAGTAGTTCATAAGCCGCATTCAACTAACTTGACTAAAATTTGTCCCCCATCAAAACAAAACCCCTAAACAGCTACAATCAGCGCACCAGACAGCCTACGACCACTTTCAAACTGGTTACCGAGAAAGAACGGGGACAAACTCATCATCACGCGGCAACAGCATCCCCGTTGAGCAGTGCCTGGTCGAAGTGCCAGACCCCTGTAACGCACAGCAAAACATAGCGTTAAGAAACAATGCAATTGGATAAAGGAAAGGTTCTTATCATAAGATAGAAAGATATCGGTGTGGGATCAAGTAAAGATGACAGCGAAATTGAATCATGGGGATCTTACCGTGTCCTTTTCCGACTCTCCTTAGTTGAGCAACATATTCAGAGATTTTCTTGATGGCTTCCACCTACATAGGTAAAAGTAGAACATCAAAATCATGCTACAAGTATTATCCCTGTAGAAGAACCTTTCCAACTCGGGAGATAAACAAAGGAGGGCAGCAAAATTTACCTGCTCAGTCAAATACTCGCTTTCAACAAAATCTGTTAACTGCACATCTTTGTTCTTCTCAGCAACCTGTTAGTCGTAAAGCCAAAGGTAAAAACATGTCTTGTAAGTTAGAACATGGCACAAAAAGATTACTAATTCATAGCACGAATCAAATGACGTTACTGGTGGTGAACGAAGATCAAATTAACCATATATAATCAGCTAAATCGAATCATCTTAAGCTAAGACAACAGCAAAGAATAAGAACGGATGCCTTACACTGTGTAAGTGGAGCAGCTTTTCATTTGTCAGTTTCTCCAGAGACAATGCAAGCTCCATTGCTGCATCAAAAGAAATGGTACAGAGTTAGAGCTCAATAATTAACAGTCCTATAAACTAGTTCAATGACAAGAAATCATCTGCATAAACCAGGTCTTCGGGCCTTGCCTTCTCTCGTTTCTCGTTATCAATAACCCAGCACACATTTAATTACATACATCACATCAAATTTAATTGTTAAGAAGGTGATCAATTTTCTTCAAAACTCAATCCCAATGTGCTACGACACAACTGAAGACTAAATATATTCATGTAAATTGCAATTGATTATATAATAGAATGGTGTCCAGCGGCCAAAACATAATTCGTTAAAGTAAAAGTTTTCGCCACAGATACACAATCGAGGGCTGATAAACTAACCATATAAAGCATCTCCTTTCTCTGGATGATCGAACTCAGACACAGGCATCAGAATAGACTGCAATTTCACTCTTCCACCACGCTTATTCTGAGAAATGGCGACAACAAACAATAAACACACGATAAGGAATTCTGTTTTACAAATCAGAAACTGCATTTGTAGCCTGTTGGAGTAACAAAAACACGAAGCATTATACACAACATAACAGTCAAGATAAACACCTGGTATTCCATAAATTTCTCAGCATGATCCCTTTCTTCCTCACTCGATTCCTTGAAAAAACTGCAACATAACAAAACCATAAATAACAAAATCATTGTATTAAATGCTAAAATTAGTAGTAAGGGCTTCCAGGAAATTACTTGGCAAGACCCTTGAGAGCAACATTGTCCCGATCGAAATAGGCGTACATGGCATGGTATATGTACGAGATGTTGTACTCCACACTGATATTCCACCAAAGAAACAAATCAATCAATCGTTAAAGTGCAGCATAGCATAAACAAATACAACCAAATTTCGACAACGAATAGTCGGATTCACAAATGCAGTACTTTTAGAAGCAACATTCGAAACCCAACATCCATACACAAATCCAAGAACAAAGATTTAGCAATACATCCATACACAAATCCAAGCACGTACAGATAGAGCAATTTCACATTAAATGATAGACCAATTTCACATTAAATAATTAAAGGCACAATATTTCATATGATGAAAGAATGCTTTGAAAGTTGAAACACACAATCGGATACTTAATCAAGATTTAAACTTTAACACACATAATTCATTACGATAATCAAATATTTATGTAAATAACAATTCTTTCATTGATATATAACATGTGAAGGGAAAAGAAAGAAAACCCACTTGATCTGCTCGTTAATGGCGGCCTCACTTTCGTCAGTGAACTTCTGGCGGGCCAGAGAGACTTGTGGGAGAGTAGGAACGAGATCGAGCTCCTTCTTCACCTCCTCAAACGGCTCAAAAACCACACCGGTAAGCAGCCGGTTATTCGCATTCTTCGACGCGCAGACGACGACACCACTTTCATTTTTCGCCGGAGGGAACCGGAGAATCGAAGACAGAGATGTGGAGGAGTTCAGAGGCGAGAACGAGTACGAAATGGACGGCGGTGGCGACGACAGCGCAGTGGGAAACAGAGGACCAAAACTGTCCCCGCGAGCGAGCAAGTGAGAGGAGGCTGCAGAGGCTTTGAGAAGCATGATTCCAGAGAGAGAAACAAAAGCGTTGCGGGAGAGGAGGGAGAGGAAATCAGGGTCAAAGAAGCAGAGAAAAAACCAGAGGAAATGGAGGTTTTGAGTGAGTGTGTGGAGGTGAAGGAGAAGAAGTGGGCTATATGGGCGGCTAAGGGTCGTATGAACCATTGGATCAATCACACGTGGACGGTTGCTATTGATTTGATGGGAACGGCGCGTGGTGGGCTTGTGGCGTGGTTGGATGTGCTGTGGAATCCAAGGAAATATCTGGAATTTTGGGGCGTGTGTTGAACTTTTTGGAAATTTTTGGGGTTTCTTTTTGGTTTTTGATTTTTGTATGAATTAAACTGTCAAATTTTTTTTTTAACTTTTACTCGGCTTTCGATTTTTTTCTTAAACTTTTTAATTGAAAAATTAAGTATTCAAACTAATTTTTTGGCCAATTTTCCCTTACTGTTAGTTTTTCATTCATTTCGTTCAAATTTCTGTTAAAAGAAAGTATGTGCACAACATGTGAGAGTAGTTTTGTCACTCCATTTTTTAAAATAATTGAAAACCCTAGATTTCTAAAATGATGACATGTGCAAATCTATGTGATTTTATAGCTTTTGTGTTTGAAGGTTTAGCAAAGTGACGCTATTGTTCTCAAAGGAGTGTCACGTGCACGTGATAAGAGTTAAAGTTAATTTAGATGAATCTATGGAAAATTAATAATAGAGGGGAAATCAACAACAACAACAAAAAAAACTAATTTTAAGTCCTTAATTTTTCAATTAAAAAGTTTAAAGGAAAATTAAAAAAAAAACTAAATGAAAGTTTAAGAGAGAAAATTGGCAGTTTGCTCTTTTATGTAGCCACAAAAGGCAGAAAGTAGTTTCTTATTAAATTAGAAAGTAACTTTCGAATAGGACCATCGATTATGGTATATGAGATAACCATAGAGGAAATACAAAAAAGTTCCCTTTCTCACTACCATTGAGTAGATTTGAATTTAAAATTTATCTTTCTCATTACCATTGAGTAGATTTGAATTTAAAAAAATTTATAGTCAAAAGAAGATCGAGTATGCAAACATTCTACTTAAATCCGATTGGAATTTTAATTTGTTTGTTTGGGACTCATATTTATGCTTTTGATCTAAGGCATTCCAGATATTCCTGCAAATGACATTAGACTAGACGGTCTTACACATTGAGCACCCTTATAACATATTTTTGGAGTGGTCAAGAGCTTTTAAGCACCATCCTCTTGCAAACCAGTTTTTATAGAAAAGTTCTGCTCATAAACTCTTAAGAATTAGTGTATATGATAGATGAGTGAAACCGCCCTCAAAAAAGAAAAAGTGATTTACGAGCTCTTGAGCACCTTATAAATAGAAGAACAAATACAACTCATGAGCTCTTGACTCACCTAGTCTTCTTCTTGATAAAAGGGGTTATCTTCTTGATAAAAAGGGTTATGTGGATTGTTTGCTCAAGATTAGGGATGCAAGTTGGATTTGAAATTTCAATATGAATGGAAATTTTTTATTCCATGCCTGAACATTTCCGATTTAAAAAAAATGTCGAAATATTTGGATACCAATTAGAATGTAACTACCCAATTTGAAAAAAATTCAAAATTTTGCAAAATGTAGGAGATTCAATTTAGATTTTGAAAATTATGAGATAAAACCAATTTCAAAATTTTCGATAATCCAAAATTCCAAAAGTAAAATTACTATTTGATTTTGAAACTTTCTTGAATCGGCATTGAAACGCTTGCTTCCCATCCAATCCAACTGAAAATCACCCCTACTCAAGATATGGGATAGGAAGGGCCAAAAAAGATCGACATGCCAAGATTATGGTTGTGACGTTTGACAAGCATGTTTTTGTCTTGAAGGTTTTTGGAGGGTCACATTTATTCTTTGTCTAGAAAAAGTTGGACTTTCCTTTTTCCATCTGAATTTCTGAAAGGGATATTAGAAAGGGATATTATTAGCCTATTAAACTTGTGTTAAGATACTAATACAAACATGCCCCCTCTTCCAAAGCTTCCAAGAGGTTAGGTGACAATTTTTAAAGTTAATTATAAATTATTATACAAGAATGCAAAGTATATTGCATGTTATATATTATTCTTGTAGATAGAATGCTGAGTTTTTATCCTGTTTTTCGAGTTTAAAAACATCTATTTTTCTAAATTAATATAACAATTTCAAGTTGAGCCTTGTCATTATGATGGCCCACTATTCTGAGTGGAAACCAAGAAGCCCACTCATGTTAAACTGGGCATTATCATCCATAATTGGGCCTTACCATAGGTCTAATTTTCTACACAATACTAAGGGCCTTGGTCTTACTTGGTCTTACCAGATAAGCACTCCAATTTGTCCCCAAGGAAACTTGTTCTTGCAGCTGCAGAACAAAACCAATATATATCCTCTCTTTTTTGGTGTTGAGAGTTTTGGGTTGAATCATACAAAAGGTCATTAAGAATTAGGTATTGATTAGGTTAGTTGAATTTTAGCCTTTCTACTTAATAAATATTACTAAATTGTAATACAGAAACGAAAGCAAAGAGAACCTTTTGATACAAGCAATGGCGTAGCCTCAACAGCATAACTAGGATGACAAAGCAAACTAGGTTGGGAAGTTGAGGTAGGTTTTTAAGATATAGATTTGGGCCGAACTGGAGCTCCTCCAGCTCTCTATGGTGTTCCGCCTCCAAGGGAACACCAAATATTTAATCTCGACCGTGTAATTTTAGCCGCTTTAACTACAAGTCTCTTCCGAATATGGGTTGTTTATGATTCCTATGCCAAGATACTGCAGAGCGCAAGAGAGATTATAAATCCTAAAGAGATATTTGATATTGTTTAGCAGTGAGATTACCAATGTTGGGGTTTTACAGAAAGTGGGAATCATGAACTGATAGAAAACCATGCATGACCACGATGCCCATTTAATGCCGGCATTGGAGGTCTCATGTTTTCCCTTGGGCCGATGTCTGTTTCTTCCCTTATAATTTGTTTGTTTATTTGTACTAATTCTGGGAGATTCGATCATACAAACCAAGAACCATGCATGGTTCTTACCAATTTATTAGAGCTTAGATACCCGACCCCTCTGTTTTGTAAAAGGATAAGATGTAATTAGTTAAGCATATTGTGTTAAGTTACGAGTGTTTATACTAAAAGGATTTTAATGACACGAGTATACTGTCCTAGTGATGTCTCACGCCAATAATACAAAGGTATGCGTTTATCAACAAAGCTAAAAATTTCTTGTAGTGGTGGCAATTTGAAAAACAATTAAGTAAACTTTATGAAAGTATGGTTTATACCATTATAATAATGAGGATGATTTCAAAAGACGATGAATCACAATTTCAATGTCACAAAAACAGTAGAAAGTGACAAAGTGATGAGAAAAATATCAGTACATTATAGGCGGGAGGAGTTTTTGGGTTGGAATGACAAAACAATATCACTTTTGCTTATATATATATATATATAATATTTGATGGGGAGTAAAGTAGTATAAATGTATGCTTGATATTTAATACATATATTTTTTTCAAAAATAACGCATATATATCTGCAGCTGAACAAACGAATTACTATTAACGAAAAACATCACCATATACCTGTATTATACAAATTGCTCGCTTCTTTGACAAGAGTGTAACTCTATAAGAGTCACCACAAGAGCCAAAATATTTGGCACAAAGAGACTATCCAGACCAGATGGAAACAAAACATTGTAGCATACCAACATGCAACGGAAGGAGGGGTGTTTCATTTTGGAAACATGAAAAGAAGCATGAAATTGTGTGATGAGCTATTAATGCAAGAGACTTTGGGGTTCTTCAAATCATATAAACAAATATCAATACTAATTAAATAATCTATGCAAGTTAACTTATGTCAGGGCCTCTTTAATTCTTGATAAGCTTGTTTTTTTTTTTTTTTTAAATTTATTTTTATTTCTCTCCATTGATTAAAAAACCTATGTTTTTAATTAAGTGTCTCATGCACAAGAGCATCTTTCTTTCTTATGAAGGAAAGATCTCTTTAGGGTTTCGACGGTTGAGTGTGATAATTTCCTAGTATATATGCATCGGTTTATACTCGGACATATTTGGGTTCTTGAATAAAGAACTTTTATATCATTAGACTCGATCTTAACAATGCATCTAACCATCAATTATTTTGATATATATCATACATTAAAGCATGAATGTTTAGAATGACGAGAGTTTCGATCTTGACAACGCATCTAACCATCAATTGTTTTAATACATGTCATACAGCAGAGCATGAATGTTTAGAATGACGAGAGTTTCCGTCTTTAAGCACTTTTTTTATCGAAGAATAAGGGAGAGTTTCCGTCTTTAAGCACTTTTTTATTGAAGGCCCCTTGTCCTAGAGTATGACTTTCTTTAAAAAACAAAATAGAAGATGAGATTTTCGTGCTTGTTAGATCATGTCTTCTATGAGTAAGCAGTTTCAAATTCTATGATAGTGATTAGTGAATAGTGATGAATCTAATGACTGATGAACTAATCACGGGTTCGTTCAAGGTTCAACATTGCTTGATTTCCACAAATTATAAAACCAATGGTTCTGCATTGCCTAAGTATATCTAAAGATTATATCAACTACACAATCTGTATATTATTACTTTCTTAATCTATATAAATATCTGCTCACGAGGGAATTGGATTCCCTTCTGAGCATTAGGTGGGGATCCTCCTCATCAATAACTGTGGGCCGTTGGATGAAAATCCAACGGCTATAATTATTATAACTTTAAAGGGACCCGCCTGTTTGTAACCGTTACATTTTCATCCAACGGTCCACAGTTATTGATGAGGAGGATCCCCACCTAATGCTCAGGAGGGGATCCAATTCCGCTCACGAGATACGATGAATCTAAATACTACCTGCTTAAGTTGCTAATTGCTTTTTTTCTTTTCTTTAATTCCCTTTCTTTTGTGCAACAATTAACAAAAAAAAAATTGAGATCCTCTTCAGATCTCCAAGTCTAGAGCCAGGGGATTAGAGATCCAGGTCATTTAAGGAATAGAGAGAGATGTGGACCCTTTTTATGTCATGTGGGCTAATGAAATATGCTAATGCTATTCGTAGGTTTAAAATGAATAGCCCAAATCTCCGAGTCAGACATAGAGATCCAAAGATGACCTCAATTAAAAAAAAAAGTGGGAATAACAGAGAGTTCTATATATTATTCAAAGGACTAATTGGAATAAGATATATCATAAGACAAGTTAATGTATGCATACAATGGATGCACACGAGAGACTCAAATATTGCCCTCCTTTATATCTTATATAAATTTGACTTAAAAAAAAAAAAAACACGATGACATTTTTAGGGTGTTTACAGAACACGTATTCTGCAGTATACTTGCTTTAATGATCATTCTAAATCCTTCTACAATGAGCAAGTTGGCCAAAAGATTAATGAAAATATAATCATACGTGCAAGTTGATAAAAAAATCAAATCAACATTACAACTTACGTACAATTTGGGGTAGCCATTTTTCTTCGGTACAACAAGAAATACTTTTGTCGAAAGCAGCTTACTAGAAGGGGAGTGAAATGTTGAAATATCCGAATAACTCTAAACGCAAGTTATTAAAATTTAATCGAGTTAGAATGAGATGAAGAATTAATGAGTTTAGAAAGTTAACATGACAAATCGCTTAAAATTTTAGTTTATATGACAACTTAAAAAAATATATAAGTTCATATAACATTTCAAAAAATTCTCTTATTTAATCGGTAATAAATTAATAACCCACTAATACGAGAAATTTTTCCAAGTGACGGGAACACACACATCACCTGACAGGTGGTGTTCCCGACAAATAAAAAACAACCATGTGGCAGCAATATTTTTTAAATTAAAATTTTTTCAGCTGGCAGCACAAAATTCAAAAAACTTTTTCTATACTGCTGCCACATGGCTGTTTTTTATTTGTCGGGAACACCACCTGTCATAGTGATATGTGTGTTCCCATCACTTGAAAAAATTTCTCCATTAATACCCGGTTGCACCCAAGAGAAAGCGTTGAGGTAGGCCCCGTAATGCACTCGAAGACCCCGTCTTCATGATATATAGCAGTTGCTCACTAGCTCTAGGTAATGCAAAAATATACAAGTTTTAAATTACTTATTAGAATATTAATTTGGGTGAAATTATATAAGTACAATTTTTTAGAACCGTTGGTTGATCTAACCAATGATTTGAGTCATAAAATATATTCAGTGAGGGAAAGCATTCACGTGAATGTTTGTGGGTCTAAGTTCTAACAAACATTCACAATTAGCCGTCCTCTTGGCTCTCGTTTGTTAGGGTTTAGTTAAGCAAAACTTACTATACCATATTACAAATTATTTACTTGGACCAAAAAATAAGTAGGGTAAAAATTATTTATTAGCCTTCATATCAATTCTACAAGCCTAGCTATTGTAACTTCTTTGATATACAACAATATTTTACATTGAAGGGAGAGAAGAAATAGATGCAATATATCAAATTATAGCTCATTTGGAAATGATTTTACAATGACTGAAAATGTTTTTGGTGAATTTATTTTAGATTTTAAAAGCACTTCAAGTGTTTTTTGAAAGAAACATCAAATATGTGCATTTTGGAAGAAACACCGTGTATGAAACACTTCAAGTGCTCTTCTAGGATCCCCCTTGAATTTTTATTATGGATTTGTTTAAAAAATATTTTCACCAAATCTCAATCATTTTAAAAATAGTTCAAAAGAAGCCATTAATATTGAACACGTTATTCACAAAAATTGAACATAAAACTTGTCACTCTTTTAGGTGAAAAAGTACTATAAACCGGTAATACTAGTGACAACCTAGTTATTAAACCTTATAATCTCCTAATGATTAGCTCAAAAATGTTCATATAGAAGCAAAGGATGTAAACAGATCCTCATCATAAAACAAATGTTGGAAATTGTTAAAAGAAGAACGTGGAAGCCATACAACTCTTTTCTTTGACATGAAGAACAAGCGGGGGGCGGCGGCCAACTTCTAAAGAACAAAGCGGGAGGCGGCGGCCAACTTCTAATAACCTTGGATTTTGAGAGCCAAATTATATTAGATGGAGCCATAAAAAAAAAAAAATATATATATATATATAGACACACACTTGAAATGTCACATCCCAGACTCGGCTTTACTGTAGCGCTTTGGGCCCAGGCCACGCTTTTACGGTTTTGTTTCTAGAAACTCACACAAGAATTTTCTAGTGGGTAACCAATTCTGAGATTGTTCTCGTCCGAACTCGGTTAACTTCAGAGTTCCAACGAACTTCGAAGCCAGTGAGCTTCCAAAAGGCATCGTGCTGTAAGTAGGGGAGCATGTACATATAAGACACATTGTACCCTCTTTGTTGGTCGATGTGGGATATTACATGAAGTTAGCTAATTTATTTTTTAAAATTTCATTTATATGACTATTTTTAAGTTGGGGTTGTCGAACCAAAAAATAATTGTAAAATCAAAATTATATTTTTTTTATTATAAGTAATATTATACGCTAATTTATACTAAGAAAAGAAGAATTTGAACCAGGGAGCAAAGAGCTTGAAGCCTTGGACCATTGCTAGCAAAGCAAAATGCATTTGTTTGGTTGATGGCAATCTAGAACGTTGTGGCACGGTTTGGACTAAAGAATGCTACACCAAGAAATCAATGACACCCACGTACTCACTCATGTGAGATATTCAGCTATTTAAACTAAATTAATTAACTTATTTTAATTCCAATTAATTAATTAATATTATCTTTTCTAGGACAATGTAGTTTGATCTATATTTCAGACTTAAAGCCCCACACGTTCTCTTCTATCATAAATAGAGACCACCGATCCATTTCATTTCCTCCAAGTTGTAGTTTTCAGTCACACTTTCTTCCTCTTCTTAATTTCCACCACTCTCCAAATCAAAGCATTACGCAATCAACATGGCCGGAACTTCACCGTGCGCTTCCTGCAAGTTGCTGCGACGCCGATGCGCCAAAGACTGCATTTTTGCTCCTTTCTTTCCTTCAGATGACCCCCACAAGTTTGCTAATGTTCACAAGGTCTTTGGTGCCAGCAATGTTAGCAAAATGTTGCAGGTCCTTACTCACATATTTTCTCAATTTCTTTTCCTTTTTTTTTTATTTTTTATTTTTCGTGAACGTGTTAGGAGTCTTCAACCCTCAAAACCTCTTCCTGCAAGAAGAAGAAAAATATTACTAGACAGGCTTGGTTTATGAGGGGTATATGTGCATTGAGAAGAAAAATATCACTTTAGACGAAAAATTAGCTGGCCCAAATGCTTAATTTAAAACAGACCATATCATTAAGCGTTGTCGTGTCGTTTAATTGAATTATTCGTACGTATGTTGCAGGAGCTTCCGGTTCATCAGAGAGCAGATGCAGTGAGCAGTTTAGTGTATGAAGCAAATGCAAGAATGAGGGACCCTGTGTATGGATGCGTTGGGGCCATCTCTTACCTGCAAAACCAAGTCTCCGAGCTACAAATGCAGCTTGCTGTAGCTCAAGCTGAGATCCTCTGCATCAAAATGCAGCATGAGCCCATGGTCCCGCCACAACAGATAATGGACGTACCAGATGATCAGAAATCGTATTTTCTCCACAACAACAATCTCTCTCAGTACCTCAGTTTTCCCTCTTCCAGCAATGTAATCCATGACTCTCTCAAGAGGGAGAACATTTTCGGACACGACATGGTTTCTTAATAAAGTTTGTAATCTCATGTATTATGCTTTTAAATAACTAATTAGTCTGTTCTAAATTTTTCTTGGATGCTTCTACTAATGATTTCGCTGATCGTTTGAAATTGTTCATTTAGAAATTTTTCGGAAAAACTAATGGTAGATTCTTCTCTCCATCGGAACATTAGGGCTGTTAGACTTAGAGAGGAGTGACCTATAAAACAAGGGTAAGATGGCCAGGGTCAACTCTATAGTATGTGATGAAGTGATAAATTAGGGTTTTTGATCAGTAACTTACTGAACAAACAGCTTCTGTATATCTATATAATAGCACATAGATGCAGAAGGGTCGGTGGCCAATTTCAACAGTATCGAACATAAATAAGGGTTCTTGCATATTATTATTATTATTATTTTCACCGGAATTGTATCTTATACTGTGGTTCTTTAAGGACAACAACTGTGTCAGCACATCGAACTTAATTTTGAGAGTCTGGACTCTGGAGCAATGGTTTTACCTAATAAGCCAAAGATTGGAATTTCATGGACCTCGGTCCTGTTGCAAGAAAGACAAATCCCAAATTTACTGCTATTCTTTCCCAAAACCCTAAATTTCAAAAAAGTTTCTACATACGACACAGAATATAAGGAATTTATCTACTATTTAATTGACAGTTCAGTCTCATGTTTTCCCACATGGCCAAAGATGCCATTTGTGTTTGTTTTTAAGGTAATGAAAAGCAGCACTTCAGATAAGTGCTTTTAGAACTAGAAGTGAGAAACTTCACTAAAATTTAATCTTCAGTGTCTTAAATTAATGATAGGCTTGCAGCCGCTGCTTTGCTTCCATTTCCGATTTAATTAGTCTCTAATTAAACTAGTAATTTCCAGCCTAATCTACACAATTAGGAAAAGCCAAAAATTTTGCATGCCGCCACCTGTTGCAGATATGTTCTTCTAGCATTTTCACGTGGGTTGTAGTGTAAGGAAGTGGCGGTTCAGTGCATGAGAAGTATACAGTAGCAGAAATTAATATATTAATTTGTTAGTAATATAATATGTTTTTCTAAATTCATCTCTCAATACATTACTAAATATGATTGTGATTTCCGAACTTTTTTTTTTGTATATGTTTATAATTTGTTTAATTACATAAATACAAAAAAAAATATCAAAACAAACAAGAGTGCAAAAGAAGAAAAGAGACGTAAGAAATTTTTTTCTGCATTGTATATCGAATTGAATAAAATGAAATAGGGATGTGCTATTCACACATTTTAAATTATTTCTCACGCACTCCTTATTAATTTATATCCGTTGATCTTTTTCAATTCATTCAATTCGACGGTCAAAAATTAAAAAAGTGTGTGAAAAATAAAATGAGGTGTGTGGATATCACACCTTATGAAATAATTCAAGATGATGAAGGTAAAAACAAAAGGCAACAGTTGAAGATTCCTCAGCTTTGTTTAATCTGGAAGCATTAACTTCCCAAGTCAAACTAAAAGGTTTTTATATTTTTTTATATTATTTATAGTTTCATCTTTTCCTGTCAAATCACTCGTTTTGTGCGGTTCTATTGGTGGGTGTTTCTTGCTGTACTTTTGTCGTATGGTCTCACCAGTACCACCATAGAATTAAAGGAAAATTAATATAAAAAATTGAAAATTTTAAGTTAAGATAAGAATAAAATAAATAGTATCAGAATTAATTTTTTAGTGTAAAAATATAGTTTTTAGTTAAAGTGAACAGTATCGAGAGTTTTTCGTTAAAGTGAATAGTATCGAGAGTTTTTCGTTAAAGTTTCCTAAAATTAACTGGTATTAAAATTTTAATTTTGGGTATTAATTGGTTTCTTAATTGTGGGTTTAGTGGACATTTTCATCCTTATTATATGGTATATTAATGTATATTTAATTTCCCTTTGCTTCCATCTTTTGTAATATACATGATGTAATCATGTATGGTGACTGATTTGTAGTCTTCTGTTTGAATTGGTTGAATTAAGGGATTAATTTTTTCCTTATTGGTAATTAGTTAATCTCTTAAAGGGTGATCAAAGAATGATTAGTTTTCCCTTCAACATTAATACACTGCAAGACTAAAAGTAGCAGATTACTTGTAGACCAATATATAAAGAAAGAAAGATGGAAAGCATAGTTTAAAAGTTTAAAAGAAAAACTAACAAAAAAGTCTTTAAAAACTTTAGTTTTAATAAAAATGGCAAAATAAAAGTGTAAATAAATAGTACTAGGAGGGACTTGGATCCTCTCCTGAGCCCAAGGAGAGGATCCTCCTGACCAAAGATTTAAGGCCGTTGGATGAAAAGTCAACGGCTACAAACATGAGGGTCCATTTAAAGTTATAATAATTATAGCCGTTGGATTTTCATCCAACGGTCTTGGATCCTTGGTCAGGAGGATCCTCTCATTAGGCTCAGGAGAGGATCCAGGTCCTACTAGGAGAGTCACTTTTCAAAGTAAAAATATCATTTTTGTTCAAAAGTAAACTGCACCAAAAATATTTCATTAAGATTCTATAGTTTAAAATGGAAAGCATAGTTTAACACTAAAAGGTGAAGTTATATTAAGTACTGATGATTATCTTGTATAGTTACATAACTATCACATCATGCATGGCTCTCAGCGAATTCATTATTCGTTTTCATATTATATTAAGAAGAAGAAAAAACTGTTTTGAAGAATAAAATCCCGAGAATGACCTTTATTCCTAGAGGCGGTTTAGGTCATCACCAACCGAAGGGTCCAGATGGTCAGAGGGCCTAAAATAGTCCGAAAATCGTCTCAAACTGAGGGTTAAGCCAAAGGGCTCGTGAAATCTGAAAGGGCCCCAGGAAATCTGAAAGAGATGGCCAGAAAAATCATTAATCTTGTCGGTTAATCCAACGGCTAGCTGACGTCAGTTAGCCGTTGCTAGCAGGCGCCAATTATCGTTGGATTCAATTTTTTTTTTTAATTCTCAAAAATTCTAATTTTTTTCTTATAAATACCTAAACCATTCATTCACCATTCCTCACAAAATTTTCACCATTTCAATTCTCATATTTTATTTCCTCTTTTAAAAATCTATTCTTCAATTTTTTCAATAATTTTCAACTGGCCTTTTTGCAAGGCTTATAGATGGGTGTCAGAAGATAGTATGAGGGGGAATTGTCAAACAAATGACGGTGTTTGGACTCGTGTGTCCAAAAAATACTTAGAGTTCTATGAAGGCACCACTGCAGTGAATATCCGAAACAACGAGAGTTGTTCTTCAAGGTGGAAGAAACAGCTTCAGCCAAGTTTGAACAAATGGCATCAAGCATTGTTAGCAGCCGCAAGTAGACATGAAAGCGGCGCTAATTACTACGACGAAGTAAGTGTTTTCACAATTTATTTTAAATATTTAATTTCATAAATTAATTTCCTTTAATTTTTTTCTAGGTACGCCAAGCAGAGGAATTGTATATGGAAAGCAGCTCGAAATCCTTTCAGTTTCACAATTGTTGGGAAATTTGTAAAGAGTGGGTGTTATTTGAAGATCCACCACATAGAGCTCATATGCCGGTGTTCAGAACTGCATCCTCAGCTGCAAATATGAATGAAGATGGATCTTCTATCATTCAACAAATAAGGGTAGAAATTCCGTCTTCGGGTGAAGGTTCCATACCTAGGGCTATGGGATGAAACAAGGCGCGAAGATTGAAGGAAAAGGGTATGGCAAATGATGATTACGCCGCTCAACATGAAGTGGTGGCCTCATTGCGATTAATAGAGTAGCAAAAGCCCTTGAGGCGGAAGAAAGGAAAATTAGGCATGAAGAACGGGCCAAACAAATACAAGAAGAGATGAATGATAAGAATATGGAAAGGAACACTTCAAATTACACTCCAATGAGTAAGGCTTATTTTGATAAGAAAAAAAAGAAATTATGACCCGGAGGCAGTTGTTTACCTCTGACTATACTCCTACAATGGCAGATGATGAAAATGATGTTGATTATGGATATTAAATTTAAGTTGTAGTTTTTAAATTCAAGTTAATGTTGTTTTTAAATTTAATTTGTAGTTTTTAAATATAAGTTGTAGTTTTTAAATTTAATTTGTTGTTGGCTTTGAATTTAAGTTGTTGTAGTTTTTAAATTAAATAAAAATTATGTTTGGCTCTTTGGCTCTCGGTTGAAGACTGTTTTTTGTGGCAGGGATAAAACGAGCCCTATGGCCCTTTGACCCTCAGTTGGAGATGGAGGCAAATATGGTCATGTACTATTCATTAAAATATTAATATCTTAAAGGGCCAGAGGGCTAAAACAAGCCGTCTGGCCAGCCTTCAGTTGGAGATGGTCTTAGGAGAACAAAAGGTGCTAGGACCCCAAATTTGAAAGGCTTCTAAAAAAAATTTGCAATCTAATGTTTATATGTAATAAAGACATGGTATCCTTGTCGTGTTTTTCGTGTTCATGTTATTTTCGTTTCATACTCGATAACTTATTGTGTCTATGTAGCAATTGGATAGAAACGCTCAACTGTGGCACAATTGGTTCAAATTCTTTCAGAAGCGAATGCTTTGGAATATTCCATCCTTGTAGCTTGAAGCCCCCTATTCTATATCGATAGTTTAGTCTTAGGCTGGGTTTACTTGAGCGGGCTGAGTCGGTATTCGTCTTCGAGAGATGCACTCGTATGCCTTTACATGTCGTATCGTGTAACACCCATTAAAGTAAACAGGTAATATAACCCGACCTGAAATCGACTCATTAATATTATTAGATAATATAATCCGACCCGTTACCCGTTAAGAAAAATATATTTTAAATCAATAAATAATGGCAACGAAAAACATAATGTAAAACATAATACTAAATTTCGGAGTTAACCATTTCAGGAAAGTTGTCATTACAATTGATTGTTTTTTTTTTTTTTTAATTTTTTAATTTTTTTACATTTTTCACACTTCTACAATAATATTAATTTTATTAATTTTACACTCAAATAAAAACAGTATTCATGAGATTTGGAAGGTTTTAAAAATCTAAACGACCATGTAACCATCGTTTAAGCGTAGAGTATGTGACACACCTCGCTCCGAGACAAGGAGTGCTGGCCATCACCGAAAAGTGAGGTAACCAAAGTACAAGTGATACATAACTGGGAAATAGTTCCTACATTAGAATGGAAATATATCAGAACCGCCGAGTGATCCTCGAGCACCACAGGAATTCAACTATCTATGACCTGGAGGGACGAAAAACAGAAGGGTGAGTGAGCACAAAAATAAAGATTTACAAAACCATTTATCTTTCGAACATACTAACCATTTGCCGTAAAACATGTATAGTTTCCAAAATATCATACTACGTATAAGTATAACAATTCGATGCATGCCAAATGTAAGTCCAAAAGTATATCACAGCAGAAAAGCTCAACAGTAATAAGTATATGATCAAGTGCTATAATCCATGCTAATATGTCACTCGGAGTCACCTAATGTGATTTGTACCACTGCACCTATCGCTCATCAGTCATATGCTAACACACGAGTTGCACTCACCTAATATGACCTGTACGACAAGCTAGGTGTAACAATAATCGCTCTAGTGCTACGATTATGTGAAGCTAGCGCTAAGTGTGTGTTGAACAAAAAAATATAACATATAAAAAATAAAGCCCATACGAATTGGGTCAAGCTGCAGAACAAAACAAAAGATGTAATCTGGCCCAAAAAAAATGATGGGCCTTACATGCAAGTTAACATCCATCAATAGACAAAAAAAAAACAATATATCTCTTCCTACAAAGAGTGGAACGTGCAAAGCAGGGGGGACTCCCCATTTCCTGTGCGTAGCTTAGAATGGGTCGAACTCGAAATTAATGAAACCCTCTTCGGAAAAATGAATGAGGGTGAAATTATGTCAAGTAAATTATTTGTTTACACACTGTGTACAAATTTTTGCTCAATAGTGTGGGTCGTCTACGAGTCGAAACTGCCTAATGCAGACTCTAAGACAATCTAGCACCTACTTGGATCCAAGGCTAGCGTGCGGTGCAAGAGGTGAACATACACGTGAAGGCTGTGCCCTAGCCCTGAGCATGAGCACTAACATCAGAGTGTAGCAATGATGAGCACTATAAGAACATATGCATGCCAAATGGATTCAACCATTGCAATCTACAACATAACCTTACATGGACTTACCTGCGCATCCCGCGATTACCTTAGCATTTTAAACCATTCACAACAATTATATGCTGGTAATATGCATATGAATATGCCATGGTGATGCATAAAACTAAGTCATAGATTAACATTTTAAAAATATATAAGACATGGCATAATTGCATAAACCATTTAAAACATTTATGGAAACTATCAAGCATATACGTAATATACGAAAACAAAATGCCCACTCACTGGTAAGTCGAAGGATCGAAGCCCCCTAGTCTTACTTGACCACGTACGTCCTCGGGATAAGTCTACCTTATATGTGAAATTACTAATTTAATAAATTTAATAACGCATATACGAAAACATAAATAAAACCTCCATAATTAGCTCAAACCTAGAGTTTAAATATACGAAAATGATCTACTTGACGTCACAGATCTACATAAATTTTTAGAAATCAAAACAGAGCCCGAACGCAGCGGGAAGACACTGCCAGACGCGCCACCAAGCGTGGCCAAAACCCTATGTCCGTCAAGAATATTCCGTTAAATACTTAACAAAGTTTAACGCAGTTACCTAATACCGTTAGAATATTTCGTCGTCTTCTTCGGGGGTCCTCGCCAGTCGCCAGTCGCCAGTCGCCTTCTGAACTTGCCAGAATCTAGAGAAAAATTGTCGGTTTCTAGAAAATTTTCAAAATCGCATAACTTTCTCAATTCTCAACCATTTTTTTTTACCAATTTTATATGAGAGTGAAGGTCTTGAAGAAAAGAACAAGATTATACCTTTTCAAAGTCCAAAAACTGGACGGAAGTGGCTAAAATTAGCTCGAAAGATCCGGCCAAACACTAGACTTCTCGAAACCGTGTGTTCTGAGGTTGGTTCTTCTTCAAACCTTGACTAAAGACCTCGAATAGTTCAATAGAGACCTTTAGACTTCCAAAAAGCTTGTAATTCGTTCGAAACTTGTCGGGGAAAAAGTAACCCGAGTCGGACCTTCCGAGTTGGAAGTCCAAAACACATTCCAATTGCGAAATGAAAGTATGACTGTGCTCGTGGGGTTGATGGGAGTTCGATGTGTAGTTTTCAGGCCACGTTTGAGTGTTTTGATGCTTAGTAAGTGAGTTGCAGAGTGAGAGAGAAGAGAAAGAGAACGTAGGTTTCTGATTAAGGGAGATAGGGTATGAACATATTTAATTAGGTGAAAGAGAGAGTCTTGATTGGTGAAGAGGAAATTAGGGAAAAAGAAATGGAGGCGAGGGTTTTAAAGAACACAAATCTAATAGGTGGGGAGAATGGGAGATACGGATCCACATTTTGTGGAATGGGGTAGATGAATTTTCAAATGTTGCACAGTTGAATTTAGATGAAATCTAACTTACATTATCACAAACAATGTTTCCCACACTAACTAATGAAATGTACACTCATAATGACGAGTACAATTTAATTTTTGTAGCGAGAAAAATAATTTAAAGTCTAATAAGTACATCCACTGTCACATCTCAGCCCGGGTTCGTCCACTTCTCGGGCTCGACTCCACCATAGCACAATATTGTCCGCTTTGGGCCCCTACCCCATGCTCACAGTTTTGTTTCTGCGAACTCACACGAGAACTTCCCAGTGGGTCACCCATCCTGGGATTGCTCTCGCGCCAACTCGCTTAACTTTGGAGTTCCAATGGAACCCGAGACCAGTAAGATCCCAAAAGGCCCTGTGCTAATTGGAGGTGGGAATGTACATATAAGGCTTACAAGATCTTCACCCCTGGGCGATGTGAGATCTTACAATCCACCCCCCTTAGGGGCCCGACGTCCTCGTCGGTACACTTCCGGTTAAGGAGTGACTCTGATACCAAATTGTCATATCCCGGTCCAAGCTCGACCACTTCTCGGGCTTGACTCCACCATAGCACGATATTGTCCGCTTTGGGCCCCTACCACACTCTCATGGTTTAGTTTCTAGGAACTCATACGAGAACTTCCCAGTCGGTCACCCATCCTGGGATTGCTCTCACGCCAACTCACTTAACTTCGGAGTTCCAATGGAACCTGAAGCTAGTGAGCTCCCAAAAGGCCTCGTGCTAATTGAAGGTGGGGAATGTAGATATAAGGCTTACATGATCTTCACCTCTAGGCGATGTGGGATCTTACATCCACGTCAGTAAACATTTTTCCCAAAAGGGTAAAATCGTCAAAGTACACAATCAGGGAGAATTTTTCGAAAAGATTAGAGACGGGTCGTCACAGTATGCAATTACGAGCGTTTATCTATACTTTCACATGTTTCAGACTTATACATTAATAATTATGAATTTTATTTATTTTGAACTCTCTTAAAAATATTATTCGTGAGCGTTTGTATGGTTTTAAAAGTTCAAACAATAATGTACCCATCCTCAAAGCGTAGAGAATGCGATTACGAGCGTTTACATATTTTTTTCACATTTTTTCGCATTTGCAAATTAATTATTATAATTTTTTCAATGTGTTGGTATTTTCAGAATACTTGATATTTTTATTTTTAATGTGTTTTATAATTTTTTAATCTCACTCTTTGCCTATAGTATATTATAAAAATAAATAAATAAATAAATAAATAAAACTTTAATTTTAAAAATTTATATAGAATAATAATTCCAAAATAATTAATAAACAATATAACATATCTACTATATCAATTGTATTTTATAGTAAGTGTTTTTTAGTAGTTTAAAAAATTAAAATCATCAAAATATATTTTTTAATCGGGTCGAAACAGGTTATCCGTGTGTCACTCTCGTGTAAACTTGTTAAGGACTTATTATTAATGGGTTCTTATCGTGTGACCTAATAACGACCCGATTAGTTATCGTGTGGACCCAAAACTCATTATTTTTGTGTCGTTTACGTGTCGTGTAAGAAATTGCCATGTCTAATGTAATACTATTATATATAAAAAAATGTTTTTATTAGCGCTATAAAATCTCATTGTGCACTCTTTATAAGTGTATTTTTTTTTCTTTCTAAATATAAAAATTTAGAATGTACAATAAGATACTTGGAGTGTCAATAACAACACCCAAAAAATGATTTTTTTTTCAATATTATTGTATAACAATGCATATATTCAAGTGAACCTTTAAAGTTAAGAGTTTTTTAAAGCTTCATTTTCTTGTTTGGTTGTTTAATATTGAACTGGTTTTGTCACTTAGTACTACAATTTAATGGTATTCTTCTTTCTTTGTAAGTGAGAGGTCTTAGGTTCGATTCTCACCCAATGTGAATTTGAACCACATCATTACTAGATCATTGTGAGACTAAGCGTACCCCTCCCTTTAGTGTAGATAATATTGTTTGTTAAAAAAAATATAGTGAACTGGTTTTGATTATTTAGTGAAGATTATGTTTGTTATTCTTTTTACTTATTATATAATGACATATGTAAACTAGTCAGTAAGCCCTAAAGTTTGTTTTGAGTTTGAAAAACTATATTAAAGAGTTAAATTTTGCACATGGCTCCCGAAATCTCAAAATAGGCCTGGTTATTACACTTAACATTAGCAGCTGATAGCTGATGTATAATATATATATATATATATATATATATAGAGAGAGAGAGAGAGAGAGAGAGAGAGAGAGAGAGAGAGATTGGGGTCTGCAAGTTGTTCACAAGTTCTTGCATAAAATAAAAATTCCTATCACTTCTAGAGAAGATGTATAATTTGCAATGGCAACTTGCACAAAGATTTCAGCATCAAAACTAGTAGAACTTTGGGGACCAACTTGATCTAGACTTCTAGTACATGAAACATCTAGTGGGACTAGAGCTAATTAGAGCCAAATGGCTTTGAAAACAAATAACTAAACACCATATTAATGAAAATTAATTAATTAATATTTTTATTATATTTTTTGCCAGGGTTAATTAATATTATGTTTGACAAGACAATGGTATCCCTAATCTGTCCCTCGTATCTTTCAACCTCGATGTTTGCCTCTTCAGTCTTCATGGAGACAATAATATATAGATAGTGGGGTAGCCTTTATATATTTCTTTTGACTCTTTGAGCGCTCGAGATTAATATATAATACTTCCAAAACACAGATAAATTGATTGAAAGCCTTATTTATAATCTCGTTATAAAGTTACAAGCACTTGGATGCCAAAAATCCCGAAGCGATTAAGATATAGATGTTAAATGTTGATCACAATATGTTTAGTCAAATGATTCTATTTTAATTTTGGAACCACAAACAACTTCCTCCTAAGAGCAACTCCAACCCTACAAATTGCCGCACCCATTCAGTGAATAAATCCACCAATTCCTCCAAATCTACTCCAACCCATGCCAATGACCCCACCTATTAGGCGGGCCCATCTCTCACAGACGAAGCAGTCGGGCGAGAATGGCTTGAGATTGTTTAACGTTAGTCTAACGTCGCCCACATTATCAATTTTTTCTACGTGGTGCACGCGCACGTGGGCGTGACTCATGAGTTGTCTGACAAAATCCAGGCAACGATGTCCACGCTGCAATAGTCTACAAATTTTGGCAATCAGATTTCCCAAATCCAACGGTCTTTTATAATATTGATTTTAAAAAAAATTCAAAAAAATAATATATATATATATACACACACACACACACACAGATTGCTTGAGGGGATGGATTCCTATTTTTCTAAAAAAATGGAGACAAGTTTTGCACCATTGGATTTAACTTTAATGAAATTGTGTGGTTGAGATTGTGTGGCATGTGTTTTAATCTCAACCACACAATTTCATTAAAGTCAATCTAATAGTAGGGAGCGTGTCCCCATTTTTTTAGAAAAATGGGGACCCCTCCCCTTAAATAATGAGTGTGTGTGTGTGTGTGTGTGTGTGTGTGTGTAAAAGACATTGTTTTCCATCAACTTGGACTCTTGGATTGAAAAAAAAAATCATCCAACGTCCCATATTAATTTTTTTATTAAAAAAAATTGAAAATTATGAACAAATACAAAAAGAAAATAAAAAATTAAGAGAATATCAACGGTGGTTATTCGAAACTAAGCATAATATGACATGATTAGCTAAAAGTCTTATTCGAAACTAAACATAATATTAATTTTTTAAAATAAAATTTTAATGTCAATTGTCCAGACAATTTATTTACGGGTGAAAAGAAAATGCACTCCAACAATTACTGTTCACTAAGATAATAATTGGCAATTGCCCAAGAGCCAGGTAGTAATCGCCCTAAGACGTGGAGTTGCCCTAATGATTTGCTAACCCATCACTATAAAGAAAATTTCAATCATTATAAAGGCATCAAATCTTTTCCACTTTTGTGAAAACCCATCACTATAAAGAAAATTTCAATCATTATTAAAGGCGTCCGATGTTTTCTATTTGGGGTGTGTTATCCACACACCTTTTTTTCCTTCTCACACCCCATGTTAATTTTTGTCCGTTAGATCTTCTTCAATTCATCCGATCCAACGGCCGAAATCTAAAAAAGTGTGGGAGAAGTAAAAAGAGGTGTGTGGATATCACACTCCTTCCACTTTTGTGCGACACAATTTTTCCACTCTTGTAGTCTTGCTTGCAAGATCGTTCGCATTAATTGTATACATGAAAATATGCAAATGAACACTAAGATATATTATAAATCTATTACATGTTGTTATGCATTTCAATTTGCTAACATTGATGCACAAATATTTACATGTTCCCTACCCCAATTTCTCTTTAAAAAAAGTTATATGTTATAAATAGGTAAAAGTTAGAGAAATAACATTTGTTAAGAGTAAGGGCGAAGTGGGTGCAAAATATCACACTATTTAGTTTTGTACGATCATCATAAAAGTAATGCAGATATTAGAAAATGAGGGATACTGAGAGTATTATATTTCTTCATTTTCTCTTTCTGATGTTCTCCTACTTTGAGCAATTGAAGTGCTCTATTTATAGAGCCACTTCAATGAATACTTACAAAATTTACTATTTAACATGTGAAACTTTACTATATACATGTGGACAAACATACCTACTGTTTACAACACTCCCCTTTGGATGCCCACATATCAATATCAGTTTGCCTCATTAAAACCTTGCTTGGAAAAACCCAGTGCGAAAAAACCATAGCGAAGGAAAAAAAGTACAACTTTACCCGGATTGTTGATATGGTGTTAAGCATGCATATGTTGCCTCGTTAAAACCTTGATAGGAAAAACCTAGTGGAAATCCCCTAATCGAAGGAAAAAGAGTACAACATGCATGTATCATGGATGCTCCCCCTAAATTGTATCTCCCCCTGACTTCGCATTCTTCAAATTTAGTTGATTAGAAAGCCAATGTAATCCGATTCTCTGCACCAACTTCTGAAATGTGCACTTTGGTAGAGATTTAGTGAACAAGTTTGCCAAATTTTCATTGGAACGAATTTGTCTGACTTCAATCACTTTAGCCTTCTGAAGCTCACGTGCACTGAAAAACTTTGGAGATATGTGTTTAGTTTTATCGCCCTTGATGAATCCTTCCTTCATTTGGGCAACACAAATGACATTATCTTCATGGATGGCAGTTGGAGTGTCTGTCTTCGATGGTAGACCACATGAATTCCGGATGTGATGGATCATTGATCTTAACCAAGAACATTCACGACTTTCTTCATGCAAAGCAAGTATCTCCGAGTGATTGGAAGATGTAGCAACTAGTGTTTGCTTTGTTGAGCGCCATGAGATTGCTGTATCTCCATTAATGAACACATATCCAGTTTGTGAGCGGGCTTTATGCGTATCAGAGAGAAAACCAGCATCTGCATATCTAGTAAGGATTTGGTCATTTGTGGATTTCTCTGAGTAGAATAGACCAATGTCTGTTGTTCTATGAAGGTATAGTAAAACATCTTTGACTCCCTTCCAATGACGAATTGTTGGAGTAGAGCTATAGCTGGCTAACAAGTTTACTGAAAAAGCTATATCTGGTGTAGTAAATTGTGCCAAATACAATAAAGCACATATTGCACTCAGATATGGTACTTCTGGACCAATGATCGTTTCATCATCTTCTTTTGGACGGAATGAATCTTTCTTAATGTCCAAAGAACGAACGACCATTGGCGTGCTGAGTGGATAAGCATTGTCCATGCCAAATCGCTTCAGAATTTTTTTTTCAATGTAACCTGATTGGTGAACCAAAATTCCATTAACACACTACTCGAACTGCAGGCCCAGACAATATTTTGTTTTCCCAAGGTCTTTCATTTCAAATTCGCTTTTCAGATATTCAGCAGTTTTATTGAGCTCTTCGGGAGTTCCAACTAAGTTCATATCATCGACATATACTAGCACTATAGTAAATCCAGAATTGGATTTCTTAATGAACACACAAGGGCAAATAACATTGCTGATATACCCTTCTTTGATCAAGTATTCACTGAAACGATTATACCATATTCGTCCAGATTGTTTGAGCCCATACAATGATTGCCTTAATTTGATCGAGAGCATACCTCTTGGTTTGTTAGTTGTTTCAGGCAACTTAAGTTCTTCTGGGACGTTCATGTATATGTCAGTATCTAATTCTCCATATAGATACACAGTGATGACATTCATAAGTCGCATGTCAAGCTTTTCTGAAACCACTAAACTTATTAAGTAACGGAGCGTAATTGCATCCATTACATGAGAGTATGTCTCCTCATAATCAATTCCAGGTCTTTGTGAAAAACCTTGTGCAACGAGTCGTGCTTTGTATCTTGCAATCTTGTTTTTCTCATTGTGTTTTCTTGTGAATACCCATTTGTAACCTACGAGTTTTACATCAGGCAGAGTTTGGACTACTGGTCCAAAAACACATCGCCTTTTCAAGGAATTTAATTCTGCCTAGATTGCATCTTTCCACTTAGGCCAATCTTGTCTCTGTTTGCATTCATCAACATAGTGAGGCTCAATATCATCACTTAATATGATTTCAGTGACTACTGCGAATACAAACATATCATCGATGATTATTTCATTATGATCCCACAATTCATTTGTACATGCATTATTTATGGAGATTTCTTTGCTTTCATGTACTACTGTCTCTTCAGAGACATGTGTCTCATCAAGGACATTTTCTTTTTCTGGAAGTACAAAATTATGAATTGTGGATTTGTCATTCATTTTCTCTTCCTAAATGATTTCATTTGGATTCAGTTGTGCCCTTGTCTTTCTCTTTCGAGGGTTGAATCTTTTGAACCTGGGGGTCTACCATGCTTCAGGCGTGCACCAGATGAATTATTCGCTGCCATTTTATTTTGTCCAATAGGGACATCAATTCTTGTAGGTGCATTTGCAGCTAGTAAATGTGATTTTGTCACTTTAATAGCATCATTAAATGCATCTGGCATTTGATTGACAATACTTTGAAGATGAACGATTCTTTTCACTTCATTTTCACATTGAGTGCTACGTGGATCAAAACGAGATAAGGTGACAATCAACAAAACGAGCTGTAAACATATCACTTATTAGGGGTTCCAAATATCTAATGATAGATGGTGAATCAAAACCCACATAAATTCCTAGCCTACGCTGAGGTCCCATTTTAGTGTGTTGCAGTTGTGCAATAGGCACATAAATAGCACAACCAACAACTCGTAAATGTGAAATGTTTGGCTGATATCCAAACACGAGTTGTACTGAGGAGTATTGGTGGTTGGCTATAGGTCTTAATCGAACCAATGATGCAGCATGTAAGATGGCATGTCCCCATGCAG
The DNA here is from genome assembly GCA_963580275.1 of Crataegus laevigata. Lineage (NCBI taxonomy): Eukaryota > Viridiplantae > Streptophyta > Magnoliopsida > Rosales > Rosaceae > Crataegus > Crataegus laevigata. Next base: position 6,583,420 of record OY756951.1, on the reverse strand, counting down.
AAACTGGCAATTTTGTTTTCATGAGCAGAATGCGAGCTATTAACTAAAGCCGCTTGATCAATGCTTTTGGTAAACCATTTTGAGTATGAACATGAGAACGGGGTGTTCAACATCAATGCCCAACGTCATGTAGTAATCATCAAGGGTTTGAGATGTAAATTCACTAGTGTTATCAAGTCGGATTGACTTAATAGGGTAATTTAGGAACTGTGCTCACAACTTAATTATCTGAGCAAGAAGTCGTAAAACCTACATTCCGAGTAGACAATAGACAAACATGTGGCCATCTGGTAGATGCATCAACCAAAACCATAAAATATTGAAATGGTCCACAAGATGGTTGAATAGGTCTACAAATATCCCCTTGAATTCTTTGCAAAAATGATAGGGATTCAGTATCAACCTTTAGTTGTGATGATCTAATTACCAACTTCCCTTGAGAACAAGCCTTGAAAGGGTTATCATTTGAGATAGCAACGTTTCTGTTCAATAATGGATGTCCGTTAGAGTTGGTAATGATCCTACGCATCATGGCGAATCCTGGATGATCCAGATGGTTATGCCAAAACATGTAAACCTTTGAATCAATGAACTTCTGGTTCATGACAGTATGTGATTCAATTGTCCTTATGTATGTATAATACAATCCACTTGACAAACCACGCAACTTCTCCAATATATGCTTCTGGGTATCATTAGAGGTAATGCATAGATACTCTAAATTTTCTGCACTTTTCGTTTCAATGCAGTATCCATTTAAACGTATGTCTTTGAAACTCAACAAATTTCGAGTAGCATACAACGCATTTTGTATGGACAATATTGTTCCATTTGGTAACATAATCTGAGCTTTCCCTGAGCCTTCAATTATATCTGATTGGCCTGATATTGTTGTTACCCTTACTCTTGTAAGCATCAAGCTCAAGAAATACTTTCGATCACGAAGTATTGTATGTGTGGTTACGCTGTCTGCAAGACAAATATATTCGCCATTTCTCATGTTTTGAGAATAATCATAGTTTTTAGCCATGCTTTCTGAGTAAATGGGATCATAGTTAAAAACAACTTATAACAGGAAATTTAAATGCCATTTTTATTGAATTGAAATTCTAGTTTTTAACTACAAGTTCAGGATAATAAAAGTACATCAAATATAAATGATTCAGTCAGACCGATACACTTCATTCCCCTTTTCCACAATGAAGTCCGAGACATCTAGGTGGGTTGTGTTCAATTGTCCTGATAAGTCGCACACTGGATCAAGTATATTCATTGGTCTAGCCTGGTTGAGGAAATTAGTCTCAACACCCTTCTCATTGAAGGAGGCTTGATATAGATCCACCAAATATTTTTGGGGTACGACAGGCACGCGCCCAGTGTCCATCGCCACCACACCTATGGCAGGCTTCATCAGAGTTTCTAGGAGCATGGTTCATACGAGCTTTGCCTTTGTGGAGATTTCCATTTTCAAAGCACGGGCCTGAATTTTGCATTGGAACCGTGAAATTGACCACCATGATTCTTGCATTTCCTGTTCCACCGGCCTCGCTTGTGGTCACATCCTCGTTTATGATTGTCCACCAGAGGATGTGGAATTCACTTTGAGGGAAACAACATTCAATTATGGGAATGGTGCAAATCCAGTAGGTCGGGACTGATGATTCTTCATCAGGAGCTCATTGTTTTGTTCAACTACCAGGAGCACAGATATCAGCTGGTTGTATTCAGTGAAGCCTTGCTCTCTATACTGCTGCTACAGGAGCACGTTAGTGGCATGAAATGTGCTGAAATTCTTTTCCAACATAACTTCCTCAGTAATGATATCCCCACAAAGCTTCATCTGAGAGGTGATTCTGAACATCGCAGAATTGTATTCAGCCATTGACTTGAAATCTTGGATCCTTAGGTGAGTCTGCTTATAGCGAGCCCTTGGAAGAATCACCGTTGTCTGGTGATTGTATTTGTTTCTCAATGCCTTCCAGAAAGCTAACAAATCTTTAACCGTTAAGTACCCACTCTTTAGTCCCTCATCAAGGTGGTGACGAATAAAGATCATGACCTTAGCCCGATCTTGAGAGGATGGGCTATTTTCTTCCCTAATGGTATCTCCAAGATTCCCTGCTTCCAGATGGATCTTGGTATCCAGTACCCAGGTAAGGTAATTCTTCCTAGTATTGTCCAGAGCAGCAAAAAACAAGTTTTGCCAAGTTCGCCATTTTTTTTTCTTTCTGAAAGAAAAAAATGAGATGTGTAAGAACTTGCAATAATATGTATTCTTGGAGGAATATAGCGTTAGAACTTCTGGTTCTTACAAATTTTTCATTTTGATCTTTAGGTAAAAAATGATAAACACTCGAAACTTCAGGCTCAAGATTTTCATGATTAATGAGAAGCGCGATTGTACTGCACCATTCTCATTGAAACAAGCGTAGGATGGGCAATTATTCCGCACCACTTAAACTTGCAATAAAATTAAATTGCAAAAAAAAAAAATTAAATATGCAGAGCAGGGTGGACGATTAAACTGCACCACCTAAAATTGCAGTAAAATTAAACTGCAGAAAAATTTAAATATGCAGAGCAGGGTGGATGATTATACCGCACCACCTAAAATTGCAATAAAATTAAATTGCAGAAAAATTTAAATATGCAGTTCAAGATGGGCGATTATACCGCACCATATTTGATTACAGTAAAATTAACATAATTAAATACTAGGTTAGTAATAAGGAACTAAACAAAACAAGAAATCAAAAATATAAGTGACTGTTAAATTTAGAACAAGAAGTAGGCATGGTGCTAGCAGTCCATCGTGAGGGTGCATCATGCAGATGAAGCATAGGAAGAAGAAGAAGAATATGAAGGAGGCTTTTTCTTTTTCTTTCGGTGAAGGGAGATGAGAATTATTTAAGATTAGAGAGTCGTGCTGATAACGTGTTATAAATAGGCAAAAGTTAGAGAAATAACCTTTGCTAAGAGCGAGGGCGAAGTGGGTGCAAAATATCACATTGTTTAGTTTTGTACTATCACTACAAAAGTAATGCAGGTATTAGAAAATCAGAGATACTGAGAGTATTATATTTCTTCTTTTTCTCTTTCTGATGTTCTTTCAGACTCGGATTTGATACTACTGGAGGACACTAAACTGTTTGACAAGGGCAGGTAACCCTATAGCCAAGTAGGTGGTTTTTACTTTCTAGGTTTATGTCTGTGGTTGGAACTAGGGTTTATGGATGTGAAGATTGAGGAAGCTGAAATAGGGGAAACAAAGTAAGTATTTTGGATTTAGGGTTTAGGGTTTAGAAATAATTTGTATGTTTTCCACGTGTCAGAAACCGAATTGGCATCACATTTTTTTTTTCCTTGTAACATAACTCAACTGCCAATTCCTCTGTCTCCATGTGAAAAACGTGTTTGCTTGTTCTCACATAATGATCTAATGATTCAATAATGGGTATTAATTAGTGCAAATCTTAATCTAATCAACAACACAGCACTTTAATTACCATATTTGATTAAAGCTAGCAAATGACAGCCTCATCGTGTTATCATGCTGACAACATTATTCACCCTAGCTCACACGATCACTAATTCAGACTTACAACTCGTTAGCCAAAGCTGCAGCCTCAAGTAGAAACACCGGCGAGTCATCGAGTTTCTGGTTACTCCCGTCAGTACCACACACTTGAACGATAAACTTGATGTCAGAAGTGCCAGAAGGGACTGCGAGGTCATCGACGTAAAAGGCTTCCACTCGTGCCGCTCCAAGATACTCATGCACCCTTTCTAGCGCTGCTCCTTGATGGCCAAGTGATCCCTTTGCTAGTTTTTCAACATAAATATTATAATTTGTGTATGGATAATCGTTCCCGTCTTTCAACTTCCAAGTGATTTTAAGACTAACGGTCTTGGAACCCTCAGATCCTGTTGTCCATTTGATATATTCACCTTTGACAAGCCACGAATCAGAAGGCGGAAAATCTGAAGTCTGCCCACTAGTCTTAATTGAAATATGACCAAGCACTGCATAGTACTCTGTTGAATTCTGAGCACCCTCCTCTGCTATGGACTTCAGTATCCTTTTGTCGAATTCAGGCTTCGACCTATAGCACAGAGCATGTATTTCTGTTAGTCTGTATCTATTCATTCGGATGCTACTCTCCTGCATGACCCATCCAGGGGGAATTCCTGGCGTTTCAAGTTGACGTGTCATTATCACTTCATCAAATTTGCTTGAGAATTGGTTCAGGTTCCAGTCTACAAGAAGTACCGACTTTCTTTCGTTCAGGGTAGAAGAAGAGAATACAAGATGCAAGCCTAGCTGAGAATTATTCTCCGATTTCACCTGCATTAATTGGAATATGCACAGTTCAAAACTTGTCTGCGGGTGCACCATATGTAAAAAAAAAAAAAAAGGGATTCTAGGCAGCATGTACAGGTTGTCTAACAACGATTTGGACAACTTTGGTAACGTCAATGCACGGAAGAGATTGCTCACAGAATACGTAAAGTGGAGAGGTGAATCCCCCAAAAGAACATCTCCTAGAAAGAGCCTTGTCGAGAAATTATCAGAGTCTTCAAGGTTTCCTTTAAATGTGATGCTTCCTCCTCCACTATAAGATGCTTCCTTGAAACTATAATTTGCCAACATATGTTTGAATGAAGAAGAAAATCAGATCTCATAGTAATAATGGCTCGTCCGTCCAATATATCCAAAAAATGTTCTGAAGTTTTGCAAAGCGTACACGCCGAAACTCTGAAATCCGGTATAAAATAGTGTTTATGCATAAGGTGTCAAATGTTTAGAGTGTAGGGTTTTGGAAATAAAACTTACTCAACATGGACCTGGATGCCATCTGCGGTTGCATTGCCACTAAACTCTAGGAACGGCTGTGACATGTCAATAGGAATAAATTAGCATGCTTGAGCATGTCAAAGATTTGACAACAATGCACTGCACCTAGACGCATACTACTGTAAATTTCCCACTAAGAGCAATACTCATAACACACGAAAGGAAAAAAAAAACATATTAACATAATTTAAAACCGGTAATGTTTCACAGATGGCGCTTTACCGTAATGGCGAAAAGCAGGTTCGAACCCCACCAATCCCCCTCCCCCTTAACATTTAACAATTTAACCCATTAATGTAATGTTATTGTTTGTCAAAAAAAAAAAAAAAAACAAAACAAAACAGTAATTTCATGCACGGGATTGAACATTTGAATTTGTTATTATAACACTCCATATCACCAAAAACGTTAATTTTCTTTTTCTTTTTATTCCAAGTTATTTTGTCGTCAACAACTAAAACAAGGAAGTAATTCAAATATTTCCATCCACTAAGAAGAAAGAACTCCCTTCGAACAGCTACTTAGGATAGTAAAATCCGATGATTATGGTTAGATTTTATTGTCACGGCGAACTATGAAAATGCTTGTTCGAACTTGGCAACTTAAGATATTAACCAACAGAAAAAAAATTCTAGATATTGAACTTAGAAATAGGCTTTGAAAAATAAATTGAAAAAGTTCAAACCCCAAATTTGATAGTATTTCAAAGAAAATTAGATATAACATCTAACGGTACGCCATTTGACTAAGGAGCGTCTGATACCACAAGGCTATTTGGTCCATACCTGCAACCCTTGGGAAGAAATGTTACACCAAGAAGCATCTGACACTTGCTCTCCGTCGACAGAAACATGATATCCATAACCCTGAACAACAATACAGAAAATAGCGTTAGTTAACAGGTATTTACAGGATCTATGGAGTTTATGAACTAGGTCATGCTTCCAACATCCATATATGGCCCACTGCAGTATCAACATGGTCACACCAACCTGATCAAAGTTTGTATAGAATGGTAGCACTTTAGGATAATTTTGTAGCACTCCCCATGATTTTTCCACAAGGGACCACCAACTGCAAAACAATTGAATTTATCATGAGAAACTTCAGCAAATGTAATATTCATACTATTAAGAACTCAACCGCGTCATATTCCGATCTAACTGGGGTTGATTACAAAAAGTTCTTTTTCCCAACTAACCAGGGAAGGCCATTACAATGCTGGCATTCAAGAAAATCAAGTAGCTTTAGAAGTAAAAATATAAAATTATAAAGATATTTCAAGGACACTTGGTTAATATACGAAGACTACAGTATCATCATGCTAGCTTTTGTTAAAGAAGTGAAAATATCATGCCTGCTTTTGTCTGTAGAATAATGTCTATGAACTTCTGTAACTGGTACTAGAAATCCGAAATAATAACTAAAGAACTATTAAGGATAAGTTCGTATACTAATCAACGAAACTACAAGTTTGTGAAACTTCGCAACTAGGGGCAAGTCAATTACTGATTCTGAGCAATCTGAAAATTTGGTGGTTGCTTAGTCTCATAGATCCATCCGGGAGCAAATATGGCCGTTGATACATCATCCTTTTTCAGCACATCTAGTGCAACATTTGTCTGATATGCAGAGATTAGAAAAAACAAAGTTAACTACAAAAAAGAAAGACTCCCACAAAAACCACCTGAAATTCTCCATTACATGGAGCTGTAAAAACATTAACCATAATAAGAGTTGACACACTTAAAACTCACTCGTCACAGTGAAATATAATCAAGGCCCGGAAGGGTTCTCATATCTCACGTCATGATATTAGCATCTCACTTACATTCCATTGTCCACCACCGAAAGTGCCCCTTCCAAACACATCAATTCCCATGTAGACATCATACTTCCTGTTACCAGCGACAGCTGCTGAAAGCCTCGGATAGTTTTCCTGCATGGTACATAGGTTTAACTACGTGAAAGAGTATTTAGAGAACGAAAACAAACTTCCATACGGAAGAAGTGAAAACTATACCTCCCATGCGTAGTTCGCGAAAATTCCATCACATATATCAAAGAAAGGTTTATTCTTTTCATTCAGTTGATTTTGATAGTTCAGTTCACCATCAGTTGTAACACTATCATACCTGCCGAATAGACAATAGTAAGTCAAATATAAACTTTAAATGGGACGCTATAACAAAAGGAGGCAAAAATATAAGTGACGGGAAACATCATTCGTATCTCCTAAACACTCACCATATCACTAACGAGCGAGGCACAGAGGAATGCATTGTCTGGGTTAAATGGCTGACAAATGCTTTCAAATTAGGGATTTGGTCCGAATTCAACTCAACCTCCATATTGATCTGCAAGTGGCAGTTATCATGATCACAACTAAATAAAAAGAGTGCAATAGAATGAATTTCCACCAAACAAAATAACGGAAGAAAGTGTTAAACCCCTCCCCAAAATTTCTTGTAATTCCACATTTGCCCTAAAAGTTACGTAATTGTTACAATTAGGCCCATTATCCTAATCTATTTGGACCCTCCATCTAGATTTCCTTTCTCCCCCACGCTGCCATGTGGCAGCAACCCAACTCCCTATCTCTCTCTCTCTTTCTCCAAGACTTTCTCAACTCAATCTCCTCTCTCTCACACACTCTATCTCTCTCACCTCTTTTCCCTTTCCTGATCGAACCTACACACCCAACGTCACACCTGAGCCATCCCGATGTCAACAACACCATCACCCTCAACCTCGTGAGAACCTCCCCTCCTTCTCCACTGTCTCCGTGAAACTCCAAGGCACCAGAGGACACCCAACCCAAATTTGGTGAACCATGGGTGTGCGAGCCCAAATCCGGCCACCTTCTGCTCTTCCACGGCGAACTAAAGGTACCAAAACTCTTCCCTCGTCACTAATTTCATTTTGGTGCCTAGATCAGACCCTAAAGTGTTGGGTTACCGTCGACCAAAGCTGGGGGAAGCTCCAGCGTTCTCTCTGTCGAAATCAGGCCCTAAGGTTGTTGCATCCGAGCCCAAGCTTTAGGGCAGCCCAAACTCAAACCCCTGCCTCTTAGGCCTACGGGCCATTTGGAACTCGGGATTAGGCCTGTTTAAAACCCAACCCAAACATTTTTTTATTTTATTTATTTTATTTTTATAATTAAACCAAAAACAATCTGGCCCGGCTTCAATACCCAACCTAATTGGGAACCCAAAACCCTTAAAGGCTTAGGCCTTCGGGCCATGTGAACTTGGGCCCAAGCCCACTGACCCAAAGCCCAAGCCCATTGACCCAAAGCCTAAGCCCATTTCCCTAAGCCCAAGCTCAAATCTGATCCAAACCCTAGCCCAGCCGCGAGTGAGCTTACGCATGGCCGGCGCGTGGGGTGCACACACCACCATCCACGGCGGTGAATAAGGGCGCGTAGCTGCACCCGAGGTCCATTTTTATGTTATTCGACGTCCTAAACCCGTTTATGACGCCCGTTTTTTGAAATTCAACTCTTTATGTGCTTAGGTGCAATTTCTAGCGGCGTTTCCGTTATTCCTTTTTCGTACGGCTCATCTACGACGGAATATCTGTGAGTGGACCCATTCTAAAATTCATGTTTTAATAGTAGAATTGCATACATGAGAATCATGATTTAATGACTATGTTTTATGAAGTGTTTTATGAGATAACATGCTTACTGAGGCTAGTTTGAATTATTCTATTTTATATAACTTTTTTTTTCATAGGATATTTGGTGGATGACGATATAGTATTTAGAACATATTTTCACACACTTCTTTATAGTATAGATGATGGATGACTTTATACTATGAAGATGTTTTTTTAGATATATATACCTATGTTTGGAAAGAATAAGTTCAATGGTTTTGTACTTACTTAGTGGTTCTTATTCTGCCAGCGAGTGAGGTTTACGGTGTTGGCATAGGACCAGGAGAAATAATCTCTAGCTACGAGCTAAGAGACATGGATTGGCATAGGGCCTGAAGAAATTTCTTCTGGCTACGGTGCAGGAAAGAGAAGCGGGCATAGGGCTTGGAGTTGGGACTACACATTCACTAGTGATTACGCTATATATGAGATATGTTTTGAAAGGTTTTATGGCATACTATGGTTTTCGGAAAACCTACTACATATTATGCTATTAATGTTTTCATAAAACTTTAGGGGTTAGTATGTTGATAACTATTTTATTATGTATATATATCAACTTGGTCCACTCATGTTTGTTTTGCGCCCTCTCAGGACATAGGAACGAGGAATACATCCCGAGTTATGAGGCATTCCCCTTTATATTCTCTCTGCTTTGACATCAATTGTAATAGCACTTCTCTATCCTACCTTCCGCTTATACTCTATATTAGATGTATGCTCTGAACATGTCATACACTAGCATAACAATTCATTGTTGGTAGTTGAATATTGTTGTTGTGATTATACTCTATTACTGTATGAATAGTCACATCCTATTATCTTGCTACAAATTATATGCATGCTTCACATGTTCTCAGCATTTGTATTAATTAAATAGCTTTTGTCACCTTCGAGTGTCGACCAACATGTGATCATCCCGATGTCCTGAGGACATCGAGATCGGAGCGTGTCAGAAAGCATCGGTTTCATAATTGAAACTTCTTATTTCTCATGCCATCCCTTTTTCCTTGAACGATTGGAAACTTAAAAACTTCAAATTTGAATACTATGGTAGCTTGCTATTTAACTTCTTGAACTAGCAAAACTGGAGCATTCATCTTTCAAGAAATACAACACGTTCCTCCGTTTGCATGCAAGTTTGTTACCAGAGCAGATCATAATTGGCTGATAAACAAAGCTAAAATCTAAAACCTATAAATTAGAAAATTAAAATTTAAAAAAAAGTTCTCATCTCTATCTTTTCTACTCCATTGATTAAAACCTTATTTCCTTTCAATTTTTTATCAAGGTCGTTAGATTTTAATAAATGTCATTAATTATTTCAATATAAATATTTTTTATTTCTAAATATATTCATTAAGTGTTAGTAACGTTACATTTGGAATATTTATATTTATGGCCAAATGTTTTACCGTATATTTTTATTTTTAGCTTGTACCTTTTTTATCATATATATTTTTTTAGTTTGTACCCATTTTTAATTTGCAACCCTTTTTTTAATTTGTACCAATTTTCTTTTCAATTTTAATTTGTACCAATATATTAATTCCTTTTTGTGTTCATATTTTTTAAACTTTTACTTGTAGTTGTGCCCATGTTTTAATATATCAAACGTTATTTTTAAAATATGTTAATAAATATGTGGGTACCTTATTTTTTTACTATAATTTTTGTGAAGATCAATATTACTCTATAATTGTTTTTTAAGTATTTATTTATAAATTAAAACAATATTATTTGAATTTGTTTAAATTTCATGATTTGTGGGACATCAAATGCATAAATGCATGAGTTAAATCTCTTAAATGAGGCTAAGGACCCGATCAAGATATTTAAACAAACAAAATTTCAGTCTAACAATTAAATTAATTAGGGATAGAAATCAAAATGATCCTAAAAAAATACAGAAACTTGGAAAAAGCATGCAGTTAGGGTGAACTATATACCAGCCATCCATCAAAGCCCAAAGCAATGGCAAGCTCTGCCAAGAACTCAGCATACATTTCAGCAGATTCTTTTGTCGACAGCAATTTGTTGCAAATAAGCTTCCCTTCATCCCATTCTGTGATGAAAGTCCCCAACACCTTACATTCAAATATACAGAACCAACAGAGTTAGATTCCGAAATTCCTTTCATTCATTTGGAACTAAGAACGGCTCAAAAGAAAAACAAGTCATAATCCACAACCAAAACATAAGTGTAAACATGGAAATTTCCTGAAAACAACAAGAACACGTGTACAAAATAATATTTGTATTTGATGATTTTGGGTTACAATCTCTATTTGTTTTGATCCTCTGATTCGATCTCTGTAAGACTTTGATTTGTGGGCTTGATCCGAGGACCGTCGAGATTTTGATCTTGGATGAACAGGGGAAGTTTCTTCAAGGGCCGTTGGGCTTGATCTTGAAGTTTGGCGGATGAACGTTTCTTCAGGGGCCTTTTGGGTTTGATCTTGAAGTTGGATGAACGGATCTTCAGGGGCCGTTGGGGCTTGATCCTGAAGTTGGATGAACGTTGAATGACGAACGGATCTTCAAGGAGGCTTTTGGGCTTGTTCTTGAAGATGGATGAACGACGAACGAAGAACGATGAACGATGGATGAACTTCAAGAGGCTTTTGGGCTTGATTCTTGAAGAAGAGTTGTGTTGATCCAAGGGCCGTCGGGGCTTGATCTTGAATGAAGAATCGGCACGTGACCAAAGTGCTTGTTGATTCTTCAAAGGTTTTGGCGAAGTTTCTTCAAGGGCCGTTGGGCTTGATCTCGAAGGTGGATGAGCGTTTCTTCAAGAGCCGTTGGGGCTTGATCTCGAAGAACGAAGAACGAACTTCAAGAGAATTCTCTTCTAATTTGGGAGTAGAGAAATGTATTTGTGAATTGATGAATGAAAATGAATGAAATGGCTTCCTATTTATAGAATTTTCCAAGGCCTAATTTTGAATATAATATCTCTGATGAAATAAGTCGTCTCTGCCAGGTGTTGACATGTGTCCTATTTGACGGCTTTTCTGACTCATTTCAATTTCCGTCGAATCACACGCTACGTGTAAAATTTATTTAATACATTAGCTTTGAAACTTTGACCATCGGTCAACATTTTATTTATCGAAATTTCAATGTCTACAATAAGCAAATCAAAGAGTTCCCAGGAAATATATAAAAAAAAATGTGTGTTTCCAAAACTAAAGTTCAAGTATTTATCAAATATAGCCAAAAATTAATTTTTAATTTCAAAAATGTCACTTTTTATATAAACTTTCAAATATATCCAAAATTTCACTTAAATAGACATAAATACCATCAAATTTAAGAATTAAATAAATTAAAGGCTTTTTAGCTACTATCACCTCAAGCTCTGGTCCAACTTCACCTTCGCTTCTACACTCCACCACCACAACCCTATCCCTTTCGACCCCTTCATCACCGACATTGAGCACAGCCGCAGTTACCGTAAGTGGGAGCAGCAAAATTTCAATCATGCCTTCTACGCCTTTTTTTTAACTAACATCATTTTTAGTTTTAAATATAAAAACAATTTTTAAAATTAATCCACCTGTCGTTATATGATTGTATTTGTGAGACCCACATGGTGCCACATTATCACACTAACAGAGCAATTGACATAATTTTCACACAAAAAAAAACTAAAATGATCACTATGTTTGGATGAAGAAATTTAAGTTTGACATTGGTCTTCATGTTTTTTATGAGCCTTCTCCTCTTGTGGATAGGTTGATCTTTGAGGATGTTGTTGGGTTTCCTCATACCCGTTTTGTTAATAGTTAGTTGTTTTTCTTGGGTCTTTTGACCCCCAATTTTACCACACCAAAAAAAAACTTTAAGATTGCTAAGGAATTTTAAAATGACGGTAATTAAAACGACGGGATTTTATTTTCTAGAACTTATGAATTTTTTGTTTGATTAACCTAAAAAAATGGAATTGAATATGAAATTTGTCATTTTTAAACTCTCAATCATAGAAATTGGAAAATGACACATATTTACATGGAATTTAAACTTGGGAATTGGAGATCCCAAATTCCAAGTTTTTTTTTCCACGCAGAAATTCTAGATTTCTATGTTTATGAATCCAAACAAAGGAATTGGTGCATGTCAATTTATAAATTCTGACTTTTACCCAAATTTCAAGTTTATTTCCCTCATCCAAACATAGTGTAAAATGATTTACAATAGACAAATTCAAGAACACTACTATTGATTATCATTAATTATTAAGGACCAGATTTAGGAGTTATGTCAATGTCACGAATCATTTTGGGTAAAAAGCCTTTAATTTATTTGATTGTTAAATTAGAGGGTATTTGTGTCTATTTAAGTAAAATTTCGGATATATTTGAAAGATTTTATAAAAAGTGACATTTTTAAAATTAAGGATTAATATTTTAAGGAAAACTAACAAAAAGTCTAAAAAAATCTTGACAAATAAATGTGTAGTGAATAATATCAGATAAAGGTAAAAATATGTTTTTTTTTAAATTAACAGTATTGGGAGTGTTTCGTTAAAAATCACTTAATTTTTTGCTAAATTTGATAAATATTCCTAAAATTCTCACCCCTATCTTAAACGGAGAAAGGATCATTGCTGGATCTTTTTATTTTGGGATCCTATGGATTCCGTGATCGTCATCGTGACCGTTTATCGTACATCGTGCAGTTAGAAATTATTTCAAAATTTAAAATTAAATATAAATAGTACTTAACAAAATCTGATCACACGATGTATGATAAACAATTCTTAGGATCCAAGGAAAATGATCCTTTTCCGTCTTAAACGAACAATAAGTCAACTCATTTCCGCATTAATCACTTGAACACACAAATCCCAAATTCCAAAACATGTTTCCTTAAAAATCCCAAGAAGTTGAGAATTACCTTAACTCCATGCCTGTGAGCAGTATTAGTCCAACATGGAGGCGGAAGAGTGACAAGACTATGCGAAAAGTAGATGAATATATCGATCAAATACCAATGCCATATTGCATACGCGTTCGGATTGGTCCCTCCCTGGATCCACTTATCATCGCCATAGCCGCCGGCCATGTCATGGCAGACAATCACTCTGGGCCTGTCGGTCAGCGACAGGGAAGACGACCCGGATTGCAGAGGAACCGTGGATTTGTTAAAAGGGTAGTGAAAGGATTCGAAGTAGGACCTGGACTCGAGCTCTTCGAGGGTTTTAATCGGGTAGGAGATGGGAACAGCGGGTTGGGTAGGGTCGAACGGTGGAGGGGTCGGGCCGGAGGATTGGTGGTCCGGGGCGGTGGCCGGTTGGGACATTTTGAAGAAGGGGAAGAAGACTTGGGCTTTGCCGCGGATCAGGCGGAGGAGACTGAGGAGAGAGATTATGGTCTGGCGGGTAATACAGGCGCGAAGACGGGGAAGAAAGAAGCATGTGTTGAGAGAGAGAGAGGGAGACTGACTGATTGAGGTCGTTGCTGGCTTTGGAGTGGTTCTGGGTTTTAAATTGGTGGGAAGAGAGAGAGAGAGAGAGAGAGAGGGAGACTGACTGATCGACCGAGGTCGTTGCTGACGTGACTGACTGAGGTCGTTGCTGCCGTTGGAGTGGTTCTGGGTTTTTAATTGGTGGGGAGAGAGAGAGAGAGAGAGAGAGAGAGAGAGAGAGAGAGAGAGAGAGTGAGTGACTGACTTTGGACGTGTTGGAACCAAATTCGCCACAGATACCTAACTCGCAAGCAAAAAATTAGTGACTTCGGAACATGGCTAGAAGATGAGGTGTCCACACAGACTTGTTCTCTTCGACTGAGAGCCACAAGAAAGTAAGAAACTATTGATTAGGGGTGGATATAAGAACGGCCAAATCGAAAAATCAAATTGAACAGTGATAAAAAAAATCGTAAAAAACCATGCTGATTAAAAAGTCAAAACCGGAACAAATATTGAATCGAACCATTTCAAACGGTTCCTATTTCGGTTTGAAAATATTAAGAACAAGAAGAATATGACTGAACCGCTTCAAATATAAATTATTTTTTTATTATTATTATTTTATATAAATAAGATTTTTTTCAAGAAGATCACGTACATAAGCCCAATTTTTTTCTTCACTTCTCTCCCCCTTCTTTGTTGTTTTATTATTTTTCTTCCCCTGCACTATTTTTCTTCATTCTTTTTCTGTATATTATGCATTATGTGCATTTTAGTTTTAGTTTAAGATCTACACTTTGGTCTTGATATGAGTCTTTTTATCTTTTGATTTATATTTATATGCACACTTTCTATCTTCCAATCACAAATCTTGTAGATCTAGTCGTGGAAACTCAAATTTACTTGAATTTGTGGTTGAAATATGTGTTTGGTATTAGAAATAGAAAATTAGAAAGAAAAAAAACATATATATAATTTTGATTAGAACGGTAAACCAGCATGAACCGAACTGAAACCAACATAAACCGAACTAAAACCGTCATGAACCGAGCCATACGGTTTTAATAATAAATTTAAACGGAACTGCACCGAATCGAACCGTTAAAATTTTCCGGTTCCATTTTGAGAGTGAAACCGGGCCGAACCGGACCGTACTCACCATAGAAATGTTTACCACTATTTGGATCGAGCGGTCATTACCGTTCAATTTGCCATGTAATTCAATACCAAACTGTAATCAAAGTAGCTTTGATTTCCTTCCGTCTGGTACAATCATCTGTTTCTGCAATCTCTATCGTATGAGCTTAGCACGGTTACAAAGAACGTAAATCACATAAAACGAGTAAAAGGGACCCCATATCTAAAACTTCTCCCAACCATTTTTGTTGCATCTGTAAGTTTTGTCTTTTGAACAAGCTTGAGGATGCCCTGGCCACTTTGCTTGATCCAAATATAATCCCCATCCGGCATGAAGGGCTCTAGACTTCCAACCTTCCATATGTCTGGATACCCGAAATCATATCTGTATATTTATGCCTTCAAATCAAGTCTTCTGTTCCTGTTAACCTTGCAAATTCACTTTCCTCGATAGCCCCCTTTTTGAGCTTCTTTAGCAAGCGGTATTCTCTTGCCAACTCATCTTCATCTTCAGCTGACTGGATAGCACGCCTCTGCTTACCCGTTTTCTTCCTCATAGCAGCATCTGAAGCATTTGGGAACCTTTTGGTTTTTTGAGGCTTCGGTTCTTGCTGTCTTGCTTCTTTCTTCGATTGTAGATTCCTCTTTCTTTGCTTCTCGCGAGATTTATCCCTAAATAATAAACTTTTTCCTTTAGCAAGGGTAGCTAGCTAGGAATGAAATTTTATACCCCACCCACTACAACCATAGCATGGACTCATAACACGTCGATGTTATACAACCAAACAGTCGGAAATTGAAGGGAGTTCTTACTTAAATTTGATCTCCTCCAAGTTGATGTCTTCAACAGGGATGAAACCCTCTGTGGAAAGCGAGTGGTGCTTTACCTCGGGCATTGCAGGGAGCTGCAGTAGTCCGAATCCCATGCCCAATTTCCCAACTTCAAGTTCTTTCCACCTGCATTAATTAAAAGTGTAAATTAGAGATGTTTTTTTCTTGGCCTTAATTAATAGGAGGTCCTGTTAGACACCTGAAAATGTAAGAGCAGTGATGTTCTTTATATGCACGCATGTAAGAAACAAATGCTCTGAGCCCCTTTTCCATAACATCGCGGTCCTTTTTTGCGGCTGATCGGATCTGAAACAAGTTTTAAAACGAAGTCACTTCAATTACTAAAAGCTCTCATCAAAACAACTAGAGAGAACACCATAAAACTAAGCTCGTATTTACAAGACAGCGTCATGATGGATAAATTGATTTAATCAATAGCATTGAAATACATGGGCAATGAAGTCAATTTGTTTTACATAAAGTGCTGGCATCATTGGACACATTTTCAATCAATGACCACTCAATAAAAAGAAGCATGGATGCCTACCTGAGGAACAACATCAGCAACATCATCAGAGCATTTCCTTTCTTGTAGAGGAACTCTTCTTATCCGTAGGAATTCTACATAAGCTTCCTCCTGCAACAGTGTGACCAAAATAAGCACCTTCAACACCATAAATGAAAGCAAAACAGAAAATAAGAAAAGAAAAACGAGTCAAACAGAGTCTATAACTATACCTTTGGCAATAGAAAAACAATCGCACTTCCTTGTCTACCCATACGAGCTGTTCGGCCAACTCTATGTACGAACACATTTGGATCTTGAGGGGTATCATACTGAAATATCAACAAACAAATGGATTATAGTATTTAGCTTTCAAAACTGGTGATGACCATCTACATGCTATTGTAAGCTACCTGCACTATACAGTCAACGCCTGGAATGTCGAGCCCACGCGCAGCAACATCAGTACACAGAAGGACGCCACTTGAGAGAGATGTAAATGAGGCCAAAGCTTTGTCCCTTGCGGCCTAGAAAGCAGAAAATGTTGAAAAAGCAAAGAACAGTGAGTTCATGAAATACTAACTCAAAGATTGACCGAGTATACTGAATCGCTGATCTATAATATTTTACCTGCTTCATCTTCCCATGTAAAGCAATCAAAGGGAAACCCTTCAAAGGACTAAGCAATGGAAGAACAAGTCCCCAGTAGTCAACACAAGCACAAGTCATGAAGTATCTACAGAAGAAAACACAGAAAAATATGAAACTCACTTTACAACGCAAAACAACCTTCAACCTCGAGGCTAATTCGACCACATTCACTAAAACATACTAATCTCGTGTTACTTACACTATGGTCTTGTTAGACTTATTCTTCACAAGAAGATCCACAAGCTGTGACGGTTTTTTGTCTGCCTTACACTCCAGATACTGTATGAGAGTGCCCGGTCAAAGGCGAAAACAATTCAATAATAGGAAAGCTAGACATTATTGACAAATTAGTAATCGCTGAAGTTATGTTATAGAGCATACCTCAAGGGCAAGGCCAGAAGGTGTTTTAGAAGAGGCTAATTTTTTCCTCAACGCCGAATCACTCGATTTTGTTTCAGCTCGTACTTCAACCCTTACAGGATTCCTTAGTCCTGCTCTGGCCAGCTCTTCAACTGCCTGAGTTTGGGTAGCTGAAAACAGACCAGTTCTACGAAGCTTCGGTAATCGAGACATAATATCATTTAACTGCTTCTGGAACCCCATATCCAATAGCCTATCAGCCTCATCTAAGATCAAAATCTGCAACAATTATTGACAAATGAGCCTCTATCAGCCCATACAATCGAATTCCACGAAACAAATTTCAATCAAACCCCAAAACATAAAATTTCAATTAACCCATCAAATGCAACTCCATTTACAAATGCATTACCTCAAGGTTCCGCAAATCCAAGCCATCAATGCGTTCCATAATGTCGAATAGTCTTCCCGGCGTGCCGATCAACAAGTTGGCTCCTTCCTCCTCGATTTGTTTCATGTCTGATTTCACTTGGCCTCCACCAACCAAAAGGACGCACTTGAAATTCGGCAGCGTCGAAATGAAGGGTTTCGCCACATTGTATATCTGCGAAGACAGCTCCCTAGTCGGAGATATAATCATTCCCATCACCTGCACAAGCACAAAATTTTCTTTTTCTTTCTGTTTCTCTTCCATTTTCTCGGCAACCAAACAGTGTTTAGCAAGTAAACATTCTACTTTCTCGGCAAGCAAACAGTGTCTAGCAAGTAAAAAAGAAAGAAGAATAATTAGTGGCGTGGACCAGACCTCTTGAGGTTTTGGAGTGGTTGAAACTCGCCGGAGTATCTCCACCATCGGGACCACGAAGGCCAGGGTTTTTCCTGAGCCGGTGGCGGCGTCCACCGCCACGTCCTTGAAGCTGCATAGTAAGGGGATTGTGGCAGCTTGAACCGGAGTGCAGAACTCGAACCCGCCTTGGGATAGGGCTTCGAGAACCGAACCGGAGAGCGGCGGCTTGAGGTCGGAGAAGCGGGTGTCACTCAAGGCGCTGTTGGGGTTGAAAGCATCGGCGTCCATGGCTTTCTGTTTTTCTTTGCGGTTCGCACAGTTAGGCTTTCCAGCTTCCGCAGCTGCAGTATAAAGTTTGTCCTGTTTTCTGTTAGACGACCTGTCGTTTGGGGTTGCGAATAAAAAATGCCTAACAGGCCGATCCAATTTGTCACGCGCGGTTTGGTTGGTTCGGCCCAGGCTTTGGTTCAAACTAAATTACCTATTTCTTATTTTATTTCAATGCTAACCACATTTTACACCTTTCAGATTTAAGGTAATTTTAAGATTGGGTCATGATGTTTCAATTTTTTCACATTATTTCTCATAGTTGGTATATTTACATGCCTAATTATCAATTAAATTGATGAGTTTTCTAGGATATATGATTCAAATGTGGCTTACATGTCAATTAGTTATAGTTTTCGTGCTCGCCATATCATCAATTTAATGAAAATCTTTATAATTTATTAGACCAACATTGTAAATTGATACAGTTTCAAATCTTGTGGGACAAGGTGAGAAAATTAAACTTCATGCCCCATTTTGAACATCACTCAATATAGAGGGTGTTACCATTACCGCCACCACCTTTGTCACACCATCACCACAAGTCCACAACCACCATCACCGTCTCTAGTGGGACTACAACCACAATTTCCATTACCACAACCATTGTTGACACCCCACTATACCTTTATAATTGTTGTTGTCATTTCTATCACCATCACTGGCCCCACCGCCATTACTATTACCACTGCCTCTCCATTATTGTTGTCGCCACTACCTATGACTACAACCCCTATCCTTATACCATTGCCACTATCACCACTAGGGGTGGGTTCAAAAAACCGAAAACCGAAAAAAACCGAAAACCAAACTGAACCGAAACCGAAAAAACGAACCGAACGAAAAAACCGAACCGAATTCTTTTGGTTCGGTTCGGTTTTAGAGGTCTAGAAACCGAACCAAACCGAACCGAACCGAATTAATTAAATTAATATTTTATTTATTTTATTTATTTAATTATTTGTTTTGGGTATTGTTTTTTAAACCCAATTTGTAAGCCCAATGTGTTGCCAAACTTACTACCCTTTTCTCATTTTTCTCACACTCCAATTTTACTTCTAATTTTTTATGGTTTGTTTGTTTCATCACTAAACAAATTGTTTTCCATTTGTCTCTTGATCAATCATGTTCTTCTTTGTTTGAATTGAAATTATGAGTGATTTGGATTTGATGGTTGTTTGTGATTTGGGTTTTACTGCTTTGTTTGCCCTTTATTAATAATCATGTAGTGTTTGAGTAATCTATTTTGCTCAAAAGTTTTAAGACTTTCCTTGATATTTTTTTAAGGAACCAAACAAGGATTAACCCTATGTTTACTTTGTTTGTTTGCTTGATGTGAAAAAAAAATATCCAAAACAAATAATTAAATAAATAATACTGAGAAAAAGAGAATTTAAAATATCATTACTTTTTAAACCCAATTTCTCAAGAACCAAACAAAGATTAACCTTGTGTATACTTTGTTTTTTTTTTTAAACCCAACCATGATGTGAAAAAAACCGAAACCGAACCGGAAAAAACCGAACCGAAAAAAAACCGAACCGAAAAAAACCGAAAAAAAATTGAACCGAACCGAACCGAACCGAATATTCGGTTCGGTTTTGGCAAAAAACCGAACCGAATTAAACCGAACCCACCCCTAATCACCACCATCATCGTTGCCAACAACGCTGCAATCTCCACCGCTAATGCTACCATCACTGCTACCTTTGAACCCCAACCATTATACCTTATTATTGGCACCGTCATATTGTCATTGCCATCATCGCTACTAGTCTCGCCACCATTGTTGTTGCCACCATCCCTGCTATGTTCATTTGGTCAATATATACAATTTTATCACATTTACATCATAATTTACGAACACTTTTACACTACATTTTAAAACATAATGTTTTTAAAAATACAATTTATCAAATATCCAACTACTTTATTTTGCTTATAATTATTTTTAAAGACAAAAAAAAGTAGATTTTTTATTTTTTTAAAAAAAATTAAAAAAAAACACTTCAAAACTAGCTTTAAGTGTGACGCCTAGCAATTACTGACACGACCCGATAACCTGACACGACACGACATTAACATGTGTTCGGGTCGACACGATAAAGAATCAAGTCGTTATCGGGTAACCCGATAACATGTTAAGATAACGGGTTGATTCGGGTATACACGTGGATAACACAATACACAATAAGAAAAATAGTAATTTTATAATTTTATAACCCTAAAAATGACACACCCCGACCCGGAATGTCCACTATGACTCCGAAGTCGGGCTGTGTTGGCCGATACCTGAAAGGCGACGAAGCCATAAATGTGGTGATGTGGATAATGTGAATAAATTCAAACCTAAAAGTGCCTAAATATCAGAGTGTACTGGTGAGCGGAAGCGAACCCATCTCACACGTGACTTTAGAGCATAAGTATAGTACAATAGAGCGGGTAAAGGTCATACCCTCAAAAGTAGCCACCAATCCTGAGATTTGACAAGAATCCTCGTCAAGACGAACGTTCAGTAACTAAACCTGGAGGGGCACAAATTGGAACGTGTGAGTAAACAAAACAAAACTTTGAAAGCATATATCTTTTTAGAAATGTAATAACCCCTTATTGAAATTCGTATAATTCCCCAGAAAATACCGATACATATGTATATAAAAATCATGTTGAAGAATGGCAAAACCAAGGCATATCATGTCGAAGTATCTCAGTAACAACCATATAAGTAAGATGAAATACATCAATATAAATGAATGACAGTCGGAGTCACCTATAGTGACCTGTACGACTCATCCACATCTCATCAAGTCATATCTCATCAATCAGGTGCTAGCACGTGAGTCGGAGTCACCTATAGTGACCTATACGACTCATCCACATCAATTCAAGCCATATCTCATCAATTAGGTGCTAGCACGTGAGTCGGAGTCACCTATAAT
Source organism: Crataegus laevigata (assembly GCA_963580275.1). Classification (NCBI taxonomy): domain Eukaryota; kingdom Viridiplantae; phylum Streptophyta; class Magnoliopsida; order Rosales; family Rosaceae; genus Crataegus; species Crataegus laevigata. The sequence continues at coordinate 6,561,956 of OY756951.1, read as the reverse complement.
GACTTGTATGACTCATCCACATCTCATCAATCAAGTGTTAGTACGTGAGTCGGAGTCACCTATAGTGACATGTACGACTCATCCACATCTCATCAATCAGGTGATAGCACGTGAGTCGGAGTCACCTATAGTGACCTATACGACTTATCCACATCTCATCAATTAGGTCCTGCACACGAGTCGGAACCACCTATAGTGGTCTGTACGACATGCTGGGTGTATAAATACGTTCAGTGCTATGATCACATGAAGGCTGTGCGACGTATCACAAGTCAGCTACAAGTCGGAACCACCTAGAGTGGTCTGTACAACAGGCTGACTCCTACCTTGGAATCCAAGGTGAGCGTAACGTGCGGGAGGTGAAAGATCACGTGAAGGCTGGCTCTGGCCTCGGGAGGAGCACTAACACGGAGGTGCAGGACAATAAATTCTACTTAAATCCATTCGTCACTAATTACCATTTGATCATACCAACACTATATACTCACGTGAACTTACCTAGGCCTCCGCATTGTTGTTCATCCTTGTGCAAGCTGTATTAAATCACATACTAAAATATAAACTAATTATAGCATAGCACTTATAAAACATAAAACCACAAATTCTCATTTCATTGTACAAAGATTTATAACCCACATTCGATCACCAAATCATAAGGTTAAAATTTCACATTTTCCACCAGATTTCTTTACATTGCTCAATTTTCCAAACAAGACTTTTGTCTTAAATATTTAATCTCACTTATTGCATGGCTGCATCTAACGTTTCGTTAAACTGCCTACGTACCAAAAACAGGGATCAAGCCAATCGTAGTTCACAATAATTACTTGTAGGTAATAGCGTATGAATATATATTATTATATTGTGATATAATCTAAACTCAATCCTCTCATAGTATTTCATAACATATGAATGTATATAACATGGTATAAATTTCTTAATTCCATTTAAAAGCATTTATGGAATTATCAATCGCATATACAAATATATAATAAGAAAGAAGATTCACTCACCTGGAGTCTGCGCTACAGCTTCCTAGCACAAATATTGAGGTGTCACGAACGATCGGCACCTAGAACAATTATCAAATCACATCTTAGAATTCTTGTAGATAAAATACATAACCTACATAGAACATATGCCTACGTAATTCGATTCGGAAGATCCACATATCAAATTTCTAATCCATAACTTCCAAGGATCCACATTATGCTTCCAAAATAACATACTAAAGTTTTGGAACGATTCAACGGTCAGATCTCTGCCAATTGCCAAAACCAAGTGGCGGTTAACATTTTATTTTACGATCTTACAAATCCAACGGATTCCCGATCCGTAAATTCCTACATTCCTCAAATATTATGAATAGCACCCTATTAAAATTTGGTGACGATCCAACGATCGGATCGTCAGTTCACACATTGACCTATTAACGTATCGTAGCGAATTTAGGGCATAATGATCAATCTACGTCAATCCATTCTTTAAAAAAAATTCAAGGCATTGAATAAAGCTTAAAAATAGCATTGGCTGCCCTTTGCCCACCCTGTCGGCCGCCTTAGCTCGCTCGAAAATTCAACTTTCTCCAAAAATTCTCAAAATTTGTAAAATTGAAGATCTCAATGAATAGAACAATTTTCATACCTGTAACCAAGGCCAATTTGACCGGAAAAAGCTCCAATTTCGTTAAAACCGGTCTGAACCCTAGAATTGGGGTGTTCTTGATTCGTCCTCAAATCAACTCCGACGCTCCAACCACTGATTGGGTGTTGTTCTAGGCCTTAAGGGGAGTCTAATGATGGTGGTAGTTGAAAGAAAACATTTCGAGATTGGTGGATTTCGAGCAAGGAAGTCGCGGCACCCACGGGTGTGTTTTTCCAAATTTCAAGATTTTTGGGGTGTAATAGGGAGATGGAAGGTCGTGGAGGAGTTCCCAAGTATTTGTTTGAAGCAATTAATCCGAAAAAGGGGTGAAAACTCGTCGGAATTGGGTGTTTCCGCCGACCAGGTCGAGTCACCAAGACTTGAATCTCGATCCCCCGTGTTCCATTTCCCTCATTTCCCCTCTCTCTTAATTGGTCACTTCTCCCTCTCCCTTCTCCCCATTTGTCACACTTATCTCCCCTTTATCTCTTATCTTTGCATCTTCACCATCCCTTCTTTCTTCCCTTTCATCCTAGCCACACACGTGGCTTTCCTGATTTAACCCAAAAAATCTGAAATTCTCTTATAATTAATTAATTTATTGGAATACCCCCAACTTCAAACGTTAATAACTCATTCGTTATAATTCCAAATTGCAATCCGTTTGCGCCCACACGTCCGTAGTGATGAGTACTATGAGGATATGCTAAGAAAATGAACCTTACATGATACCATACAACGGTCAACAAAGGTCAATGCACTTGCCTCAAAGGTTATTTTAGTAAACTCACATATTAAAATTTTAAATATCACAATTTTTAGGGACGGGCTGTTACAAAAAAAAACTATAATAATTATATATATTAATTTATCAATTTTATACCCCTAAAAACTGTAATAATTATATATATATATATATATTAAATTAAATTTAAAAAATTGGTAACCATTAGATCGACTGAGATTTAATCTCAGCCATCCATTGTGCATTAGGTTGGAGACTATCCTTCTCTTCTCTCTTATTCAGTATGATCTCTCCATTCCAAACTTACTCCCGTGCCATCTCATGTATATTACTTTATATGTTTGTAGTAGTAGTATTATAAAAAGCATTAATATTATATTTGAAATTGACATGATGCATGATTCTTATTACATTTTTGTTTTTATTTTTTATAATGTAGGATTTTGATAATAGTTACAATGGTTCAAGTTTGATTGAAAAAAAAAATGAATTGCAGAAGTATTTGGAAGATAAAAGAATAGATAGAAAAATAGACATAAACGTTCTTTCTTGGTGTCAAATGGAGCGTTTTCACTATCCGATACTTTCTCAATTAGCACGAGATGTGTTAACAATTCTCATTTCAACTATTGCATTAGAATTTGCATTTAGTATTGGGGGTAGAATACTAGATCAGTATTGTAGTTCATTGTTGCTATAAACAATTCAAGCTTTGTTGTGCACATGAGATTGACTATTTGGAAAATGAGGTAATATATTTTTATATGGTATATTTCTTTTCATAATTATTTTGGTAAATTTGAATGGTTTTTAATGTTTGGTTTTTCTATAATTAGTTATGCGAGAAAAAGTTCTGACGTGGAAAACCTTACTGAAAACATCATCAACATAACTCTTGAAGGCAATAGATCATGCCAAAGTTCAACACAATTTTCCCATGATGATTGATGAAAATTGAGGATTTTATAAAAGAAATAACATGCAAGCTTTGAGTTTCATTGACAAGGTTTAAACTTTTGAGAAATGATTCACAACCTTGAAAACAAAAACTCTTTTATTTTGCATATCCTTGCACATTTAATATTTTGTAATAGACTAGTAGTGTATAAATGTTTTTTTATTAGACTCTTATTTTCGAGTGTAGATGTAGTACTTAAACGACAAATGTGTTTTAATGTTTTGAAGTAATATTTATGTGGCAATGTGTGGTATGTGCATATTTATATTTTTTCTTAACGGGTCGGGTCACTTTACCTGTTGGTAATGTGTGGTATGTGCACATTTAATATCTTTTGGATGTTTTTTTATGTGGCAATGTGTGGTATGTGCACATTTAATATCTGTGACCTGACCTTTTATGAACCCATTAAGATAACGAGTATGACATGACACGACCTCGTTAAGGTAACATGTGTTACATGAAAATGACATGAACACGATAAACACGAATCGTTTTCTAGGCCGTGTGACCCGTGCTTAGACCTGGCATTTTGGACCCGACCCGTTAATATTAGTATTTGGATGGATGCTTAACGGATCGGGTCGCTAACGGGTGAACCCGTTAACAACCCGTTAGATAACGGGTCAATTTGGGTCAACCCGTTAGTTGATGATATTTTAGTAATTTCATTAAAGTCTTAACAAAAAAAAACTCTATGCAAAATAATAATAATAATAATTGTTAACGGGTCGAGTTTGGGTGACCTATTAACTTAACGGGTTGGATTGAACCGACCCGTGTTTACACCGTATCGTTTGGTTAAATGCAATGCCGTGTGCTTTCAGAACGAGTTGATGAGATTTTAAGCGAATTGGTGTGGGCGCCGTAGCCAACAATGGAAGTCCGACACGGTTTTCTGAAATGGGTTGCAGTCTTAACGATTCTCGACCGAGTTAACTCGGTCTCTGGTAGCTGCCATTTCAGTTTCGTCGACGATAACAAGCTCTACAACTACACTCTGGACTCTCCCATCCCTTTCTTCCCTCATGGCGTCCAAAGCGAAGATGGGTACTCTCTCTCTCTCCCCTTGGGGTTTTCTTATTATTCACGAATTGTTAATGGTAACTTGTAATTTCTAGTTATTCTAACTGTCAATGATTTTCTTCGATGATATTAATCTCCAATTTGCTGCAATGGTGGAATATTTACCTCATCTGCATGTATTTTTCTGTGCACGTCTTGCAACTGTTTGATTGCTGTGGATTTTGTTATGAAATTTGTGATTTTTATGTTAGATGCATGAGGTTCTTGGAATTGTGCAAAATAATGTGCTTCTGTCCTATTAAGCATTTACGAAACTGGTTTTCATTAAGGCGGCTTAATGCGCAAATTTGGTTGTGCCATTCAGATTTTGCCTAGTTTGATATTTGGAAGCATCTTAAACTGCAATAGTTATATGGTACGTTATGGTTTAAGGGGTTGCAGAGATTTTTCGCACTCTTGAGCTTTGGACAGAGGTTGTATTCTAGCAGATAAACATTAAATGAACTCTCTTATGTATGGCGCCATTCGTGATGTAATTAGTTAATCATCAATTTGGTCAAGCAAAATTCATTTTTCCTTGTTGTTAAACTTCGTTACTACAGGTTCTACAAGGTGGCAGCAAACGAGACTGTGCTCTGGTTTCAGGTTCGCTCCATCAGGTCACACCTTTGTTTTTTAACTAATATTTTGCACGACTATGATCATGATAATATCACGATGCCGTTGTTTGTTATTTTCTTTAACTGGTATCATGTTGACTTTTACAAGCCTAAGCCTTATTAATGTCGCTAGGTTCATTATTGAGTTTATTTTCTTTGACTGTCTGGAGCAGCTTTGCCAAGGAATGATTTTCAATCATGACCCACCGAGGTGTGTAGATTGCCAGGTAAATTTCTCATAAAGAAGGCACTGAGAATGTTGCAATTTTGATGCACTTATTTAATTGGTACTTAGTTCCTCCCTATATTTTTTATCCATAAGGGAGCTGCTCCGTGTAGATTGCCAGGTAAATTTCTCAGCTCTGTTGCTGTTATTTCTTTATGTTGATATAGAAGACACTGAGACTGTTGCAATTTTGATGCACTTATTTACTTGGTACTTAGTTCCTCCCTATATTTTTTATCCATAAGGGACCTGCTCCGGATGGTTTGCTCTCATTTTCTCTATCTCTGCCTTTGAAGACAAAAGGGAGGGTTAGAGATAAGGCAATTTGGAAATTGACAGCTAAAGCTGGCACTTACACTGCTAGCTAAAAGAACTTGAGAGTTATTTCTAAATTTAAAATCTAAAACTATACGGAATTTAATGAAATAGTGCTACAGCTTTCAATGGTCTTAATTCTCATTTGCATAAATTTTATTTTGGATTCAATTATTAATAATTCTTTTTAAATTGACCCGAGCATTACTGTTCACATATGATTCCAGGCTCTTGATTCAGGGAGTAATGGGCAGATTAGCCCTTTGTTCAAAATTGGATAAGAAAGATAAAGATAGTAAAATATACTTCCTACCCAAATTTCTGTATAATATCTTATTTATTTGACTACTGTATTGAACATTGCAGGATTGTGGGGGGGCATCACGCTGTGGCATGGGTTGTAGTGCGCTTGTGGCAAACAACATAGGAGGTACATATGCTTTGCTGTTTCACATCCAGTTTCTTAGGTATGAGAGTGGTATTCGGTGACTCAATCATTTTTGGGAATAATCAAATTAATTTCTTTCAGAAATAAGTTCCTTCAGTTGACTAGCTCTGCAGAAGTAGATGTTTAGTTTGGACATGTTCTGGAGCAAATAAAGCTTTAAGGATCATGATCAGATGAATGCTCTTGCAAATTATATTGTGATACACAGTAGCTATTCACAAATAGTGTAAAAAATTTGTGGCAGCTAAACTTTTTAATGACATCCTATGCTTTGTGGCTTTAAACAAAATTCCTCTTGATTTTCTAGTATGATATGCCTTGATCCATTAGAAATTGGGAACCTCTGATGCCCTCTTTTTAATTTCGAACAAAGCAGGAGACTGAGGGCTTCTCATCTAATTTGGATTGAAAATTGTTCTATTTTGGAACAGTATTTAATCTTTTGAAATGAACCAATCGGTAACTGCAGGTTACGATGTGTGCACTACCATTGGCCGTGCCTCAAGCATTGACATGAACATAATTGGTGAGGTTTCTTTTCTATTTTTCTTTTTGGAATCTCCCCCGGATATAAAATTATATGATACTTTCAGGTTTTCAGTACTGTAGCTTGAATCTGGCATTGCACAAATACGTATGGACATGCATGCTTTCTGACCTTCAAATTGATTTGGTTTGTGCATTAAATTTGGAAATTTATGACTTCCTTGTTATGGCAGACAGGAAGAATCCTAACACTGGTGTCATTGTTAAGATGTCAAGTAGTGGCCTAAAGTTCAACTGTTCACTCTCTGTGTCTGTGATTTGTGATCCAAATAGAGTTCAGGCAAGACCTTACATGAAATTATTTGCATAATTTGAAATGATTAGGAATTCTGCATGCTTGGTTGATGATCCAGTTTCTTATCTTTCTATTTTACAGGGGCCACATTCACTTGAGAAAACTGGGAAATGCGACTATGTGAGTTATTTCAGTTTCAGAATATCTTTCATAATTTCATTCCTCCTTTCTTAGTGCTTAACCTTATATAAGATGTGATTATACTTTGATAAACCTTTCCATGGGAGTAGTGATATTTTGTCCATATTCTGTGAACTGTATGGTGTACACTACATAGTATAGACCTTTGGCCCTCTGTCTTTAGCTTTTGTATGCTAAGCTTCTTGCCTGATTTAATAAGTTCCTTTAGCTTGAATCTTCCCTTGGTTGATCTCCAGCCATATTTATTAATTAAACTTGTCTGATTTGAATGGTGGACTTGTGTGGATCTGAAGATGTGTCCAACCCTTTTTTTCTTTCTCAGCTGGTGGTGCTTTATCTTTTAGGCTTTCTTTTTGTGTATATGGTTCAGGTGGAGGAAAGGGTGGTGGTATTGACTATTGAGAAATACTGATAAACTAGCTATGTTTGTCGTTGCCAATGTATGAAATCATAGATGTCAAAATAGGGATGCATGAAGCTTTGAAATGAATGGCACTGGCTCTCTGTTGACGGTTCATTTTGTGACATTGAAATGGATTTGCAGCGAGTGTATGAACAATGTATAAAGTACGAGGTTCATAATCTTCTCATCCTTATGACAGGCTACAGTATTGACGCATCCGTCTGGCTGTGCCAAGATTGAACACGTGCATGGGAGAGGGTGGGGCTGGCTTGGTACCTTAGGAATCATGTAAGAGTCAATTTTTTTCCTGAAAGTTATTACCAATGGGATTTTCTATGTCTACTGTTGAAGTTTTTTCTGAGTCATCTTAATTGATTGGTAACTGATATCTGGATTTCAGAATCTTATGCCTTTTTGGAGCTTATCTGCTGGTAGGGGCAGGTTATCGATATATCAAACTTGGAGTTCGTGGAATACATGTATGTTCCTCAATTAGATCAGCTTCTTGCGTACAAACTATTTGGTTATGCTTGAGTGTTGTCCATTCATATGTCTTGAAATTGTTTTATGCATAGCTCCATCTATTTGCTGTGTATTATTTTGAAATGAATTCAAGTTTTCTTAAATTTATAGAGGAAAAACTAGTATATGTCAAGAGTCAGGTAAAACGGTAGTCGTGAATTATGCATAGGAAACTTGGTGATAGATATCAAACAGTGGATGGTCCATGGAGGGAAATGTTGAAGGGGAGAGAGAACCAAAATACATGATCCTTAGGCAAGGGAATTCAAATTTGCAAGAGTCATGAAATAGGGAATCCACACGTTCCTTTTACCATTATTACTATAAATCCATATGCCATGTTGGGGTCAAAACTATACTTCATTTCTTACTTTTTTTTTGTGGCAGCAAAGCATACCATTTCGAAATGTGACATGTTAGATCTCATTGCAATGGCGGAAAATATCTTAGTTGTTACCAGTATTCTGGAATCTGGGCAAGGTTCCAAAGTGTTCCTTTGGTGTTTACGTTATGGTAATTTCACTATGATTTGGTGATTCTCTTTTCAGATTATACCGAACTTGGACTTTTGGGCCAGCTTACCTCAAAGTACACAGGTATTCTGCTTAGGTTTAATGATTTGTCTCTTTCCTCTGTACTTCTAGTGTTGTGGCACAGATATAAACAATTTTCAATTAGATTGCTTTTTTTGTTTTCTTCCTAAGCTCTCAATATATGCTTAATAACTACCACCTCTTCATTTTCCAGAGTCTGTCTGCATCCTTAATGCATAAATTTAGGGGATCTTCTCATGGTCATCGAAGCACCTATTCTCCTGTCGACTTTTGAGCATAGAGATATTTGTTTTAGGTCAAGCTGGTGAATTCATTTTGTATCATCTGTACTCTGCCATCAACATTCAGCAAACAACAGAAAATGGATCAGTATGCAGCAACAGCCTAGTCAAAGCTAGCACTTAAAGCTTGGCATGCACCATCATATAAAGGGTGCCTTCTCTGTCTCACCTATGCTTTCTATCTTCTTTTTTTTTCCGTCACGAGTCATATTTTAGTTGTAATGTAAAGGAATCCTCCTTACCAAGTACTAGTTTACTTGTTATTTTCCTTCTACATTGTGTCAGCTGCTGTTCAGGCAATTTTGAATGTTATTGTTTCCACGTGAATTTTATTATTTCTCCAGATAAATAAAAAAAAAATGAAAACGTTAGATGTTTAGTGTCATACATTATCTTACATGTTGAAATGTATGGTAGCGTGCTACTATATCTTTTAAATATGATTTATTGAAGGTTAATATCTTGCGTATCTACAGAGGCTGAATTGATGGATTCTGATTCAGATGTTTGAAAAGTTGCAGTTACTGAACAGATGTAATTTTTATGGTAGAATTATGTTATGCATTGATGTTTACTCAACAAAAAGCTATTGGATTTTGGATTAGTAGTATGGTGATATGATGGGAGAAAGGCTCTTTGGAGTGTTTCCCACCACAGAAACCCTCATGAATTGAAAATATCAAAGGCTTTACCTGATGTGCCATTATTTTCTTACTGATTCTGATGTGGCTGGCTAACAACATTGTCGAGATTCTTTGAAAAGCACCAGACGCAGCAATTGGCAGTTGTATTGAAGGGGTTGTCGAAAAGGTATAAGAGCAAGGGTGAAGGTTCTTTGCCACAACTCTTTCATACATGAGGTCTGCCTCATTTTGATATGGCCATTTGCAATGTGCTGTGTGTCTCTTCAGTCTCAGGTACAAATTTATTCAACTTTTGTAATGAAATTTTGTGTTTGGAAATTTTAGTTCTTAGGAGGGATTAATGGTATTTTCTTGGTGAAGGTTATTGAAATTTATCTGTTGTGAACTCTTCCTTTGTTATCTTTCTTCATGTTTTGGTGAGGAAGGGAAGGGGGTCTGGGTGTCAACAGCGAGAACATTAATGTTTAATAGCATTTACTCTGGGAGCTTTACAGACACAGAGACAATCAAACTTTCTGTTTTTGCGTCGATGCATGCATTTCTCACATTGTGTTTTCTGAACTTTATTTATAGAACATTACACTAGAGTTGGATCTAAAACGTCCTTGCTTTGTCCCATTGTCATTGGAGGTCGTGGAACAGTAGTACATCGACTCACCTGGGTTCATAACCGGTGTCTGTGGGTTCTATTCCTTTCTTTGGCATCGGTTATACCTCTTCTTTCTATGCCTATGGCTTCGGTTCAACCACCCTTTGGAACTCCTATTCTTCACTCTTGTTCTCCTCTCTCTGAGCTTACGTATAGAGAGAGAGAGAGAGAGAGAGAGAGAGAGAGCCAACAAGATTACAAGTTATTAGTTAGTCAATAATTGTAATTAATTAATTGTGGCCAAACTATGATTATTTGTTGTGATTAAATGTGAGGTGGTCACAGCTGAGGTGCTGCTTCTTTGTTTGTATTATTGAATAAGCATTAAGAAAGCAAAAGCAGGTGAGTGCCAACCACTTTGAGCCTGAAATATTACCCACTTTCCAATTACCCTCCACCTAAAACTAATATTTCATCTCTCTCTCTCTCTCTCTCTCTCTCTCTCTCTCTCTCTCTCTCTCTCTGAGTAGAGAAAATGATAGACACTATCACTTGCCTTAGAAGCCAAGTCACATTATAATCATGCACCATTAGTCTCACCCACTCCCCTCCACTCCACTCCACTCCACTCCTTTCCTTTGTATTCTTAGAATTCAGTTTTTCTTTTGGGACCAGAAATGGTATTTGATTTAATGATTTTTCCAAACGCACAATTGACTGACATGCAACTTACTATTCATTGTTCAATAAGGACGAATTGTATTTCACACGGCAAGTTCTAGGTTCAATTCTTTACGCCGATGAATCACACAATAGTGGTCAGGAAATGTTGAAATGCCTTTGTAAAAAAAATTTACGCCCACAAGAGTAGATTGCGGTGGTAAAGCCACTAATTAGTCATCTTCTTAAAAATTTCTTCAATTTTAAATCTACTCCTTTTAAACAACTTAATTCATTTTTCTTCATCTGTCATAACAGTATTAAAATAGTCAACATTAGTGCTAAGCAAGGTCTAAAATATCCATAATATCCCGATATTTTCATCGATATTTTCGTATTTTTGGACTACCTATATTTTCGATATCATCGACATTTCTATCGAAATTTCCGTATTTTTTAAAATTTCTATATTTAAAAAAAACACCAAGGGGATTCGAACCCCTCCCATTTTACTCCTTCAACACATTGACCACCATAGCACTTATGTTTTTGTGAAAATATGCTAAAATATTTACATATTTTCTATACTCACAATGTTTGCCAGCTCGCTATATAATCAACTTAAATAAGTTAAATTCATCATGCAATGCATTTCCTTCCAATTTTTTGTGATAAACTAATAGATAATTGACTAAATAAACATTCTGCAAAGTTTCAATAAAAATTTCTAAGTTTTTCTTACAATTTCCGTGGTTTTTATTCAATTTTTATCGATATCGATAATATCCCGATATTTTTATCGAAATTTCCGTGTTTTTGGACTACCGATATTTCTGATATCATCAATATTTTAGACCTTGTTGCTAAGATTGCCGGTTTTTAATATAATATTTCTGACTGGATTTGGATCTGCTCTAGACCTTAGTTTTTGTTGCCTCTAAGTCAACAAATTTGGGCCATACAAAATTGAATTTAATAGTTTTCATTAATTCATTTTTCTGATCCATCACACGTTACTAATGATTTTAATTTGAGTTGTACACTAATTAGTAGTCCAAATTTATGGACAATTGTCCGGAACGGATCCAAATCCTTTCCGACCCAGATCATTCGCATGTATTTATTTATTCTTCTCGCGGACGACGAATCTCTATGGACCTCCATCTCATAAAAATTAAGTCACCACATACAAACACAATTATACGATTTCTCATGGGTCTAATGAAGCCACCGCCGTACTCCTCCTCCTCCGCCGCCGCTGTCTTCCGCAAGGCTCGACTCTCTCCCTACCTCCTCACCCTCCTCGTCTTCGTCCTCTTTGTCTCTGTCCTCTACGGCGAGGACCTCACCTGCATTTTCGGCCAGCAGCTTCAGCTCGCCCCCGGCTCCGACCCACTCGTTATCAAAACCGTTGAGTCAACCCACCTCATTCTACCGAGTCAACCAATTTCCTATTGCAAAAATTTGAATATTTTTCAATTTACTAAATTAGGATTTTCGTTTTGGGGCTAGGGAAGAAGAGGGAGAAGCCGCCGTTCGCCGTCGGCAAGACCGATGAAGGGTGCGACGTGTTCAGCGGGAGGTGGGTTTTTGACGAGTCGACTCGGCCGCTTTACGAGGAATCGGAGTGCCCGTACATTCAGCCGCAGCTGACCTGCCAAGTACACGGACGGCCCGACAAGGACTACCAGAAATGGCGGTGGCAGCCCCACGGCTGCGACCTTCCCAGGTCAGTTGCTCACTCTCTTTTAAACAAAACGCGTCAATTCCTCGTTCTTGTTCGGGAAAGTTGAGCCGATTTTTTGCTTTCCGTTTTGAGCTTTACAAAAAGCATCGTACGACCGGAACTCTCCTAGTTCTGTATCCCTCCCTACTCACGAATCTCGTCACCGACAGAGGAAACGGTTTTGTCCCTTTGTCCTTGTTTGACGAACCGGTTTTCCCAATCGAACCGGCTTAGTTGCTTCCGGCCGGCCGGGTGGACGGTCGTTTATAAGCTGCCGTTATGTTCCCCGGGGAAATCGAGATCGCGTATATCTCTTCCATATGTCGACCGTGCGAGACAACTAATGGACGGGGCCCACTGTTGCATACAACAACGTGGACGAGTGGGGCCGAATTTGTGTACGGGCTCAGGGAGCACGATAGTATGGGCTGCTAAGAACGGCCCGGAAATCATCTAGAAGTGCTTCTAGGTATTAGAAGCGTTTTTAAGATAAGCACGCGTGACAATACTTGGATTTTTCATAACATTTCAACGTGTTTATAATGAAATGAATTTTACCATAAGCACATATGAGCACATGTACTTTCTAGAGATGCAATCTCAAATAGGGATTGAGATCCAGGGAGAATCTCAGTCCGGGGACCAGGCAATCCAGAGCGTTCAAGAGAGATTTGGACGTTGGAGAGAGAGATGGTGTGTGAGGTGGGTCAGTGGGATGGGCTAATGAAAACCCCAAAATTTAAATTGAACGGTCTGGATTGCTCGGTTCGTAGGCTTTGGAGTGTGAGAGCCGTAGAGGATCTCAATCCCTCAAACGGCCCTTAGATGTACCATAGTTGTCCTAACAAATTATAGTATGATGTATTATATTGACAAAACAGCCAAGTTAACATACATAATTTTACTTTCTAATAATAAACACTTGTTCTGCATATTTGTCACTGGTAGTTTTGTTTTTGGCGTTACAATGTCATTGGTATTAACATTAATCTGATTATCTTATAAAAATCATATATCCCTTGATGATGGATTTTTTTTTCTAATTTACCAATAGAGTAACATGTATAACATTCTTCTCACAAACTATACAGTTTCAATGCCACATTGATGCTCGAGACGATACGAGGGAAGCGGATGATGTTCGTTGGAGATTCTCTGAACCGGGGTCAGTATGTTTCCATGATTTGTCTTCTCCACAAGCTCATCCCAGATGATGCCAAATCCATGGAGACCTTCGACTCAGACTCGCGAACTGTTTTCACAGCCAAGGTGACATTTCATTGATGTTTTCACTTTTTTCTCATCCTTCTCAAATGTACATTGACATTTTACCGAGTCATTTACTATGATTTTTTCCATGTGTAGACATACAATGCCACAATCGAGTTCTATTGGGCGCCGTTTCTGCTTGAATCAAACTCGGATAATGCTATCGTCCATAGGATATCTGACAGGCTTGTAAGGAAGGGGTCCATCAATAAGCACGGCAAACATTGGAAGGGCGTTGATGTATTGGTGTTCAATACTTATCTGTGGTGGATGACCGGCTTGGAATTTAAAATATTGTACATTCTTGCCCCAATCAAATTATACATTGCTCAACTCTCTCTTCCTATATTGCTCAACAAAACGTCTAATTGCTCAAGTTTTGATTTTCAGACTAGGTTCCTTCAATGATGAGGTGAAACATATTGTGAAGCTGCCAACGGCAGAAGCTTATCGTATGGCGATGAAAACTATGTCAAGATGGGTGCGGAAGAACATGGACCCCAAGAAGACGAGGGTCTTTTTCACTAGCATGTCGCCTTCTCATGGACAGTGAGTACAATCCTCTCAGCTCTATTTATTAAAATCATACATATAGCGTGCAAAATTTTGATGACCCCGATGCGAAAGACACATACAGATTAGAAAAGTAACTTGCTTGAGGTTTTCACAAGATTTAGGTGGACTGACATTTGATATTTGGCAGGAGTATAGAATGGGGAGGTGAACCAGGAGGTAACTGTTACAACCAGACTACTTTGATTGAGGATCCAAACTACTGGGGTTCAGATTCCCGGAAAAACATAATGGAGGTAATTGGAGATGTATTCAGTAAATCGAAGGTGCCCATTTCTTTTCTCAACATCACGCAACTCTCAAACTATCGCAAGGACGCCCACACATCAATCTACAAGAAGCAGTGGTCCCCTTTGACTCCCGAGCAAATAGCCAACCCTGTTAGCTATGCCGATTGCGTGCATTGGTGTTTGCCTGGCCTTCAAGATACTTGGAACGAGCTTCTGTTCGCCAAACTTTTCTATCCTTGATCATGGCCCAAAGTGGTGAGTTCTCGTCCTTCTGCCCTTTCAAGATGGTCATTGCATGGTGAGATCTAGCTGGTGGCAAGGAATAAGTGTAAATTAGTTATCCATGAAAAATGTGACATGGAAGATAGATAGATTGAATCGTGCTTTGAAGTTGAAATGTGAAAAATGAAAATTTTGTTATGAAATTTGAGGTTTGTGAAGGAGAATACTTGAGTATAGTAGTTAGTTAAAAGAAAGTAGAGAATTATCACATTGTTTTCAAAGGCACTCTGTTCCGGTCATGTTTCGTAGACGGCTTTGAAGCCAAATGACATTGTAATTTTTGCAAGCCATCAGGTATCACTCACTGATCAACTTCTAAAAAACATGTTGGTGCTGTTGGCCAAATATGCGTCGTACGTTGTCGTTTTTGTTAGTCAAACTTGAGACCTCTCTCTAATATATAATCATAGCTTCTAATTTTACAAAGCAAAATAAGTGGATGATTGAGATTTAATTTTACAAAAGCAATTCAGGAAAAAAAATGTTACAGCACAAAGCAACCAACCGGTCTCTGGCCGGCAACGATCTTCTCAAGGGGCGGCCAAAACATAGAACTCTTATACCACTTTGAGATTTTCCATCCTTCCGATGTTAGACAATTGCGTTCTAACAAATTTGGGGACACCGCAACTCATTATCATGGGAATATGACCACCATCTTCCTTGTTGTACAAGGCAGCCGCTTTAAATAATTGATTGCTACTGTACTTGTCAACTTCCATTCACTTCACTTTCTTATCTACTTATCGTGTTTTGCTAACTAAGTAATCAAAATTAGAGAACCATACCAATGCATTAAAGCGAGAGAGAAGGAACTCGAAGGGTAAGAGTGAAAATTCCATGCATGCAAATAATGAAGCGCGCAACAACTGTTGTACGGAAGTGTCGCCGCTCTCACCACCTCTTCACATTGTTCGCTTTGCTTCTCTTTGCTGTCTTTTTCTTCGGCGACGATTTGACGTGCATTTTCAACGTACGGCTTCAACTCGGCCCCACCGCCGTCCGAACTTTGAGGTTAGAGACGAAGAGGGAGGAGCTGCCGCCGTTCGCCATAGGTAATGACGAGGAAGGGTGCGACGTGTTCAGCGGGAGGTGGAATTTTGACGAGTCGACACGGGCGCTTTCCCAGGAATTGGAGTGCCCGTACATTCAGCCGCAGCTGACCTGCCAAGAGCACGGGCGGCTCGACAAAGACTACCAGAAATGGCGGTGGCAAACGCACGGCTGCGATCTTCCCAGGTCAGTTGCTCATTCTCTATTTAAAAAACAGAGTAAAGTTATTCATACTATATTTTTATACAACATTTTTATACCACCTTAAATGATATTTGATGTGGACAGCCACATCATTTGAATTAATCAGATTTTTAAATTTAATTTATTATTTAATAAACTAATAATTAAGAAAAACTAGTTAATTAAATAATAATTGTGATATACGAAAAATCTTTCTCCTCAATTTCTTTTGGTTTTGAAAAAAAATTTAAATGATGGGTTGTCCACATTAGATGCCATCTAAGATGGTATGAAAATGTGATATAAAAACATGGTATGTGTTGTAAACAAATCCTAGTTGAAGTATGATTGTGTAAATCCTAGATTAGGTTTGATTAGAAGTTGTTATCTTTATCCTATTGTATCTCTTATTCCTTGGAGAGCAAGGAATGTCTTTACCCTAATACTATAAATAGAGGTGCAAGGTAGGAGGAATATACAACACAATTCCCCTACAATTCTCTCCTTTCTTCTCTTTGTGCCGCCAGCCACCATCCCTATCTCTCTCTCTCTTTGTCAGATAAAATAGTCCACAACACGTTATCAGCACGCTCCTACCGCTGCGCTTAGGAATCTGACGTTGGAGAAATATTCTGCATCAAACCAGTTCATCCATATCATCACGCAATCAGGTTCTTTTCAAAACAACGGTTTTTAACTCGATATTTTGCAAGCCCTGATAGCATGAACATTCACTATGATGCATGACCCAACTTTATGTTTAACGTATTTTAGATTCTACATAAATTGTGTATGCCTCATAACCATAATTGTTTAAATTATGTGAATTTGATATTTGTCATGAATTGAATCTTACATATGTACATGCATTGAAAATTATATTTTTGCATCTGCATCAATTTACATATGTGATTCATTAAAATATATTGTTGCATTAAATTATTTTGAATTGAAAAGAAAAAAAAAAAAATTTTGCGGCATGCCAGCCGCACCCTCAAGCAAAATTTTGGAGTTTCCAATCCCAAACCCTACTGGGCTCCAGGTTTTTTTTTGGCCCGTCCAATTTTTACAAAAAAAAAAAAAAAAATAATAATAATAATAATAATTTGCGGCTTGTCAGCCGCACCCAACAAAGCATTTTTTTTTTTAAAACCCTAATGGGCCTCATTTTTTTGGCCCGTGAAACAATACATCAAAAAAAAAAACAACTTTTTTTTGGGCTCAGCAGCCCAGACCGAAAAAAAACATTTTTTTGATTTTTTTTGGGCCTGCCTCATACAGCCCGTACAAAAAAAAAAAAAAAAAAAAATTTCGGCTGCAATGCAGCCCAGTTTTACCGAACCCAGCCCAATTCTTTGGGCTATGACTAATGATTTTTTTTTTACCCCCACCCCCGATGGTTTATTTTTCATTTAATATTTTTTTTGGGCTATGTCTAATGTTTTTTTAAAACCCACCCCCCCCGGTGGCTTAAGTTTTATTTATTTATTTCATTTTATTTTTTCTTTTGGGGTCCCAAGGCAATTTTATTTACCTAATTTTTTTAAGCTCAATGGTTTTTATATTTTTACCCACACCCAAATTTGGCCAGAAGTCCAAATAACTAAATAAATTAATTCAATTATAATTGTACACCTAAAATTATATTTTTGCATATACTTGTTGCATACTTGTTTGCATATATATATTTGCGTTTGCCTGCAGGAATATATGAACCTGAAGTTCATAATTAATTTGAAACCTGAAGTTTCTTATAAACATGCCTTTGTTTGAAAACCTGAAGTTTTTCACTTAAACATATCACCCATGAAAACCCGAAGTTTTTCATGCAAAAATTAACCAATACATGTCTATTAGAACCTGTATGTTCTACTCCTATGTGAATGGATTGATTTTTCTCCATTACACTAACCACATCTTATCTATCTCTTGTGTGATAGGAACATGTCGAATTTGAACAAACTCGACTTCACCGCTTTAGAAGTTTCTGGAAGAAACTACCTCAAGTGGGTTCAAGATGTGAAGCTCCACCTCACTGCAAAGAACTTGCGTCCTGCTATTGAAGAAGCAACAGATGTACCTGTTGGCGAAGCTGAAAAAGCCACTGCTATGATCTTCATTCGAAGACATATCCATGACGCTCTGCAAACTGAGTATCTTGCTGAGGAGGATCCACGTGCATTATGGGTCGCTTTGGCTGATCGTTTTGATCACCAAAAGGACATATTCTTGCCTGAAGCAAGACACGACTGGCAGCACTTGCGCTTCCAAGACTTTAAGTCTGTGAATGAATATAATTCTGAAGTTTGTCGAATCAGATCACTTCTCAAGTTTTGTAATGAAACTTTGACTGAAGAGGATCTCCTGGAGAAGACCTATTCGACCTTCTCTGCTTCTAATATTGTCCTGCAGCAACAATATAGAGCTCAGAAGTTCACTAAGTTCTCGGATTTGATCTCTGCTCTACTTCTCGCTGAAAAGCAGAACCAGCTGTTGATGAAGAATCATCAAGCTAGACCTACTGGGGCTACTGCTGTGCCTGAAGCACACTATAGCACTAACCAGCACCCAAGGCGCCAAAAGAAGCGTGGTAAGGGTGGCCAGAAGCCATCCAACCAAGGTCAACAGAGCCAAGGCCCACCCAAGGGAGGAAACAAGGCCCAGCAGCGCCCAAACCTCGCTCCCAAGGCCCCAAACTTCAAGAACAAGGGCAAAACACCTAAGACCATGGATAACGATATGTGCTATCGTTGTGGTGCTAAGGACCATTGGTCCCGTGTTTGCCGCGCTCCCAAGCAGGTTGTAGACGCATATCATTCACGTCGTCAGAAGTTTGAATCAAACTTCATGCAAGTGGACGAACCGGAGACTACAAAGATGGAGGTTTCTGACTTTCAGGAGGATACCACCCCTATGGAAGATTAGAATCTTAGACATAGACTTATTTTTTAGTTGAAAATAAGACAAAGGGGGCCGAATTCCACTAGTGGCCGAACCCCTACTTTGCTTTTTGGTTGATTTTTGAACAATTTTCCTTTATGTTTTGGATTATTAGTTAGTGATTTGTTTTTGGATATTAAGTTTTAATCCTTGAATAAATTAAATTATTTTGAATTGATAATTGTTTTATAAACCTTTATGCATGTGACCGATTCAAATTAATTTTTCATTCTAGGTATGACTAGTGGGAAAGTTAGTTGTCTGGCAGATAGTGCAACCACGCACACAGTTTTGCGTGAACGCATCTATTTCACTAACTTCATACCTAAGAATGCACCTCTGACAACCCTCTCAGGTCCATCCAACCTGATAGAAGGATACGGTAAGGCACGTATAATGTTGTCCTGACACGCCCGCCCCTTATATTATACTTAAATCCTAGTAATTTAAACCCCAAAACGTTTTCAATTATTCATTTTAATCCCTAAAGGTTTTCTGAACTTTCAATTTAGCCCCCAAACCTCTTTTTAGTTTAAAATTGTTTTTGTTCTTAAATGGTGAGCCCAATGGGCCCACCCGGTTTGGTCCCCCGAGCCCTCTCTCTCTCATTTCTGTCCCTCTCATCTCTCTCAGTCTCTCAAACCCTCTCGGACTCTCTCTGCACCCTCCCGTAACCCTCTCACTCTCCCTCGTCCCTCTCGCGCCACCTCGCCATTGAACGCACGCACACCATCACGCACCCTCATCCTCTCCCTCTCGTCTCTCCCTCTCTTTCTCGGTGGCTGCACGACGGACAAGGAAACCCAGAGTTTCCCTGACGAATTCTCGGCAATTTCCGACGAGGTAAGCCACGATCGACTCCCTTTTTCTCTCATTTCGTATCTAGGTTGGAAATTAGAAGTTAATTGTTGAAATTCTCTGAGTTTTAGGACGAAATTGTCACGGGGTGCACGCACCCATCTCCTCCGGCGGAACCGCGAGCCTCGAGGCCATTTCCGAGCTACTCTGGCCGTTCTCCGTCGGATCGAAGGTATCAATCTTCTCCTCTCTCTTCGCTCTTCGTTTTCGTAGGTAGATCGAGGCCCTAGGCCTCCGTTGGTAGCCGGCCGGAGCTGTAGAAGCTCCGGCGTTCGTCCCTGCTTGCTCCGGTGCAAACCCAGGCCCCTTGGGCCGGAAACCAAAACCCAGACCCTTTCGGGCCTTAGGCCCGTAACCAGCCCAGCCCAATCCCTTTTTAATTATTTATGTTTTCTGTTAATTATTTAGGAATTAGGGCCTTCGGGCCTTTGGGCCTTGTAATTGGGCACTAGGCCCAATTTCCACCGAACCCAATTCCCCAGCCCGTATCATTTTTATTTGTATTTTCCTAAAACTAATTAAGGCCTCGGGCCTTTGGAAAACTTAGGGCCTTTGGCCCGTTTAACCCAAACCCAAACCCAAGGCTTATAAGCCTTGGGCCGAGATAGAAACCAGGGCCCTTGGCCCGTTTTCCCTGAGCCCAGAAGCCCTTTGGGCTAACCCTAACCCCTAAACCCAAAACCCTATTTGGGTCAGACCCACCAAGCCCAAACCCTTGCAACCCAAACCCTAGCCCTGACCCGGATCCAACCCTGACCCGTGGACCTTGACCCGACCCGGGTTGACTGACCCGTTGACCCTGACCCGTTGACCCGTTGACCCGGTCAACGGTCAACGTTGACTCTGACCGTTGACCGTTGACTTTGACTTTGACTAGTCAACGGTCAACGTTGACTTTTAAGGTTGACTTTTTCGGGTTCCGTTCGGGACCCCTCCTAGGCTAATTTCGACGTCCTGGACCCGTTTTTGAAGTCCGTTTTCCCAAATAAATTCGTTTGAATAGAGTTTGACTAAGTTGTACCCTTTATGTGCTTAGGGGCAACTTTTGGGATTGTTCTAGATTCGCTAGCAGCGCAGCGTTGGACGGCTAAGTACTGTGAGTGGACCCCTTCTAAAAATACATGTTTTAATTGTAGAATTGCATGTATGAAAAGCATGATAGCATGAGAATGATGTATGACGATAGTTCTGATAGTGTATAAATGTTTATGCGTTAGTTATGATATTACCGCTACGGGATGTAGGGATAAGGTTCCGGTCCATCCCGGACGACGGTTTAGGTCCACTTCCGCTACGGGATGTAGGGATAGGGTTCCGGTCCATCCCGGGCGACGGTTATGGTGCTGGCATAGGGCCTGGAGTGTGTTACCTCTGACTTTTGAGTACAGGGACGGGAAGCTGGCATTGGGCCTGCAGTGTGGTTTCCTCTGACTGTATGCTCAGGGACGGGGAGCTGGCATGGGGCCTGAAGTGTTATATTGGACATTCACTAGCGATTATTCTGATATGGTTATGACTCTATACTTATGAGCTGTTATTTGGGTATTACCTTGCGTGTTGATCTGAATTGAGATATTGCATGATGAATTAGAACATGAGATATTGCACGGCATTCTAGGTTCAGAAAACCTATGTTTATCATGATATAATTGTGTTTTCATAAAATCTGGGGGATAGTACGTTGATAACTGTTTTCTTATATGTATATCAAATTGGTCCACTCACCCTTGTTTTGCGCCCCCTTCAGGGCTTAGATTCGAGGCATACAATCCCGGCGTCGAGGCACTTCCGCTCTGGCATCTTCGAGTCCTCTCGGTGTAGGACCTACTTTCTGTGTATTCAATTTTATATTCTTTCTTGTATTAATTCAAATTAGATGTATGTTCTGAACACGTTCCTGAAATACTTATTAAATGTGTAATCTAAATTCATATTTCTCGTTTTTATACCTTCTAAATGGCTTTCGTCACCCCTCGGGTGTCGGCCAGCACGTGTCCGTCCCGATGTCTACAGGACATCGGGATCGGGGCGTGTCATGTCCAATGGTACAATCTTGACCATTGATGAGGCACTCTATTCCCCACGTTCCGGAAGAACGTTACTAAGTTTCAAGGATATTAGAGATAATAATTTCCATGCTGAAACCCACGTAGAAAACGGAGTTGAATTTCTGTGCATAACTTCCTACGAATATGGCCAGAAGCGTATTCTAGAGAAGATGGAGCGTATCCCGAGTGGTCTGTATACTACAACCATACGCCCCATAGAAAGCCACTATGTGGCCGGCCCTACTACTGGGACCGCGCACGAAATTACACTTTGGCATGACCGTTTGGGACATCCTGGACGAATAGCGATGCGCCGTATCCTCAAATCATCACACGGGCATCCACTAACCCGAAGTTTAGGTTCGATCCAAGGAATCGCATGTCAAACATGTTCTATGGGAAAGCTTATTACTAAGCCTTCTTATGACAAGATTCGTTCGAATCCTCCCATTTTTTCTACAACGGATTCAGGGGGACATTTGTGGACCGATTCAACCTCCCTGCGGACCATTTAGATATTTTATGGTTTTGGTTGACGCTTCCACACGTTGGTCACACGTGTGCTTGTTGTCCACAAGGAACGCTGCATTCTCCAAACTGTTGGCTCAGGTTATCAAGCTCAGGGCTCACCACCCTGATTATCCAATCAAATCTATTCGATTGGATAATGCTGGAGAATTCACATCTAAAACTTTTGATGACTATTGCATGTCGGTTGGGGTTGAAGTTGAACATCCAGTACCCCATGTTCACACCCAGAACGGCCTGGCAGAAGCTTTCATTAAGCGCTTACAAATGATTGCTCGATCGTTGGTCATACGTACCAAGCTCCCGATCGCTGCTTGGGGCCATGCAATATTACACGCAGCAAAGTTGGTCTGCCTGAGGCCTGTTGCGACACAACCATTCAGTGCCCTTCAGTTGGTCACCGGATACGAACTCGACATATCGCATCTGCGCGTTTTTGGTTGTGCGGTATATGTGCCGATCTCGCCGCCCTTACGTACAAAAATGGGGCCTCAGCGAAGGATGGGAATCTATGTCGGATATGATTCTCCTTCGATTATTCGTTACTTAGAACCTTTGACAGGCGATCTGTTTACCGCTCGTTTTGCGGATTGTCACTTCTATGAGACAGTCTTCCCGTCGTTAGGGGGAGATAAGAACGTCAACGTTCCTGAAGAACGACGCGAATTATCGTGGACGACTCCCACTTTGTCTCACTTAGATCCCCGCACCGCTCAGTCTGAAACTGAAGTGCAACGCATATTAGATCTTCAGAGCATAGCTCAAAGCATGCCAGATGTTTTCACCGATCTAGCGCGAGTGACAAGATCACACATTCCAGCTGCGAATACGCCTGCAAAGATAGATGTACCAAATGTACGACGGACTGCCCTCCTGGAAGCCCGGGACGCCAATTCTGGTGATCCACGTACATTAGCGGCTAGCCAATCATCTGCCCCTACACAAAAGCGTGGCAGACCCCTTGGTTCAAAGGATTCACATCCCCGGAAGAGGAAAACTACGACACAAGGTCCTGAAGAACCTACCGTGAATCCGACTATCGCTTACTCATTCTACCCAACTCATGAGGAAATTCTAGATTATGGAAGCGTCCTTGAAGAGACGAATCCTCCTCCCGAGAATCGTGAGATTTCGGTCTATTATGCTAGCTTAGATGATGTGTGGCGTAGAAATGAGATGATTGTCGACGATGCATTAGCATTTGCAGTAGCTACTGAGATCATGTTGAGCGATGACATTGAACCGCGTCCTGTTGATGAATGTCGACGTAGAGCTGATTGGTCAAACTGGAAACAAGCAATCCAAGTCGAACTCGATTCACTTGCGAAACGTAAGGTGTTTGGACCTGTAGTTCCTACTCCTCCACATGTGAAGCCCGTTGGCTACAAGTGGGTTTTCGTTCGGAAGCGAAATGAGAAGAATGAAATTGTGCGTTACAAAGCTCGTCTTGTTGCGCAAGGCTTCTCACAACGCCCCGGGATTGACTATGACGAAACTTATTCACCCGTTATGGACGTGATTACTTTTCGCTACCTTATCAGTTTGGTAGTTTCCGAAAAACTGGATATGCAGCTGATGGACGTAGTAACCGCGTATCTCTATGGGGATCTTGATACGGAAATTTATATGAAAGTTCCCGAAGGACTTACATTGACTGGTTCAAATATTTCCAAACCCCGGAACACGCTCTCAATTCGGCTGAGGCGTTCACTCTACGGTTTGAAGCAATCCGGAAGAATGTGGTATAACCGTCTGAGTGAGTATTTGACTAGTCAGGGATATGTGAACAACGAATTATGCCTTTGTGTGTTCATTAAGAAGTCACATTCCGGATTTGCGATTATTGCAGTATATGTTGATGACATGAATCTCATTGGAACTCCTGAAGAGCTCGCGAGAACTGCTTCGCACCTGAAGTCGGAATTTGAGATGAAAGATCTAGGTAAGACTCGATACTGTCTCGGTCTCGAGATAGAGCATTGTTCGGATGGAATCCTAGTACATCAATCGAACTACACCCAGAAGGTGTTGCGCCGCTTTAATAAGGATAAAGCGAAGTCTTCGAGTACTCCTATGGTTGTTCGTACGCTAGATGCAAAACGAGATCCCTTCCGTCCGAAGGAGGATGATGAAGAGATTTTGGAACCTGAAGTTCCTTATCTAAGTGCGATAGGCGCTTTATTGTACTTAGCTCAATGCACTAGACCCGACATCTCCTTCGCTGTTAATCTTTTGGCAAGATACAGTAATGCACCTACACGCAGACACTGGACTGGCGTGAAAGACATCTTCCGCTACCTTAAGGGTACTACGGATATGGGCTTGTTCTATCCCTACGAATCCTCGAATGAGGCTACATCTTGTGCTCCTCGAGTTGATTCACGCCTTGTTGGTTATGTCGACGCTGGATACTTATCTGATCCGCACAAGGCGCGTTCTCAAACGGGTTATGTCTTTACCGTTGGAGGCACCGCAATATCTTGGAGGTCAACGAAACAGACCTTAGTTGCCACTTCGTCTAACCATGCTGAAATTCTCGCCTTACATGAAGCAACTCGGGAATGCTTTTGGTTGAGATCAGTAGTGGGCCATATTCGAAGCTCCTGCGATCTTCATCCCGCCGTCGATGTCCCGACGACAATCTTTGAAGACAACGCAGCTTGCATCGAACAGCTCAAGAAGGGTTACATCAAAGGAGACAACACCAAGCACATTGCGCCGAAGTTCTTCTTTACACATCAACAACAAGAGCATCAGAAGATTGAAGTCAAGCAAATCCGTTCACAAGACAATCTGGCCGACCTCTTCACCAAATCACTACCGAAGGCGACGTTCCGGAAGCTTGTTCATGGAATTGGTATGCGTAAACTTTCTGAGTTGTAACTTTGCTATTTCTCTTTGGAATTATGTCAAACTCAGGGGGAGTATCCTGTAGATACTTGCTTGATCTTAATGTACTCTTTTTCCCTACGATTAGGAGCATTTTTCCCACTGGGTTTTTGCTACCTAACTAGGTTTTAACGAGGCACCCACCTTGGGCTGGTCATATCCCTGAGGACGTCCTGTAGACGTTTCTTTTGACTTTGCATTTCTCACGCATTTTTCCTTATACTATGGATTTTGTCCCTACTCGGGTTTTTGCCATAGCCTTAGGGTTTTTAGTGAGACTTACTTACTTATGCAAATTCCTACCTTATTGAGAATAAGCGTTGTTCCTTGGAATCAGCACTGACAAGTCGACTTCATCAACTTCTGCATGATGCTAGATCTATCTTGAGTATTTACACACTCAAGGGGGAGTGTTGTAAACAAATCCTAGTTGAAGTATGATTGTGTAAATCCTAGATTAGGTTTGATTAGAAGTTGTTATCTTTATCCTATTGTATCTCTTATTCCTTGGAGAGCAAGGAATGCCTTTACCCTAATACTATAAATAGAGGTGCAAGGTAGGAGGAATATACAACACAATTCCCCTACAATTCTCTCCTTTCTTCTCTTTGTGCCGCCAGCCACCATCCCTCTCTCTCTCTCTCTCTCTCTCTCTCTCTCTTTGTCAGATAAAATAGTCCACAACAGTATGAATAATATTACTCATAAAAAAAGACAGAATTCCTCATTTTAATTGGCGTTGTTTCGGAAAGTTGAGCCGATTTTTCGCTTTCCGTTTTGAGCTTTACAAAAGCGTCATACAACGGGACCTCTCTTAGTTCTCTCAGTCTCCACTTACGAATTTCGTCAACGAAAAAGAAAACGATTTGAAAAGTCAGTTACAGCTTCATACAAAATATATATTTTTTAATTTATTTTTTAAGATACAAGGACACAGTTCTTGTTCTCGATATATTTGTGTCCTAAATTGGGGGAACACAAGGACATCCCCATTAAGTAATTTTCACGTCTCCGAGAACTGAAACAATGACTCATTTTCTGCATCCTTGATGAGCATTTGTGTAGTGTGGGGATATTAATTAAGAGGCAAGTAATTTGAGCCAAAATACACGATCAACATTAATAATTGAAAAATAATAGGGGAATCAAATTTTTTTTGAGAGACTTTGGATGCGGTCCCTAGTTACGAATATTCTTTGACTAAAATCTTGTTGGTTTTCAATTTCCGATTCAAGTCTCTGAAATTAATGTGATAATTTATTTCTATGTACATTACTATATTTTTTTAAATTAAAAATTGAAATTTATTGTTGTTTATATTAATGAGATTTTAAATAAAAAACCGTAATTTGTGAGATTAAAAATAGTAAAATATAAATATACTATTTTGTGTGTGTGTGTATAAACATCCGTATATTCATCAAAATTATTGTATCAAAACATGGGTACATTCTTCAAAATCACAAAAAAGAAGAAGATCTTTAGGCTTAATAAAATTAGTAAATTTCTTCGATTAAACTTAACATGGATACATTCTCAAATCAAAGAAAAAAGAATGTACCCATACAAGTTTAAAAATGGATTAGAAAAAAATTGAATAAATTTTATATTAAAAAAATGGTACATTTTGCATATAACAAATTGGTATATTTAAGAATGAGTACATTTTAAGATTAAAAATTTGAATTTTTTTTTACATGAATGGTACATATAATTAGCATGGCTACATTTAGCAAAAATAAAAATGGGTACAAATAAAAAAAAATATTGTTACAAATACAAATAAAACTTTATAAAATATGGGCACAAAAAGAAATTAATATATGGGTACAAATTAAAACTGAAAAGAAAATTGGTACAAATTAAAAAAGGATTGCAAATTAAAAATGGGTACAAACTAAAAATAAAAATTTAGCCATGAATATAAATATACTAATTGTAACATTTTTAACATTAAATGAATATATTTAGAAATAAAAAATATTTTATTATTGAAATAATTAATGATGTTATTAATACCAAGGACCTTGATAAAAAAATGAAAATGAATAAGGTTTTAATCAAAGGAATAGCAAAAGGAAGGATGAGAACCTAATTTCTCCATTTTTTTTAAAACTAAATTTACAAACTAAATAATGTGGTTGTTGATGATTGAATTATTACTTAAGCGATGATTAACGTGTTTATTTTCTATTAGTGACACATGATTTGGTTTAAAATTTTAGTTTCCCTAACATTATCCTTAATAATTTTGTATCAAACTCTTGTATATACAAAATGAAAAATAAGTGTGTTGAAATGGCTTTGGATAAGGGTGCTAGGAGAATACTTGTGGAATCTGATTTTGCTGTTTTAGTGTCACTTGTCAAATGTATTGGGCATGGGTTGCATCCCTTGGCTTCTTTGTTATATTGTTGTAATCACTTGATTTCTCAATTTGATCAATGTGCTTTAAGTCATATGTATAGGGAAAAGACTATGGTGGTTGATTGTTAGCAAAGTTGAGTTTTCTTTGGTCCTCGGCTATGTTATGTTGGATGACCCTCCTTCAATGGTTGATTTACTTCTAGATGATATTTCCAAGGTTGCTAGGACTCGAGCTATTTGTGTAAGCCTTTTGGGTTGATGTTCTTTATTGTTTAGCGGTTATGCTTGGACTTTGGGCTCCTTTGTTACCAAAAATAAAAAAAGAGTTGAAATTGATTTTCATATAATTTTTTTTTTATACGTAGTCAGTCTTATTTTTTGTTTGTAGTATGTGGGCCAACTGCCCAAAATCCATTGTCAGCCTGTAGACCCTTCGAAAATCCTCAAAATACCCACAAATGTTTGGACCCTAATTCTATACTTTTTTGTCACTTAATAGCTAAACGATCTGTTACTTAATATTATGATATAGTGATATTTATCTTTACTTGTAAGTGAGAAGTCTTCGGTTCGATGGTTCGATTCTTGCCAAGGACTCATTTGAGCTACATTATTACTAACCCATTGTTTAGTCTATTTTCTTAATTTCTTAGTATTGATAATATCGTTTGTTAACAAAAAAAAAAAACTAAAAAACCAAAATTTGAGATAACTTATATTGTTGATGTTGGATTATTGATTGTAACATATGTACAATATCCTTGTGGCAACAAATGACTGTAGCTTCAACGCAACTTTGATGCTCGAGACACTACGAGGGAAGAGGATGATGTTAGTCGGAGATT
The DNA here is from genome assembly GCA_963580275.1 of Crataegus laevigata. Lineage (NCBI taxonomy): Eukaryota > Viridiplantae > Streptophyta > Magnoliopsida > Rosales > Rosaceae > Crataegus > Crataegus laevigata. Next base: position 6,533,509 of record OY756951.1, on the reverse strand, counting down.
CTGTAAACCGGGGTCAATTTGCTTCCATGGTTTGCCTTCTCCACTCAGTTATCCCCAGTTATGCAAAATCTATAGAATCCTTCGACTCAGACCCCCGAACTGTTTTCACAGCCAAGGTAATCAAGTGTTTCGTTATTTTGCTTCATATCAAATGAACAAAGTTATTGCCATTTTACTGAATTATTTGTTGAATGATGTAAAATATAACTTATATTCGAGTGGTTTCACTTTTAATTGCATGTGATAAAATCGCACACCAACTAGCTAACATGTAATGAAATTGAATGGTGTTAGCTCAGAGTGTCAGAGCCACAAAACAAGTGTTTGCCTCATTAATAGTGGACCGTTGAGCACCTTCTGTGAAATCTTTGACATTATTATTTTGGGACTTTTTTCAGGAATACAATGCCACAATTGAGTTCTATTGGGCACCATTTCTTCTTGAACCAAACTCAAATGATGCCGTGGTGCATAGGGTGTCTAAAAAGATTGTTAGGAAAGGGTCCATCAATAAGCATTGAAAACATTGGGAGGGTGTTGACATATTGGTGTTTAACACCTACCTCTGGTGGATGACTGCACGCTTCAAGTTTAAAATCGTGTACCTACCTCTGGTGTCTATCACCATTCTTTTGCCTACAAATAGAAAGGGAGTTTTAACGAAATACTCCAGGTACTGTTCACTTTTAACGAAAAACCACATTTTTACCTTTTTCTAATAGTATTCACTACACTTCTATTTGTTATTTTTCATTAAAACTAAAGTTTTTTTTTTGGACTTTTCGTTAATTATCCTCAAATAGAATAGGAAATGATTCTGCATATTATTTTTTTCTTTCTGCACTCTTGGTAAAGTGACGTTTGCATAAATTTCTTATACGACTACTAGCAAGGGCGAAGTTAGAAAGTTAACTCAACATGGGCACAACTAAGTAATGGGGGATGCACACTATTCTCATTGCATTCTAACAATAGCTTGTATAATGCCAAATTATTTTTTCCAATGTTTTTGATGAGGCATTTTGTCGCGCACTTCGCCGATCCATACTGACACGCCCCCGATCCCGATGTCGATCCGCCCCAGGCCAGGATGTGACAATTGGTATCAGAGTCTATCCCTGATCGGAAGTGTGCCGACGAAGACGTCGGGCCTCTAAGGGGGGTGGATTGTGACATCCCACATCGCTCAGGGGAGCGATCCTTAAATGTATATTCCCATCCCTACCTAGCACGAGGCCTTTTGGGAGCTCACTAGCTTCGGGTTCCGTAGGAACTTCGAAGTTAAGCGAGAAGGGTGCTAGAGCACTCCCATGATGGGTGACCCACTAGGAAGTTGCTCGTGAGTTCCCAGAAACAAAACCGTGAAGGCGTGATCGGGGTCCAAAGCGGACAATATCGTGCTACGGTGGTGGAGCGAGCCCGGGAAGTGGTCCGCCTCGGGCTGGGATATGACAATTGGTATCAGAGCCAAACCTTGGCCGTGGTGTGCCGACGAGGACGTCGAGCCCCTAAGGGGGGTGGATTGTGACATCCCACATCACCCAGGAGAGTGATCCTTAAATGTATATTCAGATCCCTACCTAGCACGAGACTTTTTGGGAGCTCACTGGCTTCGATTTTTGTAGGAACTTCGAAGTTAAGCGAGAAAAGGGTTAGAGCACTCTCATGATGGGTGACTCACTGGGAAGTTGCTTGTGAGTTCCCAGAAACAAAACCGTGAGGGTGTGGTCGTGGTCCAAAGAAGACAATATTATGCTACGGTGGTGGAGCGGGCCCGGGAAGTGGTTCGCCCCGGGCCGGGTAGTGACACATACTGTTATATGCTTAGCGTACATCACCGCTCTTTAATCTTTAGTGCTCTTTTAATTGTGTCTTTAAGTTAATATTATTATAGGTCAAATAAAGTATAAAATCATTATGTGTAGGGCTGGGAGCTCAAATTGATAAGATGATTAGAAGGAAATAGGGTTTATATATAGGCCTTTTACTATGTTTTTTTTTTAAATGACTAACTTTAAACTTTATTAAAAAGGTGTTGTTTCACTAAAAACATATATGTTTTTCCCTTGATTTTGGATGAGAATTGAGTGATAGAGTTGCACTGAGAGATGTCGATGTTGTTTAGTTTTTGTTGAACTCACTTGTTTCAAAAAAATAATTGAAAAGAGATATTTTGAAGGCAGTTTTGACAAATTACTTAAACGTAAGTGTATTTTTTAACTAAAAAACGAAGAGGGAGCAAGTATCCCCTGGGTTTTCATCAAATTCGGCCCTAACTAGTAGCCCTAAACTTCATGGAACTACCCACTTTCTATCAGTTAATAACTTAACACAACGATATCACTTGTATAAAAAAACGGCCAAATGCTAATTTAGTTCTTGAATTATCATCTCAGTGAAAATTAGGTTTCTAAATTATTTTTTTTTAGTAAAATAAGTCCCTAAATTCTTTAAAAATTGCTAATTTCATTCCTACTATTATATTCAAAGCTATTTTATCCAATTTTTTGTCAACCTAAGTTACTTGACACACTTGAGTGTAATACCATTATTTTCTCGTCTATAAGCCTTTAACATTTCATATAGGTTGTGAATTAATGTCTAATTTACCCTCAAAAGTTAACTTACACTATTTTTATGAAAAACTACCAATTTATCCTCCCAAGTTTTTTTTTTGTCAAATTATCCTCCAAAGTTAACTCCATACACTATTTCTTTATGAAAAATTACCAATCTATCCTCCAATTTGTGTCACATGCAAGTAACGTGACTTAAATTGACAGAAAATTGAATATAGTAGTTTCGAATATAATATTGGGGATAAAATTGGCAAATTTTTATAATTCAATGACTGATTTTTCTGAAAAAAAATAGTTTAGAGACCTAATTTTCACTAAGTAGATAATTTAGGAACTAAATTGACAGTTCACCGTAAAAAAATTAATTTAGACACAACAATAATTAAATGCAAAATTGTCCGTTTTTCCTATAAAACATGTCCAGTACTGTATTTGATTTTAGATACGAATTAGAAAGGGAAGAGTGGTTGTCAAGTTGAGTTGCTAAGATATATAAATTCAGTCATGATGTTTCCTGTCACCTAATTCCTATCAAGATACCAGATAATTCAAATAAGGGCCTGTTGGGATGGTGGGATTCCAAGTCTAGGGATTTAGATAACATTGTAAAGATATAATATACATGCGAAGACTAACAACAAGAAAAGAAAGAAAACAACTGAACTTCAAATGTTTCTTTGCATGTAGATATCTCAAATGCATGCAATCCGATGCCTTCTAACTTCTGAAGCAAATTTAGTCTCGTTGTTAAATCCAAATGATTTTTTTTTTCAAATTCCTCCGTTCGAATGGAGTCTTAACAGTTTGACAGAAACTTGACATAAATTAAATGGTAGAAACATATTTGCGAGGAGCACAGACAGGGGAGGAGACCCAGGAGTCAGCTGGTACAATCAAACTACTTTGAGTGAAGACCCTAACTACGTACAAGGGTTCAGATTCTACGAATGATATAATGCAGATCATAGGAGAGGTGTTCAATAAATCAAAGGTGCCCATTACCTTTCTCAACATCACCCAACTCTCAAGCTATCGGAAAGACGCACACACATCAATCTACAAGAATCAGTGGAGCCGGCAGTCCCCAGAACAATTGGCAAACCCTATTAGCTATGCCGACTGTGTGCATTGTGATAGAAATTATGTACAAGATCGGAAACGGATGTCGTTGGACTATCGATCACAATATGGTGTGAAGGATATGAACAGAATGATTATTAATTGAAAATGAATCTGACAGAAGGGATTTGATAATATATAGACATGGAAATACTCTTCTAGAGGAGTTGTGTTCTTCAGGAGAAGTTATAACTTCTCAAGTTGGAATACAACTGTTCATATCATTTAATTAATTAATTAAATAAATAATTATATTATTTTCTTTATTAATTAATTAACTTATTTCACTACAATCATATATATATTAGTACACCAATGTTATGGTATACCTTCACATATGATTACACATATTGTGAAAATCATGTTATCATAATCATATTCCAACACATTGGTCCTTGCCTGGCCTTAAAAAATGCTCATGCGGTTGATATTAGATTATACTTACGAAAAATATAGTAAACAATTAAATTGATCAGTTTAACATTTGAAATTATCTCCGACATTCTTTAATTTAACCAATTTCCCATAAAAATATATTTGTGAAGCATTACATATATATATATAAAGCTGATGACATAATACTAATCGTGCACTCCAATCACCAAAAGTAGTACTCATCAAAATAAAAGATTAAAGAGTACTTTGGGACCCGAATACTTTGGGACCCGAAATCTTTGCGTAGTGGAAAACACCACATAATTTAAGGGACAATTTAAACATCACTTGCTTTGATAATGTTCTTGCATAATTAGTGGAAAAGTCTCCAAAATTTGAGGAAGGACGAGCAGAAAGCCGTTCATTTATATATGCACATAAAAATTCGATCTTCTAATTCAGATCATCACTAGCTATGTTATATATTACTCGGATTTCAGCATAGATATACGAACACACTTTCTTATGTACCTTTAATAGTGTATATATGTGTACGTTCAATATATAGCTATTGACTAAAACGGAAATTGAAGACCACCTACAAGCTAGAAAATTATAAAGTTTGTGGTCCGTCGTAAGCTGTTTTTATATTTATCCAAAAAGAACATTCGGATATGAAATCTCTAAACTTCTTTGTTGATATTGTTTACAATTTTTGGAGTGGTCTTACATTGATCATGGAAATTAAACTTGCTACATATATATATATATATATATATATATATAGCGGTCTTTTGGACCCTGAGTTGTAGACAGTGGTTGGTTGAAGGAAATTTCAACCAAAATATTAGAGTTTTAGTTGACCGAATCAAATCAGGGGACACGCACGTACGTAAGTGATGAGGTAATGGGAGGCTTTGATTTTGTAAACAAGATGGAACATTAAATTGCCTCCTTGCCAACTTGCTAATCAACTTGCAGGCAGCTAATGGAGATTATATATCTCTTCCAACACACAAGATATGTAGGATAGAATTTATATAATAAAAGGGAGGCAAAACTTGCAACTTGCTTTTGTTTCCCAAACCAACTTGATCGTTGTTTTAAGTCAAGTTGCAATCCAATGCAACGAATATTGATTCCTCGACATCGCCAATTACCACTTTAGCACAACATGATACGATATTCAAAAGCTCCGTGCCTGTGCTTCCATGTAAAAATACAAGATCGAACACGATAAAACATAACACGTCACATTTAAAATAAATTAGTGGTACGTTTTAACTTAAAAATAAACAATGCCAACTAGATCCTTAAGCTATAGTAAGACTCCTAAAGCAAGTATAAATGACATACATAATGAAATCATATATTTATTATAATTTGATCATATGTACCTTGAATAATGCTAGGGAGATTAAATTTGTAGACTAAATTTGAAAACTAAATGATATGTTATTAATAAGAAATAAACATGTTAATCAATACTTAAGTAAAATTCAATCATCAACTTCCATATTTATTTTTTTTACTTAGTCAAGGGTATCCCAAAGGCTTCCTAGACCCAAGGACTAATCCCTCCGGCGCATGTGAAATGCTCCAACTGTGCATTGCAGCACAGTGTCTGGCCACTTTGACAGCTTCGGGGTTCAAAACTAGGTTGGGGAGCACACCAACTAGGCAAGAACTACCAAGCCACTTGCAGTGGTTAACTTTCATATCATTTAGCTTATAAATTTAGTCTTTCTACGTTATTCGTATACACCTTTAGATGCGTCAGGAGCATAAGATAAGAGGGCACATGCTTCCTCACCTTTTTTTCTCTTTTAAGAAAAATCTTATATTCATTTTCTTAAATAGTTGCAAAATCAACTTTAGTTCTTAAGTGCCCCTCCCCATTTTTTCCCCTTCTCACTCAATCATGTCTAAAAACCCTATTGCATTTAATATGAATGAGTATTAACTTATAAATACAACAAGTAAAGAGAGAAGGTTTTATCAAGTTTTAGAAGTTAGCTTGATTTATTTTATTTAAAAAAAAGATTTTTTTTAAAAGGTGCTATCCTCTTAGTCCAATTTGTAAAATTTCCATTTCCTTTATATAAAAAAAAAACTTTTCCATTGGTTTTTTTTATTTATCAATTTATTAAGTAATTGATGCATGTAATTTTTTTTTTTGGTAGGTCATCCGTGTACATATGCACACCATATCTAATGATGGGGTCTGGAGTATGGCATACTTGGGGTCGTTAGATCCATTACTTTGTTGAGGGATCTAAGTGACGGAGTATGTGTATGGTAGAACAATTACTATTTAAGTATTTTGATAAGAGAAATAACTATAATAAACATATTTTGATATTTCATAGCAGGAAATGATTCATGTTTATTATGTCACTATTATATTATTGTTGCGTTGTCGTTATGTCATTATTGTGTCGTCGATATATGATCAATTTGTCGTCGTTACTGAAAAATAATTATGTAGGCAAACCAAAATGTCAAAATGTGTTTATTAAAGTTATTTTGATCTTTTTATATGACCATTGGAAGTTTTACGACATTACTATTTTTTGAAGTAATGCTTTCTCACATGTAGAATATTATTTGTTAGAAGAATTTCATGATTGATTTCGTAATATGTACCATATATATAACATGCTAGTACCAATAAAATAAAGAGTAATGTTATACTTATCATCTAGTTGTACCATCACTTGTATCATCTTTCTAATAGAAGTGGACCTCGTCAACGCATGTGAATTTCATCTCTATTTGAGAAATAGCGTAAGTGGTGGTACAACTAGATGGTAAAAATAACATTTTTGATAAAATAATTGGTCCTCCGAGCCTTCGATTCTCCTCTATTGCAAGGTCCTACGTACGCACTTTCTGGATTGCACTGTTTCTACTTATCTATTATGTTCAGTAAGTAAAACTGTAACAAAAATCGTGTTCTTTATAACAATTGGCCATGGTCACCCCCCATACATCAAGATTCTTATAGAAGCTACATTGTAATTCATTAACCTTGTTCTGCTTGTACTTACAGTACTATCTGTCTCTGCACATCGGTGCTGGTGCATTATTGTTGCGAATCTTCACACTTTACAGCAGTTATCTCATCGGCATTGCGGATATACATGAGAAGAAGATTAGTCAATTTCTTAGCCAACTTTCAATTTTTTTATAATAGCGTACAGTATACTAGCGTACGGAAAGAAACGCAGCTGAATCTCGTTAGCTGTATAGAGAGAGAGAGAGAGATCATATACTATTTCTTTCAACAAAAAATCCTTCGACTGTTTGAAGAGATTTTATTGGAAAAACCTGTTTGATGTTTCAAGTGGATTCGAAATAGAGAGATCATATATTATTTATACATATAATTCAGAAATATGCATACTATATTATCATTATCTGGGATCAATCTGCTATAGTTGTTTCCATTTGATCGGAAGCTGAAGAGAGAACCTCATTGGAACTAGGGTTAGTCCTCAAGTTCCACATTTACCCTATTACATACATTTATAAGTCTTCATATAATACAATACATACATTTTAAAGACTTCATATATAATACAATATAGAGACACAGTAAGAGTAAACATTGAAGAAACAAAGTCGTAGAAAAGTTCTAATTAATGTTGTCAATATAGTCTTTTAATATAAATAATATTGGGAGATAAGTGAATCTAACACAAAATTTAAAATCGATAAAGGCTTTTAAATACTTGAGTTACAAACTCAAGTTACTGCTTCAAGGATATATATATTAGAAAATTTCACTTTATCCTTAAAAAAATGAGTTTTAGACTATAACATTATGTAAGATTAAAATTTAATTTTAATCCTTGGTACATTTAATCATCTCATTTATTAAATATGTTTTAATATTTTATTTCTTTTATTTCATTTATTTCTTCTTATTTTTAATGTATTAGTTACATTTCATTTTCATTTTCATTCATCATAATATATTTTGATATCTACATTCAGGCAAACTATATATATATATATATATATATATATATATATATATATATATAATATATATAGGAATACATGTGACGACCCGTCCCTAATTTTCTATGTAATTCCTCCCCGAATGTGTAAATTGACCATTATGCCCTTGTTGGCAAAATGACATGGATATGTTTATGCAGTTTTAAATTATTTTTCTCGCTATTATAGTACGTATTGTTACAAACGCGTGATCGTGAATTAGACTCAAATCGGATTAGTAACGAAAAAGTTATGTTACTTTAAACTACGTAACCATGGGTAAAATTGTACACGTGTATGTGAATTACTGAGTATCGATGGACACTGTTCCAGATAGGGTAAGTCAGATTTTCTTACTATGTAAAATCTGAAAACTCTATCCTTTTGCTTCTTTAAAATTGGACCTGTGCCATATGTTTTTCACCAATCAAATCCTCCCCTAATTTCTGGCACCCAATCACAGTCACTCCCTCTCTTTCCTTCTGCCCAATCAGAGACCATCATTTCACTATCTCTATTCTCTTTCTCCCTTAAACCGAGCTCTCTTTCTCTCTTCTCTGCAACGAAGAAGACCACCACGATCCCTTCAAAAAACAAACTTGAAAACCACATATTTGGATTCCCCTCGACACCACGAACACAACCATACCCACTGATCCTCGAATAGACGAGTTTTGACTCATAACTCGGAAGCTCCGACTCTGTGAGTTTGAGTTCGACGTGATCTCAGTAGAGTTACAAGGTTTTAAGGATTGAGGGAGTTTCTATACAACTCCCTACGATCCCCATATTAGTTTTGGAGAAACATTGACGTTGAAACACAAGGTTTCAAAATTTTCCTGCAAAACCAGACGGCGGCAACCGACAAGGCTCATCGGAGAAGACAAAGGAATATTCCGTCAAAGTTGACAGAATATTCTAATGGCACTAGGTAACACTGTTAACCTCATTAGTTAAGTTAACGAAATATTCCGTCAGTTTGGACATAATATTCCTAACGGCAGTAGAGTTTTGGCCCGCGTGGTGGTGCGTCTGGCCGTGCCTTAGCCGACGTGTGACGGTGCGTCCGACATCCGATTTTCTTTCTGAAAATTTGTGTAGGTCTGTGACGTCGAGTAGATCATTTTCGTGTATTTAAACCCTAGGTTTGAGCAAACTATGGGGGTTTTATTTAAGTTTCTGTATATGTGTTATTAACCTACTTAAATTAGTAATTTCACATATAGGGGAGACTATCCCGATGACGTACATGGTCAAGCAAGGCTAGGGGCTACGATCCATCGACATACCAGTGAGTGGGCATTTTGTTTTCGTATATTACGTATATACTTTATAGTTTCCATAAATGTTTTAAAAGGTTAATGCATTTTATACCATGACTTATATATTTTAAAATGCTATACTATGATTAAGTTTTATGCATCATCATGGCATATTCATATGCATTTTACCTGTTTATAATTGTTGTGAATGGTTTGAAATGCTAAAGTATCACAGGATGCACATGTAACTCTAGGTAAGGTTATGTGGTGAATTGAATGGTTGCATCACTATGGCATGCTTTTGCATATAGACTACTCATCATTGCTACACCCCAGGTGAGTGCTCAGCCCAAGCCAGGCTAGTCCTTCACATGTATGTTCACCTCCCAGCATCGCACGCTCACCTTGAATCTAAGTAGGTGCTAGTCCTGTCATACAGGTCACATTAGTTGACTCTGACTCGTAAGTGACTTGTGCGCATAACACTAGTCTTCACGTGATTGTAGTACTAGAGCGATTATCATTACACTTAGTCTTGTCGTACAGGTCATATTAGGTGACTCCGACTCGTGTGTTGGCATATGACTAATAAGCGATAAGCGCATATGCACCCGCCTATGTTGCGACTCACTTAGACAGAAAATAGATAACTTTCATTTTGCATTTTATTTTTTTTCAATAAATTGTAAGAGACTTGTTGAATACTTAAATAAATACACATTATATGCTTGTTTCCCATGTTTTCATTATGTTCCAACTTCCAATAACTTATAATTTATATGTCATTCTATCTTGTAGTTATGATGAAATTATATATATATTAAGTATAATAGACACTTACTTACACGACATATAATAGATTTAATTAAATCCGTCTAGTCTGCCTAGGCGCCCGTGTTAGATCCCACATCGCCTAGGGAAGTGATCCTTATATGTATATTCCCATCTCTACCTAGCACGAGGCCTTTTGGGAGCTCACTGGCTTTGGAGTTCATCAGAACTCCGAAGTTAAGCGAGTAGCGCGCAAGGGCACTCCCATGATGGGTGACCCACTGGGAAGTTCTCGTGTGAGTTCTCAGAAACAAAACCGTGAGGGCATGGTTGGGGCCTAAAGCGGACAATATCGTGCTACAGCGGAGGTCGAGCCCAGGATGTGGTGGACCCTGGGCTGGGATGTGACAATTTGGTATCAGAGCCAAACCTTGGTCGTGGTGTGCCAACGAGGACGTCGGGCCCCTAAGGGGGTGGATTGTTAGATCCCACATCACCCAGGGGAGTGATCTTTATATGTATATTCCCATCTCTACCTAGCACGAGGCCTTTTGGGAGCTCACTGGCTTTGGAGTTCATCGGAACTCCGAAGTTAAGCGAGTAGCGCGCGAAAGCACTCCCATGATGGGTGACCCACTAGAAAGTTCTTGTGTGAGTTCCAAGAAATAAAATCGTGAGGGCGTGATCGGGGCCCAAAGCGGACAATATCGTGCTACGGTGGAGTCAAGCCCGGGAAGTGGTCCTGCCCTGGTCGGGATATGACAATTTGGTATCAGAGCTTGTCCCTGGCCGGAAGTGTGCCGACGAGAACGTCGGGCCCCTAAAGGCGGGTGGATTGTTAGATCCCACATCGCCCAAGGGAGTGATCCTTATATGTATATTCCCATCTCTACCTAGCACAAGGCTTTTTGGGAACTCATTGGCTTTGGAGTTCATTGAAACTCCGAAGTTAAGTGAGTAGCGCGTGAGAGCACTCCCATGATGGTGACCCATTGGGAAGTTCTCGTGTGAGTTCCCAAAAACAAAACCGTGAGGGCGTGGTCGGGGCCCAAAGCGGACAATATCGTGCTACGGTGGAGTCGAGCCAGGGAAATGGTCCCGCCCGGGTTGGGATGTGACAGCCCGTCTAGGCGTTAGGCCCTAACCTGCCATCCGACTAGCGCCTAGCGTCTTTTAGAACCTTGGTTTGCCGTAAGTGACGGGGGTGGAGTGGTGATATTGTGGTTTCTTTTTTATTTTTTTATTTTTAAGCTTATTAGGGATTTTATAAATGAAAGAATAAATGGATACTCATAATCCAATGAATTGAAGGACAAAAATTAAAAATTGGCACACACATCAAGCTTAAAAAATACGAAGTTTTAACGAAACATTCCTAGTACTGTTCACTTTTAATGAAAAACAATATTTTTACTTTTCCCTAGTACTATTCACTACATTTTTATTTGTCATTTTTCATTAAAACTAAAGTTTTTATTGGACTTTTCGTTAGTTTTCCTTAAAAAATATATATATATGTGTGTATGACAGTAGATTTAATAGAAATAGGCAAGAAGGATTTCCACAATGAGGCCACAAAGGATTTTCACACTCTCATCGCGTGTGCCAGTTAGCTAGTTTATAATTGAAAGAACTAATATGTACATATTAATAAAATTAAATTTTAATATGGACGTTAAATAAAAATACACATTAAATAACAAAAATAGAATATAAATTTTAATAAAAGTACTCTTTAAGGAATTAAATTGAATATGTAATCTTGCATCAATTTTTTTTTAAAAAAAAAATCTAATCTTTTGCAAGAACTAATGTTCAACCCCCCACACACATATATATAACTTATATAAGCAAAGTATTTCTCATTTAAAGAAATGAAAAAACGAAACACAAAGGAAACAAGAGAAATTAGAAGGATGAATGCACCATGAAATTGGACATAGTTTATGAAATAATAAGATGATATTTCAAACATAATAATGTTATGTAGATCGATTGAACAATCTGAGATCACATGGTAAAGCAAATTAAAGACGTAATTATAACATGCATTAATATACACAATATCATACAACAACCTCTGACCATTTTTCAACCAGTTGCAGAGATCGAGCTTAAAGAAAGGAAAAAAAAGAATCATGAAACGTGAAAAATTTCATGAGGGTTTCTTGGTGGTGGGCTTATTGGCCATACTCTCGGCGATCTGAGCCAACGACTGCAAGTTGCAACGCACAATTGTGTCCACAAACACGCACGTCTCCTCCTTCGTGTTCCCCGGCGGTACGTCCACCACGTACGACTCGACAACGACGGTCCCCACTCCGCTGGGCGAGTCGTGCAGTGTGGTAACGGACCGGTAGTTCGTCAGCCGATGGTCCCCGCCCACCACGCTGAAGCTGATCACGTGCCGCTCGTCGTCCAGAATCTCAAGGCGCTCCGTGCTGGACCCCGCTGGTAGTCCCGACACTACGTGGACCTCCCGGAGCGTGCCCACGTCGCCGTTTCCGTCGATGACGTGGCAGCTCTTGAGGAAGTGCTTGTAGGCTTGCGGGTTGTCGAAGCGCCGCACGACGGACCAAACAGTCGGGACGGGTGCCTCGATGGATTGCACGACGGAAGAGCAGCACTGGTTGGGAGCCATAACGAGGGAGTGGTGGCGTGTGAGGTCGACTGCGGCAGCAACTGCCTGGGATTGGAATTGTTTGTGGTGGATTGTGTTTGTGGGGTGGTGATAATTAGGAGGGTTGATTGGTCTTTGAAATTGGATTGGTGAAGGCATTTGCTTTTGGTGATGTATTTCTTTCGATGTATTTGTTGACGAGGGCTGGGTTAAAAGTTTAGAGATGATCATTATATATTATGGGCAGAGAGAGGGGGGCATAGGGAGAGATAGAGGGTTCTAGTTGTTTAAGCTGGCGATGAGTCCACTTGGATTATTTTTTGCTGTTTCCTCGGAAAAAGTGGAGAAATTTTTATGACCCGTAGTGTACTATTCCGTGTTTCGATTACACTGAAAAATCTCTCAACAAAGAGAGAGAGTAGCGAAGGAGAAATTTTTATGAATGTTACGAACAAGTTATAATTGATATGTCTTACTACTTTGATTGATAACACAATTGATATGTCTTAAACCTTCAATAGAAGACACAATTGATATGTTCTACTATTTTTAGGGTAGACTAAAAAATAACATATTAACACGGTAATTTGGGTGAAATAATATTAACATGACACGATCATGTTCTAAATGTATCGAAGAGAGAGAAATATGGATTGGGGTTGGAGGGAGTGATGATGTTGATCACAAACATTACGCCGGCCTCACAAGTGGATACTCAACTTGCAACTATTTTCTTTGGACTTGGTTTATTTATTTATCCATTTTCCTTATTTCCAACTACAACTTTTGCCACTTGTTTTTTTTTATAATAACTAATTTCTTGTTCCTTTTCTTTATTCTAAACATTTTTTTAATTACTTGTTGATTCTTCTGTATTCAACCTTGCACTTTTCTGTTAAACTTTTATTAGGTGATCCAATTACCCCACCCCCATAAAATGGCCTCCTTAATTTAATATATATAATTTTTCTATGTAAAGTAGGTTATAAACTCTTCTCAAACGAGTCTCTATCAACAGTTAAAAAAGATGATTCAAGCATATTGTATCGTGCATGCCAAATTTTATATGCTTCCATTTTTTTTATTTTTATCTTAGCTATTTCTTCATCCAATGCAATTTAGTTTTTTCATACAATATTACTAGGAGTCAAACTTAGAAGCTTAATTTCTTAATTACAAGAATAGGCCGGACAGTTATATTAATACTACTAGTCTATAAGTTAAGGTCAAGCATTGTGCAAACTTACAATACCATAATGCTAATTTTTTTTTTTAAAAAAAAACAAGAAAGTTCGACGGTATAGTGCTAATCAATTGACTTAATTTGTTAAGAGAAGTTCTTTCCTTTACAAGTACCAAAAAGGAGCAGAAATGGAGAAATAACTGGGTTTAATGATTTGATTTTACCTCTTCAACGTCTTGTAAGTTTAAAGTCCCCACTCTCACTTAGAGTACCTCGTTGCACCTTAATTCGGTTACAAAAGCGAATAAAATTTAACAAAATTGCAATGTAGCTTGAATATGGAACGCAACCTCTATGTTTTGGTTTTTTTATTTTTATTTTTTATATTTAATTCAAGATTTCTTTTTATTGTACATTTTTCCTTCTTAATTATTTTGTCAACCTTAATTTATGTCTCTTTTTATAGATACTACATTGAACTCATACTTTTGAGTTATATTGTTAAGTCACACATCTACTTTGGTTTAGCAAACAAATTTTGGTTATGTTATGACTTGTAACTCATATGTCAATTAAATCAGACGAAGAAAATATGATTTCGATTATATTAAATAAAACCTTTTTTTCCCTCTAAAGTTGGGGATCAGCAAAACAATTAGGTGGATGTATAGAATTAGCGAAGGGATTGAATTCTAAAACATTTTTCATCATTTTTTTTAAGAAAAAGAGAAGCATTTTCCAACATAATTTTGCTTGCAAGTATATAATCCTTATCTAACATTTCTTGTATTATCATAATCGTACTTGTGTGAAGATAATTTTCGAATTTCATCGCCATTATATTGGGTATATGACATAGTTTACCACCTTCACCAAACTTATCTATCAGATCATCTTTAGAACCTCCACCAATGAAGGTCCTTTGTACTGAATTCAACTATCCACTTAATCGACATCCATATTGACCGGTAGCCAAGTTCATCATCTAAATCCACACAACATTATCCACCAAGAACTAGATTTAATCGTGTTTGGAGCTAGATTCATCGTATTTCCTATCAAAAAGTCATAACCTAATTTGGATTGACATAAAGAAGTTTTTTGTTAGAAGCTTTTTTATGAAATCACGACCTACTACATTTTTTATTAAAATTCAAGTGCTCCAGTGAGTAATTGTCACATCCCGGCCCGGGCGACGCCACCTCCCGGGCCCGCTCCACCACCGTAGCACGATATTGTCCGCTTTGGGCCCCGACCACGCCCTCACGGTTTTGTTTCTGGGAACTCACGAGCAACTTCCCAGGAGGTCACCCATCCTGGGATTGCTCTAGCCCCCTTCTCGCTTAACTTCGGAGTTCCTACGGAACCAGAAGCCAGTGAGCTCCCAAAAGGCCTCGTGCTAGGTAGGGATGGGAATATACATTTAAGGATCGCTCCCCTAGGCGATGTGGGATGTCACAATCCACCCCCCTTAGGGGCCCGACGTCCTCGTCGGCACACACGCGGCCAGGGTTTGGCTCTGATACCAATTGTCACATCCCGGCCCGGGCGACGCCACCTCCCGGGCCCGCTCCACCACCGTAGCACGATATTGTCCGCTTTGGGCCCCGACCACGCCCTCACGGTTTTGTTTCTGGGAACTCACGAGCAACTTCCCAGGAGGTCACCCATCCTGGGATTGCTCTAGCCCCCTTCTCGCTTAACTTCGGAGTTCCTACGGAACCCGAAGCCAGTGAGCTCCCAAAAGGCCTCGTGCTGGGTAGGGATGGGAATATACATTTAAGGATCGCTCCCCTGGGCGATGTGGGATGTCACAGTAGTACTCGGATGTATTTTATGAATAATAATGAAGCACATTTATTGAGAGTATAAATTTGATATTAGGTAAATGAGGGACCAAGTATTTGCGTATAAGTAATTGGGCTAGTCCTCCTCATATTGAAATCATCACGAGGTGGCCCAACGGTTGAGGATGAATCTCAAGACCGTATTTCATACGGTACGTCCTGTGTTTGATTCCTAACGCTGGTGAATCGCATATTGGTGGCCAAGAGGTTTCTGAAATGCCTCTGTGAGTCTTCTCGGCTCTTGAAAGAGGGACTGTCGTGTCGAAGCCACTAACTGGTCTCCTTTTTAAGAAAAAAATAATACTCTCCATATTGTCAAATTAGTTTTACGGTAGATCTCAATTTCTTAACCCTTTGCAAAAATACACAAAAAAAATAACTTAGCATTCAAAATCGCATTTCGTTGTCAGTAAAAAGAGTATTCTTTTGTTAGTTCTAGACATTCCAAAACTATTATTTTCAAACATGTTCCTAATCTCTTTCTTTAATTATTTGAGGTTTCACCAAACTATAAATTGCCTATTTTTAATTAAAAAAAATTGTAAATTACGTAATATTATTTTCTTATAAACTAACAACCAAGATAAATTTATCTCAAATGGTTTAAAATCTGAAACTGCTGCACGCCCACAGAGAGGAACTATTTGGCATATTATTTTGGAGGCTAGTTGAGTAAATAATCGAGTCCCAAATGCACCATCAACTCAACTAGGTTATATTTTATCACCAGGCTGCTCAAACTTTAATTTCTGCTGTCTTCTTCTCACCGTCCAAGTAGTTGCGGCTTCTCCGTTTTAATTTACTTTACAACTTTTAGCGTGATTCCATGCTTCTGCACTTTCCTTTTTGCCCTTTTTTTTTTCTTCCTAATTTTCCACCCACTTCCAGCAACTTGATTGTATTCAAATTTTCAAACCCACTCCCCTTCGCATGGCAGATAGTACTATTCTTACAACTTGATTGTTTTTAGTTGTCTTAGAAGAATTCAATCAATAGGACGGGGCTTCAATTGGGGTAAAAATAATTGGCTCCTCATACGTAGTTTCTCTTTACAAAATGATCACAGTTTAAGGTGTGTGCAATAACTTTTTCTTTCGTTCTTTTTTTATAGGTTACTTATATATGCGTGAGTTTATATATTGTTGAAATTGTGAGAAGAAAAATAATATTCGAGCCCTGAATGATAGTTTGAGACGCGTTCATTTGATCAAATGCGCTTGCAGACATGTTCAACATGTTAATCAATTGAGCTCATCAGGAGAGGATCCTTGTTATCTTCTATCAATTTTGGTGGTTGAGATTTCTAAAGTTCCTTGTTATACTTTACAAATTCGCATTTGATTTTAATTTAAAAATGTTTGACTCGTTTGGAAGTATTCATAAAATGACTATAAACGTTTTTAGAGAAAATATTTTTTTGTTCCAAAAACACTTGAAGTGCGCTCCTACCATGTCATCATTTAACATCTAAATTGCCAACAAATTTATCGGAGGTCTAATATTGCAATGAATTCATAAGTTGAAATATGATATTGCAATGTTCAAAACACGAGGTATGAAATTGTAGTTCAACTTATAATTGAAATAATTTTATGTAATTTACCAATTTTTAATGCATCCATCTTTTCCTCGATAGGCTTTGTTGCTAATAATTTTGGTTATTTTGATGATTCATGCTTACACGTCTTCTGTTGTTTGTTTTGGGTGTTATGTTCAATTCGTAAAACTTGTAAATAACTTAATGAGTAATGCTATATTTATTATTTATTTGTACCATCATTTGCACAATCTCTCTCACCAACATATGCGGCTGTTAATTATATTACAAATAACGTTTTGTGTGTGCTCGAATTAAAGATCTCTCAAATAATTCCAAACGATTTTAACCAAAAACAGAAGTCAAGGCATCGTGTTTGTCCTTCTCCTTTCAGTTTCTAATAATAGCTGTGTTGAGCACAAATCAAACTCAACTTCACACTAGTATCGATAGATATTCCACAATGAAAAACTTCAGAACGGAAGCAAAAACAAGGGGTTTTCGCAAAAGCACGCTTGTTAGAAGTACCAATATCATTATCAATTCGAATATTCTGAAAAGCTATGTTAAGCGCTTTTGCCTGAAATCACTATTGTGCTGGTTTGATCTTATTGTACTTTGAAAACAAAACTGCTTCTGCTATACTGTGAGAATAAGCAACTGTGAAATAAAATAAAAAAATGTTTGGTAAACTTTTTTGTAAAAGTGCTTTTGAAGAAAAAAAAAACTGTATTATAGTATTTGATAAATTTTTATGTAAAACAGATGTGAAAAAAAATAGGGGTGGGCACTTAGAACCGAAAACCGAAACCAAAACACGAACCAAATTGAATCGCACCGAACGGTTTGGTTTTGTGGTTTTGAAACGGTTTCGGTTTTGAAACCAAATCGCAACATAGAAAACGGTTTGGTTTCGGTTTTGGCATTTGAAAACCGCACTGAAACCGAACCGCACCGCAAATATTAATAAACATTTAATTAAATGTCCATATTAAATTTCATGTTTTAATTGTTCGTTTGTTGTTAGAATCCATACACTTAGTATGGACTCAACCACACTAGAATATCATCATTCATCACTTTCTTTCGTTCATTAACTTGAAGGACCTTTGTTATTTTATACCATCACACACACATATATATACAAGAGTGGACTAATCTTGTTATCAAGAGTCGAACAATGATCTAAGGAAGTCCACTCATTTGAAGCATGATATCACATATTCTAGTATGAAAGTTTCGCTCACGTTTAATGAATTCAAATTTATTCAACTAGTTTTATGAAAAACATTGTAAGGGACACCCTTTTGTTGCACAAACATGTTTTAACATCACAATTGCATGCAACATGCTAATTGTTTACATAACAAATGTCTTTTTCCTATTACTATTGAGAAATGCTTATTAATATGTTAAATTGCAAATTGTAAATTTTTTTCTTAAAAACCAAACGTAAACCGTTTGAAACCGCACTGAACCAAACAGTTTGATTTCATTTTGATTTTGGCTTCAAAACCGCACCGAACCAAACCGCAAAAACTTGCGGTTTTGATTTTGGCTCCACTTAAAACCGCATCAAACCAAACCGCAAAAACTTGCGATTTTGATTTTGGCTCAACTCAAAACCGCACCGAACCAAACCGCGCCCACCCTTGAAAAAAAACTGATATTTCAAAGCTGAATTTTACAGCTCCGTATTTTTGACTTTTTTTTTCACTCAAAACTATGAATATTTACTAAATATAAAAAAGCTCTAAATTTTTTTTAATATTTATTTTTTTCAGAAACATCTCAGTATCAAACCAGACTTACAGGTACAACGTCATTGAAAACTCAATCGTATAGCAGAAAGGGGAACTCACACCAACCATTCACAAGCTCAATTCCGTAGTGTATATAAACAGAAAACCGGACAAGAAGAACATAACAGCCACAGAACAATCAAAAAGCACAAAAAATCTGTATTTCCCATGACTATGAAGTTTCAACTATTTTCAACTTCCTTTTTCTTCCTCCTATCTACATTCTACAATGAAAGAATTTTTAGTTAATATGTATATATATGTAGATTGCCAAGATGTCCATCAACCCTTCAACATAGAATGGCAAGGCAGGGCAAAAGGGGGAAATCATGGCTTAATTCTCCAATCTAAAACCAGTACCATAGCTCAAAATCTCCAAAACAAAATCGAAATCAAGCACTAGGGCTGTTCATCAACACCACAATCTGTTTCTTTGCTTTCGGAATCCGGGGGATTTGGTAATCCGAGAGCGATTTACCGCGAAGTCATGGGAAAGACTAATAGACCCCAACCCAACTTGGCCTTCACATTTCCATCGAATAGTTGTAACCTCCATCTCCGGATTGTGTTATTCCTGCTGTGAATCCTCCCAAATCTAAGTCGGACAATCCCAGATTGAAGTACCCTTGATCATCTTGACCGGTATGATTACTCCCCTCCTTTTCTTGCTTCCTGAAATCAAAACCGTATTTTAAGTTCAATGGGGGATGATCCATGTGCTGCAAACTCCCGAGCAGCTTGGCATCTGGATACTGCAGCTGGTACGACAAATTTGATGGCCTCTCACTGCTGAGAGCCTCCATGCCCGACTGATCAACGTCAGCACTCCAAACTTGCTCCGATCCTGAATTGCAAAGGGAAATATCATCTGAAGGCACCAACAGTTCATTTACATCAAACATCTCATCCAGATCAAACAACTCGTCCATTGTAAAGTTCTCCGAATAATCCCCAATAAAACCATCTCCGCCATTCCAATTACGATCCTCAACTCCTGCTTCCGGTTTGACGACAGCTGCTTGTTGATTATTACGAAGATAATCCATAGTGAAGTCCTCAATGATTTCTGGCTTAACCATACCACTGGCTTGATGAACCGCAGTAGACCAGGGATACATCCTTGATTCGCCCTCACCATCCTCATTTTTCACATTAAGAAAAAGCTTGGAATCCTCGTCTCCACAAACCTCAGAGCGACTTGAGGTTGAAGTGGAAGTAGGGCATCCTGGAGTTGCCACTGCAGAAGACCCTAATGGTGTTGTAACTGAAGAAGTCTCCCGTGAAGACGATGGATGATAATTGGCCGCATGCGGGAGGTTGAGGCGAGCACCAGCACCATACATGGCCTTCGCAGCCTCGTCATACGCAAGGGCAGCATCAAGGGCAGTGGGAAAAGTACCTAACCAAAGCCTGCTTCCCCTGTCTGGCTCCCGAATCTCGGCGACCCACTTGCCCCAAGTCCTTTGCCTCACACCTCTGTAATTGCAACGTGCATTCTCAGGCCCTCCCTTGCCCTTCATACAGCCTTTCTTCGACCCCTTGGCGGGCACTTTACGCGTTTTCCCCTCCTTATTACCCGATTCCAGTTTCTTATTATACTCTTTCCACTTTTCTAGTGTCTCAGCAACAGAGTTCCCATCTCGCCTACTCCGCGTCTTCCTCTTCCTTGAAGAATCCAAGGGCAGAGGTGACATGTTAGCGCCTTGATCATAAGCTCCCATTACTCCTCTATTATGCACAATCTGCAGTAAACACGAACCAAATTCCAATTAAGAACTGGGTACAAAAATTCTCGAAAGAAAATTGCGGTTCCAATCACACAAGCACCCTTTGGTTTTATACACAGAGAAGACCCAAATACACCAAATCAAAATTGAACCCGGACTCTCAGCTTTCTTGGGCCCCAAGTCCGCCGATAAAACATCAATTTGGAAAACAGATACGCAATCGTAGTAGACCGGGGACAAAAAGAAAATCCAAAATCCAAAAACCCTAGTTCCATAAAACCCAATTACTCAAAACACCAGATTTCAACCCCAAAAAAAAAAAAAAAAAAAAAAAAAAAAATTAACTGCATACAAAATCCTCCTTCCCCAACAATTTAAGCTTGGAAACCCTAATAGAGAAACGAAACAGACAATTTCATCAAGCAAAAAGGAAACGAAATCAAAACGGCTCAAAACTCAACCAACCTCAGAATCTCCTGAACCGACGAGTCCCACTCACAAACTTCCCGATTGGCACCGCAGTCTTCGACTTTCTCGAATCAATACGACAATTTCAGACGCGTTTGAGCGTTTTCTCCTTCCGGTCGACTGTAATTTCCGCCCTTTTTTGGTGGTTGGTTTTTGCGCTTTGCTGCTCTTTAAGCTTCCAAGTTGATCGAATCCAGAAATCTTTGTGACTGCTCGCTCTGACAGATATTTATAACCTTCCTCTAGATATTTCCGATATTTATTTTATGTGATGACGTGGCGATTTTCTAGTCGGGTCGTGGAGCTTCGTTGGTGACACTTTCCACCACGTGTCACCCGAACCTTCTCCAACCAAGCTAGTAACTCGTCGCTTTCTTCGTGTCAAAGTATTTTCTCGTTATTTTCCTCTTTTGTCCGGGCTGGATTCCGAAAGTTTCGATTGTGCCACTGAACAGCTAACGCGTGCTTGCTGTCCGCTTTTTCAGTTCTTATCTTGCCGGATTTTTTTTAATTATTATTATTAATGGCCGATAAATTTGAAACTATTACAAGTCTATAACCTATTTAAAAGGAAAAATTAAAATGTTTTTACTCTTTTTTATATCATTTAGATTAAACAACTGTGCATATTTAAAATTTGATTAAAGTGCTTTGACCAATAGTCACTTCTATTATTTTAAATTAAAATAAATTTTGAATTTATCTTTTCATCTGCATGATGTCTTTTTCCTTATTTAGTGGAGATATTAGTAATTAAACTATATTTTCTCTTCTTCCAAATATCTTTTTTCGATCACAGTTTTTTTATATGCAAACATTTAATATTATTTATTTTTCCAAATAGTTTTTTCTTTTTCAAATAGTGGTGATCAACATAAATGCTCGGTGTAATTTTTTCAATTTTTTGTGAAATTATATATATATATATATATATATATTTTTTTTTATTTACTTTTTTACTTTTTTTTAAGTATAGTTGTTGACGAATTATTATAATGACTCGTCCCTAATTTTCTATGTAATTTCTCCTTGATTATGTGAAATGACTATTATGCTCTTATTGGCAAGTGACATGGACGTGCTTATTTCCTCTTTATTTATTTTCTCGTTTTCACAATTTAATTGTACACGTTATTACGAGAGTTTGTGATTTTTTTACCAGTGTAGAAATACTGTTTCAGATAGGTTTCGATTTCTTTTACTAAAGGAAATCTAAAAACCCTATCCTATCTACCCTTTTAACCCAACCCGTGCACTCCCATTATTTCACTTACCTACCAATCCCTTTCACTCCTACACTCTAGTAGCCAATCACAATCAGAAAAGCCATCCCTCCCTCTCTTCTTTATCTCTTCCCTGTATACTCTCTTCTCTGCAAACACCATGAACTAGCATCAAAGCTCGTAAATCGAGCTTAGAAACACCACATTTGTATTCATCTCACCTTCACGAGCACAATTGTACCACTCAAACCCTGAATAGGCGAGTTTTCAACGTTGAACTCGGGAGGTCCGACTTGGTCGAGTTTTAGATCGATGTGTTTTTGACCGAGTTACAAGTTTCTAGGACTTGGGAAGGCTTCTACACAACTTTCTATGGGTCCTAGACTAGTTTTGGAAAAATGTCAACGTGAAACAACCGAGTTTCGAGGAGTTCACTTTTGGCCAGAGATTTCGAGGTGTTTTCCGACCACCTCCATCCATTTTTTGGACTCCAAACAGGTATAACGCGATTCTACTCTTCATGAGCTTCAAATCCATATAAAGTAGTTCAAAAGTGGTTGGGAAATGAAGAAGTTATGCATGTTTGAAAAATTTCCAGAAAAATCGGCGAGATTCAAGTTGCAGAAGGTGGCGGACAGTGGCGACCGACATGGTTCACAGGAGAAGGAGACGGAATATTCTGACGGCGTCAGGTAACAGCGTCAAACTCCGTTGGTTAAAGTTAACGGAATGTTCTGTCAAACTGACAGAATATTCCTGATGGACGTCAGGCGACTGGCCGTACGTGGGGGCACGTGCGGGGCCCAAAATTAATTCTAAAAATTTTGGAATGTTCGTGACGTCGGGTATGTCACGTTCGTATATTTAAACCCTAGGTTTGAGTAAACTATGAGGTTTTATTTAGGTTTCCATATATGTGCTTTAATTAATTCAAAAATAGTTATTTCACATATAAGGGAAATGTATCCCGAGGACGTTCGATGCCAAGCTAGGCTCGGGGGCTACGACCCGACGACGTACTTGTGAGTGGGCAGTTTGTTTTTATACCTATATATAATTATAGTTTCCATGAATGCGTATTTACTTCATTTTACGCCTATGTTTCCAAGTATTTGATATTGTGATTTGAAATGTGATAAATGCTGCTATATGATTGAGATATTACTATCATGACATTCATACATATTGTATATGCTCATCTTGCTGCACCCCGGTGTTAGTACTCTGCCCACGGTCAGGACCAGTCTTTCACGTGTATGTTCATATCTGCACCGTTCGCTCACCTTGGATCCAAGTTTAGGTGACAGTCCTGTCGTACAAATTGCATTAGGCAGTTCTGACTTGTATGTGATCGTGCTTTGGCACCAGTCTTCACGTGATTGTAGTACTAAAGCGTATTATTACTCCCAGTCTTGTCGTACAGGTTACTTTAGGCAACTCCGACTCGTTTGCTAGCTTAGATGATGAGCAAACTGTTTATATTTTATTATCACATGATTATATTACTGTGGCATTGATTATATCATGACTTGGAATATTTCTCATATGTATACATATTGGCTATATAATTGTGGATACATAATTACATTGTATGTTTTTCTTTAAGGAGACTATACTTGTTTTACGGCGAAGGGTTAGCATATTCAAAAATAAAGGTTTTCGTATAAGCATTGTTTTGCTGACCCACTCAACTTTGTCTTTCGCCCCTACAAGACCTAGATAGCTGATTTCTTCATGGCACTCGAGGAACCTTTGGCAGTTCTGACATTATCTTTGGTTTAGATGCACAAACTTATCACTGTTGTGTAATAAGTGTACTTTAGCTGCTTGACTACTTTTCAGTAGTCGTATTGTCTTTTAAGCTCTGAATAATTGTAGTAGGTTACTCCCATGATTGCGTACTTTTTCACTGTTTAATTTTAATTAGTTCTAGTTTAATTTTAATTTATTCTCTTTCACATCACTTACCCCTATGGCTACGTCACCTCACGGTGATGGCCAGCATGCTTCGACCATTTCAGGTCGGGGTGTGTCAATTATTATTATGTACAATGCATTATGTATATATTATCTGCGGGTGCGTTTGAATTTACAAAAATCATTAATTGGTATGTTTATTTGCAATTTTAGTACGTTTGATTTGATACATATTGTTAATATTGGTTCATTATTTTTATTTTGGTACGTTTTGTTTTGTACACTTTGTGTATTGGTATGTTTATATTGTTCTCAATCCTATTTTCTCTTAACATACTAAAAGAAAAACTTATTTCTATTTTGGAAAGAAAATATTTTAAATAGTAGATAATTATTGCTAAATTGTAACATTATTGTGAAAATAATTTTGAATCTAACCAACTTTTTTTTTTACAATTATATCTAACGGATGAGAGTATAATCAAAATGCTAGATTATAGGAAATTTGTTACAATATAATGTGCATATAGCACCAAAATTATGACAAAAAAAGTTTAATCAAATTATTAAAATGCATGGATGTTTGATCTAAATTTTCAAAACTGAGGCCCTATATCAAAAGGTCGAGAGTTTCGAACTAGGACGAATATGTAGAAAATTAATAATTTTTATGTTATTTTTATTATTTTTTGGCCAAAAATAAAAATGGTAAATTAAAACATAATTAGGATTCTCCTGCTCCCCATGCCCTCCTCTTTTCGACAAAGCTGTGTTGCTTTACCAAGGGGGAAAAAACTATGAATCACCATCAATTTATTTTCTAATGAAATTTGACATAGGGTTAGTTCTTCATCTTTTGCTCTCTTTCTATTGCACTTGTGTATGAATGTTTTATTTAGGATACTCAATTTACTATCTTGAAATTTTTTAATTTTCGATATTTCACACGTTAAATTGTTTTTGCATGATTAACGTCGAACGCGGGGCATTGAGGTGCTAATTGCATCGTAATTCTTCTCAACCCCAAGGGCTTAACCACGAACCCATTTTCACTACCAAGGGAAAACGAAGAGTAACCGAAAAACAGCATGTCTCCCTCATTCGGACAGTATTATGCTATCCTGTCTTCCTCGTCGACTTCTTGCATGCGCACCACGTGTCGCACAATGTGTAGGGCAACGTGGCAATTTTAGTTCACTTAGGACGAGTAACTTAATCGTGTCATGGGTGACTTGTTCAATTCCGTGTGGTGGAGAATTGAGCACTAAAAGCGATTGGGTCATGATGTGCAGAAAGAGGATATTCTCCGGATTCATTTGTGACGATTTCTTAAGAATCTTTACACATAAGCCACTGCTTATAATATATTGTGCATTCAGTTTTCGTCTGGTACTATTTGTGTTTAATTTTAAATAAAAAAGGTCAAATAATTTCTGACAACACAATACACGATGAATGACTAAGTTGTGAGGGTCCCTAAATCCCCAGCATTTGAATCCGGATGGGAACCAAAGGACAAGGATTCTCTCCAAATCCTCTTTATGGGAATCTGGAGATCAATCAATCATGTCCGTTCATCGTACGACTAATTTTCGTTAAGTACTATTTATATTCAATTTTAAATTAAAAATTAAAAATTAAAAATAATTTTTAACTGCACTATATACGATGAATGGACACAATTGATTTATCATCTTGATCCCACAAAGAGAATCCTATTCCGGATTCAAATCCATGGTGTGCGCTGGAGTTTAACAAAGTGATGAGGTGGCAGCTTGCGTGTTTGCTGACGCAGTGGCTAGACAAAGTTTGAAAGAGGAGAGTTAAAAGAAAAATATTGCTACAACTTTCATGTTGATATGGTCATGGCACATGGACGGTAGATTTCTGAAATTGTTTGGGTTGTGCTAAAATTGTTTTATAGTTAATTGCTAGCTATGGTAGTAAAAGGTTAAATATTATATAAATAACGTAAATGACACTCCAAAATCTCATTTGCACTCTAAATTTTTTATAATTAGAAAAAAAAATTACACATGATGAGATTTTGATGTGCTAATAACAGTTTCTAAATAAAAACACTTTGAAAACGAGGAATTAGGCCAATTACGGGAATAGTCGATCCAATTGTTATTTCTTATTATTATTCTAAGTATTGTTGTTCTTTTTTTGTATACAAGCGATCAGTGGCGGTAGGGAACCAAACTTAGACCCTTTAGTGCATATGTAAATAATGTTGTTAACTAGCTGAAGCTACAATGACCTTACAAGTCGTTATTCCCTTAGTTTGTTTCCTTCCTTTTACCTATAAATGTGTTTTTTTTTTCAATTGTTGAGAGTGAATCTTATATCGGAGAAATGAGGGACTTTGCATATACTTATAAATAATTGGGCTATACCCCACATTGCCAATTAGTTTTATGGTGAAACATCAACTGTCTTCATGGAATCAGAGCTACTTGTCTACATGTGAAGCACAACGGCCACAAGCGATTTACCTCACCCGATTTGTGTTGTCCACACGTTAAACTTGAAAATTCACCACACGTGAGGGGCATGTTGAGAGGAAATTCCACATCAGAAAAATGATGGACCTTGCATGTAATAAGTACGTAGTTTTATTTATAAACAATCTTTTTTTTGCTGAAAAAAGCTCATAAATATTATGAAAAAGTAATAGGTTAATGCAGATAAATAGTTCACCAAATAACTCGCGGATGAAATTGACCAAACCTTTCTCATAAAATGATAACCGCACCTTCTGCAACGACTTTTACCGCGCGGCTGACCCCAAGGCCAAAAATCAACACATTCCAATTCTGATCAGCCCTAGATACTAAACGCCTACGGCGGTTGTGGTGGTGGTGGGCAGGCGTGGTTGTCACGTCGCTAGTGAATTTCACTTCCTACTCATTTTCGGACGATTCATAGAGTTGTCGGCCGGGATCACGATCAACCCTATGAATCAATTAGTACGGTCGTTCGGCGCTTCGAAATTGGCAAGGCGTGATTGACTGAAGATTAATAACACTATTTGCGATCAAGTTTTGGGAGGTTAATATTTACAAATTAACAAGAATGGCGACGAATGGAGTTGAAAACCCTCCACCGGGGAAGCCGGAAGCTCCAATCTTTTGCATGCAACAACAAATCGTCACCTCCAAAGGTATTTGGAGGAAAGACAATCCTTTAGACTATCCACTTCCTCTAACAATGGCTCAAATTGTCCTCGTCGTTGTCATCTCTCGAGCGCTTTATTATCTTCTGAGGCCTTTGGGACAAACCAAATTTGTCTGCAATCTCCTGGTACTTATATAAAAAAATACATCACATGCATGCTTATATTTTTCTGGGTTTTCGGTTTGTCTGCAATTTCATATGCTTAGTCCATGTCAAGTATTCATAATATCTGTCACTATGAAATAAAGGTTTGTTTATGTTATGCCTGCAAATAATATTGTTGTTTCTATATATTTTTTTTGTTCTAATAATTTTATTCATGGACACGCATTGTCAAAAATCAATCAGGGTTGAATCAACTTTGCAAATTCGGTTGGGTACGTTGTTAATTAGGGTTTTTTTTTTCCTTCTTTCCATTTCCCCGTAATTTCTAGAGGTTGTTACTGCTTTTTCATAATTTAGGAGCGGATCGTATAGCTGAAATCAACCATCTAATATTTCTGTCATAAAATTAATAGTTAGATAATATAACATTGGTATATCATAGTTTAATCAAGTTTGTGACAAAGTCATAGTTAGATTGAAGTCTCCATAAATAATTTAACTTCAGGTTTTTGTTTTTGCAGGGTGGCATTATACTGGGGCCCTCAGCGCTAGGGAAAACAAAGGTAGTAAGGGAGAAGCTATTCAGAGCAAAAGATGCTTCTGTGTTTGAGGTAATAGCTCTAATGGGCGCAATATACTCCATGTTTATAATCGCGGTGAAATTTGACAAAAACATGGTGAGAAGGACCGCAAGGAATGCTTGGAAAATTGGTCTGCCTGGTTTTATTATTCCCTTAGCAATAACCCTATCTCTAGTTCACCCAATAGGCACCACCCTTCCCGGACTCAAAGGTGGAACATTCTTCCTCTATTTTAGTTTCTCTACTTTCTCCTTCACTTTCTTCCCGGCCATAGCTCAGACCCTGAGTGAACTCAACCTCATGACTTCCGAGCTAGGTCAACTCGCCATGTCGTCTTCTTTGGTCACAGAAGCCATCCAGTGGTTGTCCACGATTGCACATATTGTGTTCTCAAAAAAAAATCCGAGCCACGGAGTTATGGCTTTGGTTTCGCTGTTGGCCTTGACGATTTTCAGTTTCTCATTTTTAAGACCTCTTGTACTACTAGTGGTAAAAAAAACGCCCGAAGGAAAAGAAGTGAAGGAGGGTTATGTGGTTGCTATACTGGTTGGGGTTTTGGCCGTGGCATTGGTCTCCGATGCCATAGGTGCAACTCCAATTACTGGCCCTATACTTTTTGGGCTAGTCATACCAGACGGACCACATCTTGGTGCAACATTAATACAGAAGACGGAGTTTGTGGTCTCCGAATTTCTTCTTCCAGTGCTCTTTTTCCGTGTTGGATTCATGGTTGATGTGTTTTCGTTTAGCGATTGGGAAAGCTTTGGCAAACTTCAGCTTGTTATTTGTTTGGCGTATGGAGCAAAGATTGTTACAGTTACAGTTGCGGCATTGTTCTGCAAAGTTAGGTTTAAAAATAGCCTTTTGCTAGGATTGATATTGACCGTCAAGGGTGTCGTGGATATTGTCCTTATTACTCGATGGAGGACCAATATGGTAAGTAACAATATCACAATGAATTCTTTTTCTTTTCAATAATTCTATTTAAATGCACAAAACTAACACATTTAGTGACACTCTTTGTTTAGAGGTGTCAACTATTGTATATAGGACCAATATGTATTAGACAGTGTGCTAGTAAATTTATGCATCTCTAACTCGTAAAATCAAAATTCATTCTAACACTCGGATTTAATGAAAGAATATTAGATTTTGAGGATGACAATCTAACTTTTCTAAATATTACGTGCAGCTGATAGATGAACAATCTTATACTCAAATCGTGCTCTCTATGCTCACTGTGACCTTGATCGCAACACCGGTGGTTCGATTCTTATACCAGCCACAAACACGACTTGGACCATCAACAAAAAACTTACGCATCAGAAACATCCAGTCAGCTCGAAACTACCTGGAGTTCAGTATTCTTTGTTGTGTCCACAATGAGGAAAGTGTCTGTAGCATCACCACCCTCCTAGAATCGTCTAATCCAACCGATGCGAGCCCCCTAATCGCCTACGTTGTCCGCGCAGTCGAGCTCATTGGTCGAGCGGCACCCCTACTAGTCCCTTACAAGAAGAAGTATCAGGAGGAAGGAAATAAGAAATTAAAGCGCTCAAATTCACCCACACATCAAATGATGCGAGCCTTTTGGAATTACTCGATGAACTCGAAAGGACCGGTTTTAATCCAAGCCTTCACTATGATCGCCCCTTACAAATCAATGCATGAGACCGTTTGCCGTCTTGCGGAGGACAATAACATACCTCTGATTCTCTTACCATTCCACGAAAACCACCAGTATATTGTTGGCGGCACTGTCACGACAGCGATTCGCCAATTCAACATCCATGTACAAAATTATTCCCCCTCTACAGTTGGATTACTAGTCGAAAGAGGCTTGTCAACTCGGCTAAGCGTGTCCCACTTTTCCTACAATGTGGCCGTATTTTTTATTGGCGGGCCAGATGATCGCGAAGCGTTGGCCTACGCTTGGCGCATGTCTGGCAACCCGGACGTGGGCATCACGGTGTTCAGGTTTGTACTGCAGAATAAAGTAATTGCAGCCAACAAGGATGAGGTGACAGAAGAGATACTCGACCAGGCATTGGTGGACGAGTTTAAGATAAGGAACATTGGGAATGATTGTGTGATCTGGCGAGATATCGAGGTGGATGATAGTGTGCAGCTCATGGACGCCATTAGGAACTCGCAAGGGGATTATGATCTTGTGTTGGTTGGGAGGCGGCACACGGATATGCTATTGAGGGATGAAGAAATGTCAGAATTTGTGCAGAATCCGGAACTGGGAGTGATAGGTGACATGCTTGCTTCCCCGGATTTTTGCGGGGGAATGGTGAATGTGTTAGTTTTGCAAGAAAGCAAGGAATTGAGCAACGGAGCTTTTCGTAGTGGCTCCATGAGAGGGTCGGAAAGTAAATTTAAGTTTCATGGGTAACAATTTATTCCTCATGTCACAAAATTTGTGTTATATACAGTTTTTAGAAAATCGACGAAATTTTCGAAATATTAAAAAACAAATTAGAATCGATATGGAAACAGGAGGTAAAATGTAGACTTCACCTTTTGTCGGCGAGATACCAAAAAATAGTGAATATTGACAATATTTAACTATTCACTGAAAATTTTGATGAAACAATTTGAAGATTCCAAAATTTTAAAATTTCTTTAAGAGATTTCTCCAAAATTTCAACTAAATTTAAAATGAGTTGATACCCACCCAAATTTAGAGCTTTACATCTTCAGATTAACACCTAATCTCTCCACCTTTAAGTCTGCGGGATTTCTTTGTTGCTGGCCTCCATCTTCAAGTCGTGTATCTGTATTGCCGACTTGTGGAGTTTCAAATCTTTTAATATCTTTATTATTTTAATATCATTTTATATTAATGGAGAATCAACTAATTATATTAGTTGGAGTGGATTTCTGTTGAGATTGTTCTCGTTTGAATTAATTTTGATAAGTATATTCTTTGTGGTATAATGTTCTCATTCCTGCATATCACAAACAAAAATATCTTTTACATAGTTTTAAGTTCTAATGTTTTTTCAATACATGTATTATGGTTTGATTAACATTTGCTAAAGTTTTATCTTTAATTTCATGTTTTTTAGCAAATTTTCATCATTTCCACCGAAGCCAATTGATGTCAATATATTCATTGATATTTTTGTAAATTTGCATATTAAGTCATCGATGCCAATATTTTATACACTCGTTATATATACCAAAATTTTGGCAATGCATTGCAGGAGGTAGGCGGAGGAGGAACGGCTCGCGGCTAGTTAAGTTTCTCCTTTCCCCTAGCTAGTTTACTTAGTTCATTTTGCAAAAATTATTTCTAGGTAAGAATTGTAAACTATGTAAGGTAGACATTGTATACGTTGCCAATTAACTGAAATCAGTTGGAACAACTTACCAACTCGTGGAAACTGAAGCTTTTTTTTTTTTTTTTTCAACTGTAACAACTACCAACTCTTTCTGTTCCCATATTTGACTGATTATGTCAACGTCCGTCGGTTTTCGGAGATGGCCTTATTAATTCCGAGTTCGTTTTCAATTTTTTTGGATGATTCACAGGGTCGAGATCACGATCAAACGTACGAACCTCAAATCGATATTTGAGATGATCGTGTAAAGGTGGGGATTGAAGATTTTCTGTATCAGGTTCGATCGAGGTACAAAAAATGGATGCCTTAAGCAGTAACTTCACTCCCGCCGTGTGAAACATGGCGATGAAAGAGTTTGCATACCTCAGCAGGCAATTGCTTCCAGCGGCGCCATTTGGGGGGGGAAGATAATCCTCTAGATTATCCATATTCTCTGATGATGGCTCAAATCATCCTCATCGTCATCACCTCTCGGGTGCTTTATTATTTTCTTAGGCCTTCTGGACAAACCAAATTTGTCTGCAATCTACTGGTATGGCCATCAAGCTCCCATGCTAAGACTAATAAACTATCATGTCTCCATTAGCGTAATCTAATTTGAAGTTTTTTTCTGGGGTGTAATTTTTCAATTTTTTATCCTTGTTACAAATTTAATTTGATCCCACCATTTTTTCCCTCATTTTTTTCAGGGTGGTATTATATGGGAAATACATGGTGACAAGTCACGATTATTCACTCTTTTCGGAGATTGGTAAGACTCACAGAGACATTTCAGTCTTCCCCTAGCACAAGTCTGGTTTTCACACCAGCCGTGTGTTTCGAACCTAAGACCTCCAATTTTTAGTTTTAAAGAAGTCTCATAATCTGTCATTTACCATTAGACCACCAGCTTGTGATTTTTTTTTTCCAACCTTTATCTCGTTTGGCAAGAATGTTGTGACAGTTTGGAAATTTACAAATTGTTGCCTAATCAAGGGTTTGGTGTTTCTTGTAAAAAATGACCTGGTTTTTTACTTGCAGCAAGTATCAATAAATTGTTTATCTACCAGAAGGATCGGATCCTCCAATTACATCCGTTCATCGTACATAGTACGGTTAGAAATTATTGTAAATTTTTTTAATTTAAAATTGAATATAAACAGTATCTGACAAAAACTGACCACATGATGTACAGTGAATAGATATGATTGGAGGATCCCCGGAATTCTCACAAAGAGTGAGATTCCACATCGGCCAACGGAGAAGGGTTGATGTGCCTTATATGCACGTGCTCCCTTCCCTATAGCACGAGGCATTTTGAGAGCTCACTGGTTTCGGAGTTCACTCCGAAGTTAAGCGAGTTCGAGCGAGAGCATTCGTAGGATGGGTGGCCCACTGAGAAGTTCTCATGTGAGTTCCCAGAAACAAAACCGTGCGGGCCGGGCCCAAAGCGGACAATGTCGTACTATGACGAAGCCGGTCTAGGATGTGATAGAATGGTATCAAAGCCACTCTGCCGTTCGGTGCAAGTGTGTCGACGAAGACGTCAGGCCCCTAAGGGGTTGGATTATGAGATCCCACATCGACCAATAGAGAGGGAGTGATGTGCCTTGTATATATACATGCTTCCCTCTCTATAACACGAGGCCTTTTGAGAGCTCATTGGCTTCAGAGTTCATTGAAACTCCGAAGTTAAGCGAGTTCGGGTAAGAGCATTCCTAGGATGAGTGATCCACTGAGAAGTTCTCGTGTGAGTTCCCAGAAACAAAACCGTGTGGGCCGGGTCCAAAGCGAACAATATCGTGCGGGCCGGTCTGGGATCCTCACTCGTTTATTTATACTTGTGTTTCTTTAAAAACAAGGGAGGTTTAATAAAACACCCCCGGTACTGTTTACTTTTAACGAAAAATCACTTTTTTACCTTTAACTGTCACTATTCACTATACATTTAAAAGTGGTTTTTCGTTAAACTCAAAGTTTTCAAGCCCTTTTCATTAATTTTCCTTAAAAACAATGCTTATTGAATTATATGAAAATAGACTGAGATTTTTTTAAGTGTGACGGTCACATTATTATGTATTGTTACTAATTCACGTGTTATAACACACGTCAATTGGTAACCGTTATATTGAAAAACTTCTCCACATACGATGAACAGTGGTTGAAAATTGCTCTTGCTTGCAATATTAAGTTTGTTGGGTGTGGTTTTTAAAGCTCTCACTTGAGCGCCCACATCAGTAAAACAGAGGAATAACAAGAAAAAGACGATTTCATTCAACCATAAGATTTCTTTAACACGTTGCTTAAAAATACAAAACAATCTATCAATCAACGAAAGCATGTCTGTCTGTGACTAAATGAGATGGTGAGCTCAGTTTTTGAAATCCTGGCACCATATCTTCTATATCGGTTTTGATGTATCAAAAAAGAAAAATAAAACAGAGCAAGAACTAGGCCCCCAAATGCAGGGGAACTCAAGACAACAATGAAAGGTCATACAACTGATATAAGGGGAAAATGAAAACCCGGTAATCGGGTTTTTACAAAAGTTGATGTGGATATAATTTTAAGATTCTTAACACACAGGCAGATCCGCTGGTGGTGGCTCCACCGTCTGCAGTTCCCCAACTCCATTGTCCACCAAGAACACCATGGCCAAACCCCAGTTGATGTGAACATCCAAGTGACAATGCATTATCCATGCACCTGCATATATCAAACGTATTTGACAAAAAAAAAATACATATGTCAAACATATATTTAAGTATAAACAAATCCTAGAAAAGTTTCTATTGAGTTTGAATAGTTTAGAATAGAATATCGTCTTGTAAAATAAATAAAAAATTGAAATTGTTACCTGGATTGTCAGCGATGAATCGGATAACTGCCCATCCATTCGCGGGCACTGCCACTGTGTTCCTCATAGGTGGATCAACAAGGTTGAACTTTTTGGTATCGGTCTTGGCATTGAAATTTCCAAAACCTTCGGCAAGGATGTAAAAATCGTATCCGTGAAGATGGATAGGATGGTTTTCGGGTGTGACGATGCTTGTGTCCTGCAGCACAACCTGCACCCTTGATCCATACTTCAAGTTGTATCCTCTAGTGCCCGACAAAGGCTGCCATAGAGAACTGCTCACATTGCCCGTGTAGTCAAATTTATTTGGAGGGTTTGCTGGAAAATCAGTGGTGAAAACTCCAGGGATGTTTTGTTGGTAAGCCTGAAGGATTGACATGTTGTTTGGAAGCACGAAGGACACATTGTTCATGCTGGCAGTGAAGCGTGTCCCATTTGGGCCTTGGCACCTACTGGCTCTGAAATTTTTAGGGCAATTGTTGAGTCCAAGACCAATTGTGAAGAAGAGGTTTTCGTCGATTTCAGTTGGGACTTCAACTTTTCTTGGACTTCTGAAACTCTTGGTGAAAGCAGAAGCAGTGTTTGTGTCATTGAAAGCAGGGAGTTGTGGCATAATCGGTTTGGCTGTTGGACCGTTTTTGCAACTGGGGCTGCAAGGGGCAGACTTGTATTCAAGAATGGCGGTGGTGGTGGTGTTGTCGAATGCTGCATTTTGCGCGCTGAAATAAGCACTCGCCGCCAAGTAGTACCGGGCTGGTGGCTGGTCACCCGTGATTAAAACATCGGTGGTCTGCCCAGGGCCTAGCATGAGTACCGTGGTAGTGAAAGGTTTGGTATAGGAGGCATCAGCACTAACAACAGTGAGTTTGTGGTTGGCCACGGAGAAGAAAAGAGGTTGGTTGAGGGCAGCATTGATGACTCTAAGAAGGTTGGTCTCGCCGGAGTCTATAGGAACTATGACGGTGTCTGCAAAAATCACAATAAAAATTTATCAGTTCATATGTGGCACATAAGACTTACTTATTACATCAATTATTAGGGTCAGTTTAACTTAGTTGTTATTGCACGTAAAGCTTTTCTTGTGGAATTACCTTCGCTTGAGCAATTAAAAAGATCGCCAGGTTGACCATTGATGGTGTATGCATCAGAAACATTCGGAGCTCCTCCTGTCCTAGTAGCCTGCCTTATAACATCGATAGGGTTAGCATCCCACCATTCACCGAGAAGAAGGGTTGTTTCGCGTTTCGGTTTAGTGAAGGGGTAGGAGTCTCCTTGTTTAGGATGAATAATGAGTGCGCCGTAAACGGTGGCTCTAAGCCATGAGCTGTGAGCATGCCACCAGAGAGTACCTTCTTGCCCTTGAATTGTAAATCGGTAGGTATAGCTTCCTCCTGGCCTAATCGGGCACTGAGTCACAAATTCTGGCCCATCTGCCCATCCAGTTCTAATCTGCCTAATCCCATGCCTGAAATGAAGAAGATAAGGCATGTTGATTAATTTCTTCGGAGAAATGAAGAAGATAAAGATTCACTTGCGAGCCTGTCTGACAACATAAGAAGCATGAGAGTAAAAACTCGTATTCATGTGCATGCACGCAGGCGTGTTAGTTACCAGTGAATAGTGACGTTGTATCGAGCTTTGTTTGTAACTTTGATGACAAGAGTGTCGCCATTGTTTACTTCCAAGGTTGGTCCAGGGTACTGTCCATTTACTGTGATGGAGTTGTGGGTTTTGCACAGCCTCTTCACTTTTGTTGCTTGAATCTGTATTCCATTTAAATATTAAATATAGTGAGAAATGAGTACGTAAGAAGAAGAAACGTACGTGAAATACAAGAGATGTAAAAATTAAACTTACAACAAACTCATGCTGGTGAGTTTTGGGTTCTGCCGAACACATTGTCGATGAAGCCAATAGAAGGCAAAGGCCGAAAAGGCACAAGGAGAGTCGGATTTTGTTGCTGAAAATGGCGTTGAGTGCCTCCATCTCGATCGATTAGCTACGCTATGAGCTCGCTGATGAACCCTTAACCTTTGAATGATCGAGAGAAGGTGGTAGTTTGAGGTGATAAAGTGGGGGGATGCTTTTATAGTAAAACTTTGAGGAGAGAGGTTGGCAGATTAGGTAATTCAAAAAATGGTCAGAGCCTTGTGCAAACTCAGTTCATCCCGGTAAGAGTTGTTGCACCCACTGGCCTATCTCTAATGCATTATGTCTCCAATGCAGCTTGCTTCTCAAGTCTTCTTTCTGGGATTGAATAATTCAATGAGTAACACTAGAGAAATTAAATATGTAGAAAAACTTTGAAAACTAAAAGACATGGAAGTTGATAATTAGTTTATTACTTACACGTTGATAAACGTACTTATTTTTATTGGTGACATGTCATTTAGTTTACAAATTTAGTCTCTAAATTTGGTTTCTCTAGTATTACCCATTCAATAAAGCATTAATATTGGTATTTTTTTTCATACATGTTAATGCAAATACAAAAAGAGTAAAGTTAATCCTACTTTTTTCCCTACGTAAGGACAATCGTCATGGTGAAAAAGACCAAAACTAAATTAGAAACATATTTATAAGTCAAACCCATTGTTCTAATCAACCTTAAACCCTCAAGTAATCCTTTGATAAAACGACATTAGTTTAGTAATCTGTGGCATCACGCAAATGGAGCTAGCACTCAGATTCAAGCACATAATGAATCATTATGCTAAACACATAATGAATTAAGATAATTAAATCGATATTTTTGGTCTCTTCTTTGGCTAGCTAAAATTATTTTCGTTTCTAAAAGGGTAAGGTCTATGTCTTCTTGCTATTTTCATGCATTTTTTTATTCTTTTTTCTTTTAATATGAATGGTTAGGTTTATTTACCAAATAACGTCGAGGTTTTCAAAATTAAAAAAAAAAACGATGGAGGTTAGAAGAATCAAGAGGGAAAGAGTATACCGACTAAATGTTTTTGCATGAATTCGTCAAACCAGCTTTTTCCTTCCTAATGTGGTGCGGGAAATCAATAAGCAATCTGACTAAAGTCCATGCTTTAGAGAAAAGTGGAAAAGTAATTTAGCTTGAGAAAAACTAAGGTGGATATATGGTGTTCTTTTCATTGTTTTCAAATATTAATTTTTCATAAAAATTACAGTTTACCCATTTTTCATTTGATGATGTTGTAATATAATAGATTTTGTCATATTTTATCATCTCATAAATATAAGTTAGAGATATATGAATTATTATGCCCACGTTTGATAAAATCGTAACCAGATCGTACATTTTTTCTCAATAGAACCATAGATTCAACCGAAATCAAAACCTCAAGTAAGGCTACTTAATAAACTCATAAAATCAACATTCAGAAGTAATTAATTGAATTAATTATATTTTTCAATATCTATGATTACACTAACACCACAAAAAAAAATGTCAAAGAAATTAAAAAGCCCACAAAGCCACGATGAAGTTGTACTAGGTCACGATCGATGATCAATTAGTTGGTTAGCTACAACAAGAAGAGATGATCGAGTACAGGGAATTTAAGCCAGGGTTTATTAATTTATTATTAGTTAATTAATGCTAAAAGTGGACCACGCAGGATCAAATCTCAAGTTTGTCCTTAATTTGATAGGAAAGATGAGTAGATTAAGTCATCTCTCAACAATTAGGTGGCATATGTTGCATGCGGTACAATACATCAAGATTTGATTGGGTCCAACAAAAATTCAGTTAGAGAGTGATGGATACTTAAACAGAAAATTTAATATACATTTACAAGAATTCTGTTTAAATTAGGTAGCCTATCACACAGCAGAACGCAGGGAAGGTATTATCCGTGTAATTAATGTCTATTAGGTTTTGTAGCTATATAATGAAGGGTCAAAGACCAGGTAGTGGCTTCGTCATGGCGTCCCCTCTTTCGGGGGCTGAATAAACTCACAAAGACATTTTAACTTCTCTTTGGCCACCATCGTGTAATTCACCAGCTCAAAAAATCGAACACATAACATGCCATGTGAAGTAAAATTTAGAGGAAGCTAGGAAATGGCATCTTATATTATGTAATGTTAATTGATAATGAGGGTTTGTCTATAAGCCAAGATTGGAACCATAGCGCATCTCAAACTGAGAAGATATAGAGCAATGCCTAGTTTAGCTACAAAATTTTGATTTGTTTTGTTAACCCTAGTGCTTTTGTAGGAAAAAATGAAGACGTACGAAGATTATCTGTCGTATCATTGATTGTACGAGACAGAGGAACAACATCTACCTTATCATTGATTGTATACATATCTGTGACTGTGAGTCCATCTCTCTTATTTACCGATTGATTGGTTGATATAGTATATGTATTAATACTTGTTAATAGAAGAAAAAAAATGAAAAAACTATGGTTTAGCTATTGGTTTGATCTCAAATTAGGAAGCCTTAATGTTGTTTTTTTTTTTTGTATTGTATGGTTGGGTATGTTACTTTGCATTAATGTACATCATTTTCTCAAACCAAATAGAAGCCACATACACAATGTAGGCCTTATCCACCATAAAACTTAAGTACTCTGCAATGTCAGATAAATGTTTATACCACACTCATCTTTATGTGACGTGCAATTGATCAACTGATGAGTTTTACACCAAATCACATGATATATAATTGTTATAGAAACCCTAATGAACTCGTCACTCTCTTACAGATAAGTTGTCCCTTTACCGGCATAAGTGTTCAAAGAAGTACAATGCAACGTGCAAAGTTTAAGTGATAATTAGAGGGACAAAGCCAAACAGACCAGCCGATCACCTAATTACAGGCAGACAGATGGTGACAATTCTGTTAGTCATTTTGAATGGAAGCATGTCAGTGATGTCTACACACCACAAACTAGATCAGAGAACGAATGAAAGAATGAGGGAAGGTGTTGGATTGGATAGGTGAACAAATAGCAATTGACATATAGTTGGTAGAGTTTGTTATTGACTTTTATTTTCAGAATCTTCAGTTGACATCGGAAGTGCAATCGGAAGTCGTTATGAAGGATGCAAATAATTACAATAAAAATTGATTCACAATTTAATTATACTAGCCTCTTGCACGGACGCTCTTTTACATCTTACTTTAATTTAATTTTTTTTAAAGAAATAAAGGAAATAAAACTGCCTCTGCATGGAGCGTATGACAATTTTCTCTTTTACATCTTATTATTAACTACCTACTTGTAATTTTTATTCTTTCTATTTGTTGAAAATATTTTTAAAATTTTTATTTTTAAAAAAGTAAAGAAATAAAGGAAAAATATTTACCTACTAAGTAAGCAGTTTTGTTTTGTTATTTGTATTTTTTTAAAATTAAATTGTTTCATTTTAAAATCCTAATTAGGAGAGATAATTTTGGGGATTGTGAATAATTCACTTTTTTTTCCTTTACTTTATATATACTAGCATATGCCTACACACTTTGTGTGTATGGACACTTTTTATTTTTGTTAAAAGAAGGAAGGAGAGAGAATGTGGATGGGAGTGGGGGGTTTTTTATTTTTTTAATATTAAATATATCTTAACATCAGCTGTAGATGAGGCTTTAATTAAAAAAAAGTAAAATTTGGTCTGTGAAATTATATTATTACCTATCATTTTTTGTGTGTGATAGAAGACTTAATAGTATTTTTATCCTCTTTTGATTGACAAAAATGATTCTATTAATATGGAGTTTATATATATTAAATTTCAAAATTGAATAAATTTAAGAAAGAGGTAAACCTAAGGACTTATCAATAGGTAATGTTGCTTCAATACCTAACAACGGCCTATTACAAAACTAGTAAATAAAAATTAAGGTCATCTCCAATGAAGGGAGTTAAAGGTCTTAAAGTAAAAAATGACCTAATTTGTCAAAAAACTCATTTCCAATCGATAGCCAAGCTATAATTTTATGGAGCTCATCAGACCATTATTTGGCCAAAGAGGCATCAAGCTAGCCAAATATAGCCCTTCTCTTAGCCCTTTTTTTTTTTTGGGCCAACTCTTTAGTTTTAATAATTGATTCAAATTCAACAGCTAGATTTGAAAAAAATCCAACAGTGGTTTAACTAAATTAACCAAGGTTTTTTAGCCAAAATAGTTCCTGAGATTTGCATAACATATCACTTTGGTCCCTGAGATTGTCCACCATCCATTATTTTGGTCATTCCGTTAAAAACTTTGTTAAGTGTCCCGGAGCTCTTGGCCGAAAGTTTAGGCAATTTTTAAGGCTTCGTAACTCAATCGTTTCTTAACTAAATTCGACCCATAATATATCAAAATGAAGATAAGAAAGTGTAGAACAAGATTATACCTATTTGGAAGCCTAATGGTTGCTGGAGATAGCTGAAAAATAGCTTGAAAGGTGACTAGTCAGCGAGAAAACTGGAAAACTCATCGAAAACTGAGTAAACTTTAAACCTTCATAACTTCTTCGATACTCAACGAAATTGAGTGATTCAAAAATAAAAATCATACTTATTGATGAGACAAAGAGAATAGTACCTTTCTCGATGGCTAAGTCACAATGGTTTGGCTGAAAATGGCTGTCTTGGTCTCAAGTTAGCCAATTTTGAGTCTTTTTAACCAAACCAAAAAAGTACCATTTTCTTCGTCTCATCGAGAAGTGTGCTTTTTATTTTTGAATCACTCAATTTCGTTGAGTATTGAAGAAGTTATGAAAGTTTAAAGTTTACCCAGTTTTTGGCGAGTTTCCCAGTTTTCCCTCGAACGAATCACCTTTCAGGCTATTTTTTAGCTATTTCCGACAACCATTGAACTTTCAAATAGGTATAATTTTGTTCTACATTTGTAATATCTTGGAAATTTAAACATATGAATTTTATATTCCTAATTATGAATATGTGGAGAAATTCGAAAATAAATTGATTTATGGTTATGAAAATAGAATTGGGAAATTTTAAATTTTTGTTTCCAGGAGTTATGTTAATTTACGTTGTAAACTATATCGATAGGTGGAAAATGTGAAAATGCCCCCAGTAGGCTAAATTGAATTATACGAGGATGTATTTTATCCTCATATATTTTATAGTATTTCTTGGTATATTTGGATAGAGCTCGATCTCACGAGCGCATAGGCGAAAACCGTTCGTCAAACGGAATTATAACTAATAAAATAGAAATGAACGAAGGTGAGGGTAAAATTGTCAATTTAACCCTGTTATTTGGAGAACTCCAGAATTTATGGAGTTTGTTTTGGGGTAGAATTAGAAAAAGGCCACATGGGTAGCTGGGAAAGGAGATGAAGGAGGGGAAGAGAACAGAGTTGCATGAAGGAAATGAGGAGGATGGAGAGCGAATCAAGAAGAAGAATAGGGAGGGAAATGAGGGAGTGGAGAGGCACACAACCAACCCCCATTTTCCCTTGACCCATTTCCAACCCCGTCACCCCGAGTGAATTTCGCTACAATCCTCACCATTTTTCCCAACGAATTTGAACCCCCCATCACCTGCAAACATCATCACGCCCCTCCTCCTTAGTTAATCACCCAAAAATTCGAAGCAATTGAGGCTTTTTCATGATGTATGGTGATAACGATGCTGTGAAAATCTTGGTGGCAATCCACCAATTCTGAATGAAATCCCATCGATTTCCTCCACCA
This sequence comes from Crataegus laevigata, assembly GCA_963580275.1. NCBI lineage: Eukaryota > Viridiplantae > Streptophyta > Magnoliopsida > Rosales > Rosaceae > Crataegus > Crataegus laevigata. The sequence continues at coordinate 6,491,385 of OY756951.1, read as the reverse complement.
TTAGACTTTACTTAAGCCCTAGAACAAAGCCCAAGTATTGGTTGGGGCGTTGGAACGGTTTTGGAGTCGAATTGAAAACACCATTTTCTGGGTTTCCGGCGGTTCGAGGCCAATTTGAGGTGTTTTGGCCAAATTGGACTTGGCTGCAGGTATGAAACTTTCACCACTCATTGAGTTCTACAACCCTGTAAAATTTGAGAATTTTTAGAAATAGTTAAATTTTTTGGGCGAGTCGGGGTGGTTAACAGTCACCCACGGTGGCGCGTGCTGCGGTGCTTGGCCAATGGGCCGATGCTGCCTTTTTTCATGAAAATTTTGATGTTTTGAATCCATAATTGATAACCACTTGATGTGATTCGATTGAGGAAGTTAAAATGGAAGGTGTGACAACCCGTTCCTAAAAATTATGATTTTTATAATTTTAATAAGCAAGTTTACAAAAATGCCCTTCGAGGCACATACTTCGATTGGTGTTGACTACTTTGTAGTTACACGTAATGTTCATTTTCTGGCATATACTTGTAGTATTCGTCGCTACGGATGCGTGGGCGCAAACGGATTCAAATTTGGAGCTATAACGAAGAAGTTATTAGCGTTTGAAGTTGAGGGCAAAATTGTAAAATTATTATTCTCTAGAATGCCCTAGATTTTGGAGCAAGAATCTAGGAAGCCACATGTGTGGCCTAGATTAAAAGAAAGAAAATTTGATGGTGGAGATGGAGGGAAACAGAAGGAAAATGAGGGTGTGTGTGTGTGTGGCAAATGGGAAGAAGAGAGAGAAATGGGATTTGCCCAATCAGAAATTGAGGAATGAGGAAAAAGAAGAGAAGGGGAGGAGCACGGGATCACGCCGACCCGGTTCCAGTTCACGACCCAGTTGACCCGAAGCCATATCTGACGGTTTTCCGTCGTTTATCCGGCTATTTTCATCGATTCTCTACCTAGAAACTTGACACCAACCTTCCCTTTTCAATCTCCACCCATAATTGATGGACTTTTGGCCTTAGTTTTGTAAAGAACACGCACGGTGCGACCGTGGAGTCACAGTGATGATCCATCATTCGTGAAGCCATTGTCATCAATCAAATCCACCAAAGCATTTCCCTTGGACCTGGGAACTATGCCCAATCATTGTTTAGAGCATCGGAAGTGATTAGAGGACGAATCAAAGGACACCCACCTTAGGGTTTCCGGCGAGTTTGATGAAATTGGAAGTCTTCGAGGCCAAATTGGACTTGGTTGAAGGTATAAAAGTTGTTCTACTCATTGAGATCTTTAATTCTGCAAATTTTGGTAATTTTTAGTGAAAGTTGAATTTTCCGGCGACTCGGGGCGGCCAACCGCCACCCGCGGTGACGCGTGCGGCGGTACGTGGCCCGATGGCCGCCAATGATATTTTCAGATGTTACTCAATGCCTTGAATTTATTTTTTATGATGGATTGACGTAGATTGATCGTTAGGACCTAGATTCGTTACGATTCGGTAATAAGTCAAAGTATGAATCAACGATCCGACCGTTGGATCATCACCAAACTTTAGTATGCTATAGTACGTAATATTTGAAGAATGTAAGAATTTACGGATCAGGAATCTATCTTATGGATCTTCCCGAATTGAAATTGTAAGTTAGTAATTAAAACGTTAACCGCCACTTGGTTTTGGCAATTGGCAGAGATCTAACCGTTGGATTGTAACGAAACTTTGGGGTATTATTCTAGAAGTATAATGTGTATTATTTGATGTGACGGATTGAAGATTTTTGATACGGATCTTCCGGATCAAATTCGTAGGGATGTGTTTTATGTAAATTGTATATTCTCTCAGTACGGATTCTGAGACGTGATTGATATTTATGCTAGGCGGTGATCTTTTGGAATCATTTAGGATATCTTCATAGTCATGCTAGGGGCTGTAGCGTGGACTCCAGGTGAGTAGGCTTTTGTTTTCAGTATATATAGTTGATGTTTTCCCATAAACTTCATTTTTAAATGGTTTAGAATTGAATTGGTTTTGCGATTGAAATGCCATGTCAAATACCATTTATATTTGATTATTGTGATTATGATTGTGCTGGTCATGCTTCGGCGCTGTGGACGCTCAGGTAAGTCAGGTGAGTATGCTTGTTAGTGATAGTGATGATGGTGAGATTGTGATATAGCTCATATTCCTGCACCTCGGGTGTTTGTGCTCCACCAGGGTAGGGCCTAGCCTTCACTTGATCGTTCACCTCCTGTACCGTATGCTCACCTTGGATCCAAGGCAGGTGTCAGCCTGTCGTACATACCACTATAGGTGGTTCCGACTCGTAGGTGACCCGCGATTCGTCGCACAGCCTTCACGTGATCGTAACACTGAGCGTATTTTATACACCTAGCCTATAATACAGACCACTATAGGTGGTTCCGACTCGTGTGCAGGATAGTGGTTGAGTAGCTATAGATTCAGCCGTACAGGTCACGTTAGGTGACTCCGGTTGACATATTTATATTGCCGGCATATTGTGATTATTGGTTTTATCTCACCTGATTGATGCATATATTTCTTGACTGGATATTTTGGCATGGCATATTTCTGACATGGCATATTCGAGTTTTATCGTTTTACAGCCTATTTTGGTATATGATTATATACGTATTATTTTCTGGGAAAGTATACAGGTTTTACAGAGAGGGGTTAGTACTTTTGAGATTGAATTGGTTTTGAAAAGCTTTGTTTTTGCCCACTCACGTTTTCTGTTTTGTGCCCATTTAGGTTTAGTTGATGAGGTTCGTATCGACGAGGATTCTCGGCAAATCTCGGGATTGGTGGCTAATTCTGAGGGTATAATTCTTACCCACTCTACTGTATTTTACTTATGCTCTGAAGTCACGCGTGAGGTGGGCTTGCTCTTGCTCACGATCACACTATGGTGTTTAGGCACTTTTAGGTTTAAATTTATTCACATTTTCCACATTACTACACTTTATGGCTTCGTCACCTTCCAGGTGTCGGCCAGCACAGCTCGACTTCGGTGTTCTAGTGGACTTTCTGGGTCGGGGTGTGTCAGAAGGTGGCCGATTCTAGAATATATTTAGAAATGGAGAATAGAATGAATGTGAACTACGAAAGGCTTGATCCTGTTCAAGGGTACATAGGTAGTCTAACGGAAGTTAGATGCAGCCTTAAATAACTGAGATTAATCTTATGTTGAAATTTTGTCTAAGAAGACTAATTGGGTGATTAACTTACAACTTATGCCTTTTGTTCTTGGCAAATGAGTTGGGTTATAGATTGTTGTGAGTGACTCATAATTGGATATTCAAGAATTAACTTTTGTGAGAAGTTGAGTTAATAAAAGAAATTGTTGGCGTTTTAATTGAAAATCCAAGCATATACTTTGGTAGCAATTAAACTAGGATTAAATTTTTAGCCCATCATCACAATTACTTTCGAAATAAAAAAATATATACTTCGGGGTGGGTCGTTACAAATGGTATCAAAGTAAATGATCCTGCATTATATTAAGCAATATTATAGAGTTTGTGGATGTGAATTATGAATTGCATTAGCATTGCATTATTTTATAAGATCTATGAGTATGAAGGAATTTATGTGGAATGCATATATTGTGAATTATGATGCATTGGATTGAATTGAATGAGAGTATGAAAATTTTAAAATATTATACTCATGTTATAGCTTTGAAGATGAGCGGTTGATTAAAGTTTTGGATTAATCTTGAATTGAGCTGATATTATGATATGCATTATGAAAATGTTGAATGTTGAGATGATTGTGAGATGGTGACAAGTAAGGGGAAAAGTCGTATTGTACCTGGGCAATTGAGAAATTGAATTTGGGTGAAAAAGGCCCGAGGATGTGGAATTGGGTGAAAAAGGGCCCGTTGATGTGGAATTAGGCGCAAAAAGGCACGAGGATGTGGAATTGGGCGAAAAAGGCCTGTGGATGTGGAATGAAAAAAAAAAGGAAGAAGAGCTCCTTGTGTGGGCTGCAAGAATGGAAAAAAAGTGTATTGGCCCAGTATATTATAATTTTTTCCAATCTACTAGCCACTGTTTGGGGCAAAAGAAAAAAAGTGGTGAAATCATTGTTTTGTCAATGATAAGTAGGGCTAGAAATTTTAAAATCTTATGGCCAACGATAATTATGGTGGGAAATTTTAATATTTATGGAAGATATGGTGATTTATTGAATGAGAATGAAATTATAAACTGTGGTTATGATTTGCCCATTATAATTAGAATGGTTGGTGGATATGACATTTTTATGATTGATAAGAAAAAGAGTTGATGAAAAGAATTGATAGGGAAAGTTTATAATTACAAATTTGATTGTTTGGTTGCCATGGTCATGAGTTGCCATTGTTGGAGTTGATATTGCGAACAAAAACCGATGACGAGCATATATTCTCGTGGCTATGTGATTAGTAAGGTTTAATTTCATTGACTATTAGAATCGTGATATAAAATTTCTTATCATTTGGTTGATGGAGTGTGAATGGTGCTCTGGAAGTGTGGCTCACTAAAAAAAAATTTCGATCAATGGTTACACTTTGAAGCAAAAAAAAGATAAAGTTTTTATATTTACTATGGGTAATTTAGTTTAAGGGGCGATATGAATGGAATCATACAATGAGGTTGATTTCGTTCAATGTTAACGGTATTGCAGATTTGGTTTTAAACTCCTTTCCATTACCCAGTGAGTGTGATTGGAAATTCCAATGATTTTGGCTGGAATTTATGATAATTGTGGTTATTATGCTAGTATATATCTAGCCAATGGTTAATGTGTATTAGTTGTGCTATTGTTTCTTTACATGATAATGGCTCTGTTGTCCTTATGACAAAAGAAGTGACTTTGAACTTGTGTGTTGTACCGTTGTTATCAAAGCTCTTACTGCTCTGAACTTTGGTTTTTCTACCATATGTTACTTTTAAGCATTTTTAGAGCATATATCCGTTGTTGAATTTCCTAGTTGTGGATGTAAATGGTTGATGTGGTTCGATGTTTGGTATTTATTTAGCCAACGAGAATTATGGTTAAGGTTGATATTATTATTGCCAATGAATGTGGTTCGGAATTTGAGAGTGTAGGTGAAAATCACGATATTGTCACATCCCAACCCATGCTCAACCACATCTCGGGCTCGACCCCTCCATAGCACGATATTGTCCGCTTTGGGCCTCAGCCACACCCTCACGATTTTGCTTTTGGGAACTCATGCAAGAACTTCCCAGTGGGTCACCCATCCTGGGGACATCGGGATGATCACATGTTGGCCGACACCCGAGGGGTGACGAAAGCCATTGAGAATGCATAAGAATGAGAAATAAGAATTTAATGGAACATTAATAAGCATTTACGGAACGTGTTCAGAGCATACAACTAATTTGAAATACTAAAAGAAAGAATATAAAATTGAATAAACAAAAGGAGTGGGTCTTACACCGAGAAGACTTGAAGATACCGATGTAAAAATGTCTTGACATTGGGATTGTATGCCTCGATTCTAAACCCTGAAGTGGCGCAAAACAAACATGAGTGGACTAATTTGATATACATATAATAAAAAATTTATCAATTTACTAACCCCCAAGTTTTATGAAAACTTATATAGCATGATAAATAAAATCGGTTTTTCGAAACCTAGCATGCCGTGCAATATGTCATATCATAACTCATATACATACATAATCACTAGTGAAGAATGTCCACATATCCCTCCAGACCCTATGCTATCTCCCCATCCCTGAGCATACAGTCAAATGAAAATATCGCTTCAGACCTTGTGCTAGTTCCCCGTCTCTGTGCTAAATAGCTAGAAGAAAAACACTTTAGGCCCTATGTCAACTCCACCCGTCGCCCGGGACGGATCGGAATCTATCCTTCGTCCCGTAGCAGAAATTGGGACCACTAGGTAATACAAAACTATCGAACACATATTTATTGAAAAACAACTTCATAGTATAAAGTCATCTATCATCTATACTATAAAGAGGTGTTCGAAACGTATTCTAAATATTATATCATCAAACAGATATTATATAAAGAATATGGGTTATAGGAAAAATAGTAATAATTCAAAGTAATCTTAGTAAGCACGATATCTCATAAAGCATTTCATAAAACATACTTATAAACTCATGATTTTTATGCGTGCAATTCTACTACGAAAATATGCATTTTAGAAGGGGTCCACTCACAGTACTTCGCCGTCGAAAGCCGCGCTGCTAACGAAGATAGAAACGCCACAATATATGCACCTAAGCACATAAAGGGTCTAACTTAGTCAAACTCTATTCAAACGAATTTATTTGGGAAAACGGACATCAAAAACGGGTCCATGACGTCGAAATTAGATTAGGAGAGGTCCCGAACGAAAACCCAAAAAGTCAATGGTCAAAGTCAACGTTGACCGTTGACCAAGTCAAAGCAACGGTCAACCCGTCAGAGTCAACCGGGTCAACATGGGTCAAAGGTCAACCGGGTTTGGGTATTGGATTTAGGGCTGGGTCCTAAGACCCAAAGGTTTAGGGTTATTAGGTAAACGGGCCAAAAGCCCAAATTCTCACAAGGCCCGAAGGCCTTCCTAAAAGGATTAGGGACTTTAGAGGTCTCTGGGCTCGGCCCAGACCCATACGGCCTAAGGCCTGAATTGAAAGGGTTTTGGGTTTGACAACGGACCATAGGCCCTTAATGAAATGGCCCATAGGCCTTTGGGTTTTTAAAAACAATTAAATAAAATTAAAAAATGATATGGGTTGGGGTTTTAGGCTGCACAAAATGGGCTTAAGGCTCGTGGGTTTGAGAAACAGCCTGAATGGCCTGGTGCGAAATGGAGAAGAATGTATAAGCTTTCCCAACTTCGACCGACTACAACCCGAGGTTCTAGACCCCGTCACACCAAAACAAAGAACAAAGAGAGAGGAAGAGATTAATACCCTTTGTTCGATGTAGATCGACCGGTGCTGGTCGGAAAAACCCTCGACACTGACGGGTTCGCCGGAAAATGGGTGTGCCTTCCCTAGACCTGGTCTCGTCCTAGAACCTTAGAAAATAATGAGATAACACTTAAAAACACATCCAAGTTCCAATCTAGAATAGACAGAGGGAGACCTGAGGTTTAGCTAACTGGAAAAATGATGAAGTCTCGCTGGAGAGCTCCGGGGTTTCCTCGAGTTGTGCAGCGACATGAAAGAGAAAAAGATTAGGTTTGATGGTGATGATGGTTGTCTTCCTCACGCAGGCAAGCAGCTGGATGTGTGTGTGTGGTCTCGGTGAAGAGAGGGAGAAAGATGAGGGTTTCGAGAGAGAGTGAGCTCGAGAGGAAAAGAAGAGACAAGGAAAATGGCTGAGAGAGAAAATAAGTGAGAGGCTTGGGGGAAAAATTAGGGGTGGGCCCCTTGGGCTCACCATTTAAGACCCAAAACCAATTTTTGAATAAAAGCAGGGGCAGGGTGTAACAATCTACCATTCTTATAAAATACTATACCTTTTGCGTCACATCCCGGCCCAGAGTCCACCACATCCTGGGCCCGACCTCTATCGTAGCACAATATTGTCCGCTTTGGGCCCAGAGTACGTCCTCAAGGTTTTGTTTCTGGGAACTCACGAGTAACTTCCTAGGAGGTCACCCATCCTGAAATTGCTCTAACCCAAACTCGCTTAACTTTAGAGTTCTTACGGAACCCGAAGTCAGTGAGCTTCCAAAAGGCCTCGTGCTAGGTAGAAATGGGAATATACATATAAGGCTTACAGGATTCTCTCCTCTAGGCGATGCGGGATGTGACAATTTGGTATTAGAGCCAATCCATGGCCAAAAGTGTGCAAATGAGGACATCGAGCCCTTAATGGGGGTAGTTTGTAACATCATACATCGCTCATGGGAGAGGATCATGTAAGCCTTATCTGTATATTTCTATCTCTACCTAGCACGAGGCCTTTTGAGAGCTCACTGGATTCGGGTTCCGTAGGAACTCTGAAGTTAAGCGAGTTTGAGCTAGAGCAATTCCAGGATGGGTGACCTCCTAGGAAGTTGCTCGTGAGTTCCTAGAAACAAAACCGTGAGGGCGTGCTTGGGACCCAAAGCGGACAATATCGTGCTACAGTGGAGTCGAACTCGGGTTGTGGTAAGGGCTCAGGTTGGGATGTGACAGCTCTCGCGCGAACTCGCTTAATATGAACTCTGAAGCCAGTGAGTTCCCAAAAGGCTCCATGCTAATTGGAGGTGGGCATGTACATATAAGGCTTACAGGATCCTCATTCCTAAGCGATGTGGGATCTTACAATCTACCCCCCTTTAGGGGCCCAACGTCCTCGTCGGCACGCTTCCGGCCAAGGAGTGGCTCTGATACCAAATTGTCACATCCCAACCATGGCTTCACCACATTTCGGGTCAGGATATGTCAGTTTGGTATCAGAGCATATAAGGCTTACAAGGTCCTCACCCCTAGGCGATGTGGGATCTTACAATTATTATTTGTGGTTGCTTATTTTAGAGCCTAAATAAAATTTTAGACTGGGATTATGAAATGATTCACCATTAAAGGAATGGTGATAATAATTCTAATTCTAATTCTTTTCCGTAACTCGATTGATTGAAATCTCATGGACGAGATTTATATTAACGAGGGGTGAATGTAATATCCTGAAAATTTAAACATATGAATTTTATATTCCTAATTATGAATATGTGGAGAAAATCGAAAATAAATCGATTTATGGTTATGAAAATAGAATTCGGAAATTTTAAAGTTTATTTCTAGGAATTATGTTAATTTATGTTGTAAATTATATCGATAAGTGGAAAAGGTGAAAATGCCCCCAGTAGGCTAAATTGAATTATACGATGACATATTTTGTCCTCACATATTTTATCGTATTTCCTGGTATATTTGGATAGAGCTCGATCTCACGAGCGCGTAGGCAAAAACCGTTCGTCAAAAGGAATTATAACTAATAAAATAGAAGCGAACAAAGGTGGGGGTAAAATTACCAATTTAACCTTGTTATTTGGAGAACTTCAGAATTTCGACATTTGTTTTGGGGTAGAATTAGAAAGAGGCCAGGTGGGTGGCTGAGAAAATGAAGGAAGAATGAGGGGGAGAGAACAGAGTTACAGGAGGGAAATGAGAAGGATGGAAGGCGAATCAGGAAGAAGAACATAGAGGGAAATGAGGGAATGGAGAGTCACACAACCAACCCCCTTTTTCCCTAGACCCATTTCCAAAACGTGACCTATTTCCAACCCGGTCACCCCGAGTGAATTTCGATGCAATCCTCACCATTTTCCCCAGTGAATTTGGACCCTCATCACCAACAAACATCATTATGCCCCTCATTCTTACTTAATCACCCCAAAATTCAAAGCAATTGAGGTTTTTTCATGGTGTAAGGTGGCAACAGTGTCGTGGAACTCTTGGTGGCAATCCACCAATTTTGAATGAAATCCCATCAATTTCCTCCACCATTAGACTATACTTAAGCCCTGAAACAAAGCCCAAGCATTGGTTAGGGCATTGGGACAGTTTTGGAGTCGAATTGAAAACACCATTTTCTAGGTTTTCCAGTGGCTCGAGGCTGATTTGAGGTGTTTTCTGGCCAAATTGGACTTGGCTACAGGTATGAAACTTGCTCAACTCATTAAGTTCTACAACCCTATAAAATTTGAGAATTTTTTAGAAATAGTTAAATTTTTCCGGCGAATTGGGGTAGCCGATAGCCACCCGCGGCGACACGTGGCCATTGGGTCAATGACACACCTCGACTTAAGTCAGGACATGCTGGCCGTCACGTGAGCGTGATGTAACCATGTGCACAATGCGTAAGAAAAATTAATAAAGAGAATATGAATAAATTAAAACCAAGCAACTAGCAGCCTTAACTAAGATAACATGCTAGTGTGAGAATAAGTGTGAATTACACAACCAGAGTATAAGTAGCCTAAGTGAAGTCCGACTGGACAAGTACTAATTATACAACACCCGAAGGTGATCATACATTTGTGAAATCTGTCAGAACCTCCGGATATCCTTGTAGACCACCAGCGGAAACTTTCACCTAAAACCTGGAAGGGCACAAAACAGAAAGTGTGAGTGGGCAAAAACAAAGCTTTTCAAAATCATTTCATTTCTCAAAAGTTCTAACCCCTCACTGTAAAACCGGTATAATTTCCCATAAAATAAAGCATATACTCATATATATATATATATATATATATATATATATATCTCAAAACCATGCTCAGCAATAGTGATAATCAAATGTATACCAGAAGTATGCCATGCCAAAGTATCTCAACGAAATGCCATAACTAACTCAGTGAACAAATATGAATACCAGATATCAAATTAGCCCTCGGCTGAGTCTATAGCTCATAACTAATCTCAATCATATCAAATATTCCTGCACACGAGTCGGGACCACCTAAAGTGGTCTGTACGACAGGATTGGGTGTAAAATAAATATGCTCAAATGCTACGATCACGTGAAGACTGTGCACATAATCGCGGGTCACCTACGAGTCAGAACCACCTATAGTGGTCTGTACGACAAACCTGTGCACCTAACTTGGATCCCAAGGTGAGCATATGGTACGGGAGGTGAACATCACGTGAAGGACTATGCCCTAACTCTGAGCGGGAGCACTAACACTGAGGTGCAGGTTTATAAGCTCTCAATGTATCACATCATAATCATAAATTCACATCAACCAATCATAACTCACCTGGTACACCTGGTACTCACCTAAGCATCCACAACACCAATTCACATATATGCATCATATACCAATTCACGTACTAATAGTAAATTCATATGCATGGCATTTTAAACATACTTTCATTTAAAATCAATTCTGGGAAAAATCATCAAGTATATAGATATATACTGAAAACCAAAAGCCCACTCATTGGTAAGTCGATGGATCGTAGCCCCCGAGCCTCGATTGATGGTGCTCGCACATAAACGAGACTAACTAATAACTTCTTATACATAGCTCAATTTGGTATTTGAATATATCACTGTGACCTACTCATCCTCAGGAACATCCCCAAAATTTTAAAATAATTTTTCAAGGTCTCACGCTCCGCCACGAGCCAGCAAGGGCACGGCCCTACACGCCCTCACCACTGTCCAACCCTGACGGAATCCTTAACCGCCGTTTGGAATATTCCGTTAAACCCTAACAGAAACTATTAAAACTAACATGATGGCGTTAGAATATTCCGTCAAACTTGAAGGAATATTCGCCCTTCTTCCCCGACGAGCCTCCGGTCACCGTCGCCGTCGTCGGAAAACTGAAAAAAAAACTTCAAACCTTAATATCTTCTTCGATTTTCAACCAAATCTCATGAAACTTTCACTAAAATGAAGCTCAGAGTGAGTAGAACACAATCTTACCAATTTTAAACTCCAAAAATCACAGAATCACGCTGGAGAAGTCTTGATAATCCAGTCAAAACTTGAAACTCGTCTATCTTGACTTCCCGACGTCCAAATCACTTGGTTTTTCTTCTCTGAGCTTCGTGAGAACGTCCTAAAGCTTCCTACAAGCTTAGAATGTTCTGAAACCTTTATATTTACGTGTGCATGAACAATGCACAAAATCTAGGTTCTCAGGTTTCCTCGATTTTCAAAGGTTGCACGTTCTAAAAATGGTGTGGATGAACTCCTAAGCTTACAAGGAACTTGAAAGTGGTCTCCATAAGTTCGATCTGTGGATGGACGTGGAGGTTCAAGGTTTATCCATACGGTTGTACGAAAATGGAAAGGAAATCGAGAGGGAGGAGAGAGAGTGTGCACGAGAGAGAGAAAGGGAGTGTGAGGGTATGTGTGGTCCAGATTGGTCCCTAACCAAAACCAAACAAATATCTTAAAATTTCAATACACACACACCAACTAAAACTCAAGGGTAAAAATGTCAATTCACGCCATCGATACAAATATTTTCGGGCCAGGCTGTGACAGCCGACGCTACTTTTTTCATGCAAATTTTGATGTTTTGAATCTATAATTGATAACCACTTGATGTGGTTTGATTGAGGAAGTTAGAATGGAAGGTAGCCGATACTAGAATATTTTCGGAAATAGAGAATATAATGAATGTGAACTACGAAAGGCTTGATCGCGTTCAAGGGTACGTAGGCAGTCTAACGAAAGTTAGATGTAGCCTTAAATAACTTAGATTAATCTGACGTTGAAATTTTGTCTAAGAAGAGTAATTGGGTGATTAATTTACAACTTATAATTGGATATCCAAGAATTAAATTTTGTGAGAAGTTGAGTTAATAAAAGAAATTGTTGGCATTTTAATTGAAAATCTAAGCATATACTTTGGTAGCAATTAAACTAGGATTAAATTTTTGGGAGTAACTCATAATTGGATATTCAAGAATTAACTTATGTGAGAAGTTGAGTTGATAAAAGAAATTGTTGGCATTTTAATTGAAAATCCAAGCATATACTTTGGTAGCAATTAAACTAGGATTAAATTTTTAGCCCATCATCGCAATTACTTCCGAAATAAAATAATATATATATATATTTCAGGGCGGGTAGCAATTAAACTAGGATTAAATTTTTAGCCCATCATCGTAATTACTTCCGAAATAAAATAAAATATATATATTTCCGGGCGGGTCATTACAACATTTTTCCATCTTCATGTTGATATATTATGAGTCCAATTTGGTTAAAAACGATTGAGTTATGAAGCTTTGAAAATTGCCCAAACTTTTGGTCAAGAGCTATGGGACACTTGACGGAGTTTTTAACGGAATGATCAAAATAATGGATGGTGACAATCTCAGGGACCATTTTTATTGATTTTCAATCTTAGGGACCAAAGTGATGTGTTATGCAAATCTCAGGGACCATTTTGGCTAAAAAGCCATTAACCAATATATTTAAAGTATAAACTCAAAACTAATAAATTATTGAGGGGGCTATGTCTAACCCCTTCGGTTGGAGATGGTATATGACTATGACCTAACACAACACGTATCATTAATTTATAAAAAATATTGGCAGGGCTATGTTTATCCCTTTCTGTTGGAGATGGTCTAAGGTTGTCACTATAAAGGATTCACTTTATTGTCATTTTCAGTTATATGCTTCTGCATGAAGGAAAAAAGTGATTTTTCAAGATTAACTTGCATTTTCACTAAGATTTGTTCCAAAATCATTTTTACCAAAGCACTTTTAATCATTTATAAAACAGTTCTGAAGCCCTAATTCATTTTTGTAGAGTTGAAAAGAAATATCTCAATACATGTCTTATCTTTTTAGAAAATCATATTTTTAGTAATGAAATACTACTTTTCCTACCCTAAGTGATAAATGATTGATTTTTTTTTTTTTTGACAAATAATAGTGTTATTAACTTAGTGGGTTAAATTGTTACTTATTAAAGTGGAGGAGGGGGTGCGGGTGGGGAGAGGATCGGAATCGAACTGGCACCAAGATGTATAGGCATCATTATTTTCCTCTACTACGATAAAATGTCATCTACGACAAATAATTGACTACAAGATGGTATATATTTTTTATAAAGGAACAAAAACTACCTTATCATTGGAAAGTACATTACTATAAACACTTTGTACGAAGAGGTGATGTAAACAAACGAGTCAAAGTGAATTGTTCTACACTAGCACTTCCAGTGGCGGATCTACATTGGGGTCAATGGGGTCGCACGACCCCTTGGAAGCCATGGAAACAACCTTGGAGCTGCTGGTGCAGACCCCTTGGAGCTACTGGTGCGACCTCTTGGAGCTGCACACCACTTGTTCGATGAAATGTCTGAAAGAAGAAAAAGACTTCGGTTGCAGGTTAAGAACGCGGGGAGTTGCTAGAGAAGAAGAAGAAGAAGTGGGCTTTCGGTTGTGAAGGGGTTTGATGCAAGAGAGAAGGGTTTTAGACATGTGAGAGTGAAGAGGTTTTGGATTGTCAGCAGCACTGCAAAGTCGCTGGCAGATTGGAGCTCATCACAGTGAGGTTTTGGATTTGAATTACAGTCGCTGGAGAGTAGAGTCGATTTGCATGCCGTTTCTGTTAAAAAAAAAATTGCGCGCTACGCGCTATTCTTATTGACCCCCCAACATTATTTCCTAGATCCGCCACTGAGCACTTCCACATAACGCTCTACCAGGATAGATACAAAATACGTGCAGAATCATCATAGATGAACTGATTGAAATAACCAACCAAAATTTTCAGTCATTATATCCTGAACAGAAGCAAAGCCCTCGTATGGGTAGGACAATAATAAAAAGCCATAGAAAACCTTGTAGACATTAAAACTAAAAAACAAATAATCGTAATTGTTTGATTCTCATGACATTTTTTGAACCAATCATAGCTTTGTTACTTGAGGTACACATATCCTAAACAATAAAAAAGATCGAGTAAGAAACTAGACCCCGCAAATGCAGAGGAAACTCATACAACAATGAAATCATACAACTGACAAAAGGGAAAAATGAAAACCCGGTAATCGGGTTTTACGAAAGTTGCTATCGAGATGATCTATAGATTCTTAACAAAGAGGCAGATCCGCCGGTGGTTGCTCGACTGACTGCAGTGCCCCAACTCCATTGTCCACCAAGAACACCATGGCCAAACCCCAGTTGATGTGGACATCCAAGTGACAATGCATTAACCACGCACCTACATATGTCAAATATTTATTTAATTATATGTAAATCTTGAAAACATTGACACTGAGTCATAATTTCAAAATAGAATATTGTTCTGTTTAAAAGTGAATTTTTTACCTGGATTGTCAGCGACAAATCGAATGACTGCCCATCCATTCGGAGGCACTGCCACTGTGTTCCTCAAAGGTGGATCAACAAGGTTGAACTTTTTGGTATCAGTTTGGGCATTGAAATTTCCAAAACCCTCAGCAATGATGTAAAAATCGTATCCGTGAAGATGGATAGGATGGTCTTCTGGTGTGACGATGCTTGTGTCTTGCAGCACTACCTGCACCCTTGATCCATACTTCAACTTGTATCCTCTAGTGCCTGACATTGGTTGCCAGAGAGAGCGACTCACATTGCCCGTGTAGTCGAATTTCGTTGGAGGGTTTGCTGGAAAATCAGCAGTGAAAACTCCAGGGATGTTTTGTTGGTATGCCTGAAGGATTGAGAGTTTGTTTGGAAGCACGAAGGACACATTGTTCATGCTGGCTGTGAAGCGTGTCCCATTCGGGCCTTGGCACCTTTGGGATCCAAAATTTTTCGGGCAGTTGTTGAGTCCAAGACCAATTGTGAAGAAGAGATTTTCATCGATTTCAGTTGGGACTTCAACTTTTCTTGGACTTCTGAAACTCTTGGTGAAAGCAGAAGCAGTGTTTGTGTCATTGAAAGCAGGGAGTTGTGGCATAATTGGTTTGGCTGCTGAACTGTTTTTGCAATTGGGGCTGCAAGGGGCAGAATTGTATTCAAGAATGGCGGTGGTGGTGGTGTTGTCGAATGCTGCATTTTGCGCGCTGAAATAAGCACTCGCCGCCAAGTAGTACCGGGCTGGTGACTGGTCACCGGTGATTAAAACATCAGTGGTCTGCCCAGGCCCTAGCATGAGAACCGTGGTAGTGAAAGGTTTGGTGTAGGAGGCATCAGCGCCAACAACGGTGAGCTTGTGGTTGGCCACGGAGAAGAAAAGAGGTTGGTTGAGTGCAGCGTTGATGACTCTAAGAAGGTTGGTCTCGCCGGAGTCTATAGGAACTATGACAGTGTCTGCATACAGAAATCATAATAAAAATTTACTAGTTTATACGTGGCACATAAGATTTACTTATTACATCAATTACGGGGTAAGTTTAAACACATATTATGTGCGTGGCACGTTAAACTTAGTTGTTACATCAATATTATAATGTTTTATCAAGGATAGAATTGCAATTATGGTACCTTGGCTTGAGCAGTTGTAAAGATCACCAGGTTGACCATTGATGGTGTATGCATCAGAAACATTCGGAGCTCCTCCAGTCATAGTCGCCTGCCTCACGACATCGATAGGGTTAGCGTTCCACCATTCACCGAGAAGAAGGGTTGTTTCACGTTTCGGTTTAGTGAAGGGGTAGGAGTCTCCTTGTTTAGGATGAATGACGAGTGCTCCGTAAACGGTGGCTCTAAGCCATGAGCTGTGAGCATGCCACCACAGAGTACCTTCTTGCCCTTGAATTGTAAAGCGGTAGGTGTAGCTCCCTCCTGGCCTAATCGGGCACTGAGTCACAAATTCTGGCCCATCTGCCCATCCATTTCTCATCTGCCTAATCCCATGCCTGAAATGTTTATTTTTTATGAGGAAGTGAAGAGTAGATAATTTTTAATTTCTTACGTGACTGTTAGACAGCATAAGAAACATTTTGTTAGTTACCAGTGGATGGTGACGTTGTATTGAGCTCTGTTGGTGACTTTGACGACAAGAGTGTCACCGTTGTTTACTTCCAAGGTTGGTCCAGGGAGCTGTCCATTCACTGTGATGGAGTTTTGGGTTTTGCACAGCCTCTTCACTGGTGTTGCTTGAACCTGTATAAGTGTATAACCCATTTAAATATTAAATAATATGGTGAGTAATTAATTAAGTATATAAGAAGAAGAAACATGAAAGGGTCTAAAACATATGCAAGTACACAAGCGATACAGAAATTAAACTTACAACAAACTCATGCTTGTGAATTTGGGGTTGTGCCATGGACATTGTCGATGAAGCCACGAGAAGGCAAAGGCCGAAAAGGCATAACGTGAAGCAAATCTTGTTGACGAAAATAGCGTTGAGTGCCTCCATTTGTTTGAATGATAAGAGAGAAAGAGGTAGTTTGAGTGCTGAAGTGATAGAGTGGGGGATGCTTTTATAGTAAAATTTTGAGGAGAGAGACTGTTGTTTGGGGTCAGTAGATTAGGTTTTGATTCGAAAAAGGGTCAGATTCTTGAGCGAACTTAGTTCAACCCTGTGGGAGTTGTTGCACCCACTGGCCTATACATCCCAAGCGAATTATTTCTTCAATGCTTGCTTCTCAAGTCTTCTTTCTAGATTGGATTGAATAGTAATTCAATAAAAGCATGAATATTGGTAATATGTGTTATACAATAAGAGTGAAACTCCACTTTTTTCCAACGTGAAGACAATTGCAATGGTCCACCGACCAAAACTAAATTAGATGCATAAAATGGAGGCAGATTGTCTGCCGTCCTAGTTATGGTGCCCTTCCATGCCCTCTTATTTGTGTGATCACGGTTAAGCTATGTTAATATTTTATATTTTTATTACTTTTTATCTTATTATCCCTATTAAAAATTAATATAAAATGTTGACGTGGTTTAACCGTGACCGCACAAAATAGGAGGGCATGAAAGGGCACCACAACTAGGAGACAATATGCCTCCGCATAATATATCAATGGTGCGTTCTTTCTCTTGTGGCAAAAAGCGGTGCATAGATACCTGCACAGTTAGCTATACCCCAAGAAAGTATATAACAGATCGATATTCGTCACAGTTCTGTGTTGACCATGCATATATATAGTCTTTTCTTGAAGTTAATTACATGAAGAATCAAGAGGGAAAGAGTATAAAAACCATATAAATCTTGCATGAATTTGTCGCACTCTCTCCTTCCTTCCTACTGTGGTACGCGGAATCAAAAAGCAATGTGCGTAAAGTCCATGCTTTCGGAAAAAAGTAATGCTAAGTAGATTAATTTTTTAAACCACATTTGTATATCATGTGATTCACATGTGTTATTAATAAAAAATAAACACGTTAATTAATACTTAAGTAATAATTTAATTATCAACAACTACATATATATATATATATATATATATATATTATAAAATATAATTTAATTAAATAGTCACTGTAGTATTAACCCAAAAAAAAAAGTGGAAAAGCAAGTAGAGATGTACCAACCAGGATCAAAACTCAAGTTTCCCGTTTGAAAGGGAAAACGAGTAGATTAAGTCATCTCTGTACAATGTTATAGGTGGAGTGTGTTGCATGCGCATTACAATATGTCAAGATTTTGTTGGGTCTAAGAACAACTCGGTTACAGAGAGAGATGCTTAAACAGAGAACTTAATAAATATTTACATTAATTTTCTCTAAATTAGGTAGCCCGTCACACAGCAGGTACACTGGGAAGATATCATCCATGTAACTGTTGTTCGTATTTCTTTTCCTTTTTTATTTTTGGTAATCAAAAGTTTAGGGGAGGGGAAAATACTCCATTTCAGGGTTAGGCATACCACAAATTTCTTTGAGGACTTAAGAGGTCTTGGCTCTTTTTTTGGTTTTTACATATCGCCCACTAAGAGGGATTACCGGCAATGGGACTCGAACCTAAGTTTTAATCTAACAAATAAAACGATCTTTACCAACTCAATATATATACAACCTAGGTTTTTACATATATAACTAGGTTTTGTATAGCTACATATATATATACACACACACATACCAAGAGAATGAAAGATTGAGACTATAGCTATGCCCTAGCGTTTATCTTTTAGGATAAAGTAGAAGTTAGGGGAAGCTAGGAAACGACATCCTATACATATATAGAGATGTGATATCTATACATTCCATTTTATTTCTCACACAGATTTTTAATTTTCGACCGTCAGATCAAATGAATTGAAGAAGATCAACGAACATAAATTAATAAGAGGTGTGTGAGAAGTAATTTGAGGTGTATGGATAGCATATCCCCATAAATATTGTGTATGTTTTACGATATTGATTGTAAGGGCTTGTCTCTAAGCCATTAATGGAACAATAGCATCTCAAGATTAAAAGATATTGGCAATGCCTAATTTAGCTACAACATTTTGATTCGTTTTGTCAACTTTAGTGCTTTAGCTTGTAGGCAAAAATGAAGATGTAAGGAGATTTTTGTCCTTAATTGTATAGAGACGTAAAAAGAATATATGACCTATAATGGTTGTGTACAATCGACGAGTCGATCTCTCTTATTTATCACGTATGTGATTGGTTATTATATATAGTACATTTCGCAATACTCATTAAAATGTAATTTTACTATTGTTTTGACCTCAAATTAGGAAGCCATAATGTTGATTTTCTCTATTGCCTGGTTGGGTATGTCATTTTGTAATTGCATTAATATATATATATATATATATATATTGGCCATAAAACTTCCGTACATCGATGTGATGGGATGATTATTTCGGTTTTCGTCATGTACTATTTGTATTTAATTTTAAATAAAAAAAGTTATATGATTTATGATTGCACGATGCATGATGAATAGTTAAGATGTGAGGATTACTAGGATTCCCACAATTTGAATCCAGATGGGATCCAAAGCTGCAATACTATCATGTCACATGTACCAATTCATGTGACGAAGTTATACATTAGATCATGTGACGAGCGCTGTTAAAACGTTAACAAATGCCATGTCACTCCCTTATAAATATAGGTACATCTTCTCTTAAATTAATGTACATCTTGACATATAGATTTGTCTCACTTTCTTATTTTATTTTTCCTAACCTTGTGGTGTTGTTCAACTTGTTTTGTAGGTTTAGACCTTTTAAGTTTGACTTTAGAGGGATTAGTTTTCATGTCCCCTTGTTGAGATGTCTCACATCGATCGTATTTATGAGGAAAAAAGAATTTAGATACCCTAATCCCCCTCTAACTAATATCGAAATCTTTTGTGGTAAAACCTACACTTGACGGATTGTGCAGGTGATAATTATAAAGTTTGGGACAATATCAGTGTTGTTGGAAGTGGGTTCTCAGCTCATCTCTCTGATAATTCTACACCCTCTTCTTTTTTTTTTTTTTTTTTTTTATGAGAAGTAATGTGTATGTCTCTCCTAACTAGGTGTAACTTTTTTTTTTCGTTATCAATAAAATTCTACTCGTATCGCCTTAAAAATTGCGTACATGCAAGTTTGCAAGTGATAACGATTGACAAAGCCAAATCGACCAACTAATTACCTAATTACTTACAGACAAGAATTCAGTTAGTCGTCACTTTGAATGGAAGCATGTCATTGATGCCTACACACCAGAAACTCGATCAGAAAGTGAAAGAAAGGAAGAAGATCGAGAGGGAGGGGAGGTGTTAGATAATTGGAATAGATAGGTGAACAAGATTACACGACAGCAATTAACATGTAGCTGGTAGGGTTTGTTATATATTGACTTTTAATTTCATAATCTTCTTTTGACAACACCACCATAAGTACAATAATAGAATTCGTTATGCTAAGAAATCGCAAGTTTCCTTGTCAAACTTGTCCTTCTGGTACTTTTGTCTTGCTATTTTCAAATGGGTCAATTTTTTTTTTTTTTTTGAGAAATTTTTAATTGTGACGGGAATAGGTACACCACATGTTTTAATAGAAGTGGTGAGAAATTTTATTTTTTAATTTATTAACTTTTTAACACACATATCCTATCATTTGTATAGCGACACGTGAAAAATTTCTCATTTTCTTGGGTTTTCGATCGTTTTCATTGGTAGTTGCAAGTGGGTGTGAAGTTAATTACAATTCTAATTATGTCATTAGTGCTTGCTTGACTTACGGGGACTTTTGCAAGTTTTTCACACCCTAAATGACGTGTGGGGTTCTTCCTTTCTATTTTTGTGAAATGTATTGATTCTTAAAAACTGTTATTAACACTCAAAAAATTTCATTCTACACTCTTCACAAGTGTATTTTTTTTTCTAATTATAGAAAATTTGAAGTGTCAATTCTTATATCCTATAATGCTGCTCTCCTAAGCCCTCGTGTGAGAACTAAATTCTTATTAACCAAAATATTATATTAGTTTAGATTCAAAGGTTTAAAATAATTTGACAACTTAATAAAGCAAAATCAACTTAAAATTCATGAACCATTAGAAAACTCAGGGTATGTTTTGTATTTTACTTGAATCCAACTTTTTAGACTCAAAACCATTTTTTATGTTTTACAGCTTGAATACTTGTTTGGGGGAATTGTTTTTCAAAACCTGAATTCAAAACTAACTTGAAAATTAGCTTACTTCTAAAAAACACATAACGTGATTTTTTAAAGGTTTTAAACTCCAAAATTCACTGCCACTTAGTATTACGATCTAGTAGTATTTCTTTTCATTTGTAAGAAAGAGATCTTAGGTTTGATTCTCGCTAAATGTAAATTTGAACCACATTATTGTTAGTCCATTGTGAGGCTAAACCCACCCCTTTCTTTAGTGTAGATAATATCGTTGGTAAATAAAATAAACTCCAAAACCCACTACTTTTTCTCTCTCTTCTCACTCCCTATTTTACTCTCTACCGTATCTCTCCTCTCTCGTTCTCTCTAATCTTCCCTCTCCTCTGACCCTCCAATTGAGTTGTTGTAGATATTTTCTTTTCTTTTTAATTATTAAAATTTAAAAATAATTTTCAATCTCATAGCAAACAAGTTTTTGGATCTCAAATAAAAGTGCTCTTAAAACATTTGTTCTTAAGAAATGTTTTGAGAAACTATGAATTTTTTAAAATACGATACCAAACATGCCCTTATTTTCTTGTTTTGCTTTATTAAATTGTTAAACATTTTAAACATTTAATATAAACTAATATAATATTGTGGCTAATATGTATTTGGTTATCACATGTCCTCAATAATGTTTCATAGTTCATACTATGCAATAAAATCCATCAAAGACTAATCCTCTATCCTTTTGTGATTCAATTATATATCTCTTCAAGTTAATCTGCAATTTGGATTGAAACTACGTGCTTCCCTATAACTAATTATGTGTTTTTGAAAAACATATGAAAAAGAAAGATACGTAACGTAATAAAAGATAATACAAAAATTAAATACGAAAAACATCATTCGAAATTTGAAAAGATTTGAAACAAAATAAACACACACATTTTCAAAGAAACATATGCGTTAAATGTACAACCTTACTAGCAATTATGTAAATCAAACATCTTTTCCAGGAGAGAGAGAGAGAGAGAGAGAGAGAGAGAGAGAGAGAGAGAGAGAGAGAGAGAGAGAGAGAGAGAGAGCTTCTTCTTTTTTTTTCCAAGATAAAACAACAAAAGATGGGACACACTGAAATATGGTGTTCCACTTAGGGCTTGTCAAGTGAACCATAATAGTATGGTCTGTCAATCGATCATTTATATTGTCGAATAGACTTTGTAAGTGTCCACGACCAAGTTCAATATTGCGTTAATATTGTCTCCAACTTAACCAAATAGACTCAACAACAATGATAGGTTATAGCTTTGACTCTAAATTATTTCTAAGGGGTGTGATATCCACACACCCTTTTTACTTCTCTCACACTTTTTTAAATTTTGACCGTCGGATCAGATGAATTGAAAAAGATCTAACGGACAGAAAGTAATAGGGGTGTGTAATAACTAAAAATGAGTGTGTGGATAGCACACCCCTATTTCGAAATGTCTCGGTACAATTAAAAGTGCATGACCTACTTTTAAACTTTAGCATATTGTTACTTTGAATTGACCCAAACATAAAACTCAGATTGGGTCCTTGTCAAGTCAAATTTTGCAGGCCCAACCCTACAAAAGCTTCCTTTCCGGCCCACATTATGTTTCATTCCGCACTTTTTACGTTGGCGCCCAATCACCTCATACGATATAATTGGCTGTCGACAAAGTCCAATCAGAGCTCAATCAGGCCTACTTGGGCCTCTCAACAGAAGCCCAATAAAAGCCCAACTTCTCATGCATTGTTGTTAACACGTGGCAGCCTATGTGGCCGAAGCAGCGTCATAACCGCCACGTACGCAAAAGAGTTTGCCCATTGGCTCGCCCGAGTCACTCAACTCGCTACTCACTAAAAACTCACTACCTTGCCGTGTCATCCCCGGTTTCACACGCAGCACCAGCTCTTCCACCGCCACCACCACCACCTCCCTCCATTTATTCATTTATTTATCATTAATTATTAATTTCCCGGCAAAAAAATAAGGGGGAAAATGATGAGGCAGGAAAACCAGGGCGACCAGGAGGCCGACCTACATGCATCCCAAGATGACATGGAATCTCTCGTCCTCGACGAGCCACCCTCATCCAACGGCCAATCCTCGCCCGCCGCGTCCACCTCCGTGGACCGCCACTCCGCCACCGCAACAACACCCACATCCTCGCAAGGTTTCAATTCCATCCTTGAACCCCCGTCTTACGCCGACGCCATCTTCACCTCCTTCGATTCCTCCTCATCCAACGGCCACGAAAGCCCTAGGCCCTCATCTTATCAATCGGAGCCTTCGGCAAGATCCGAATTTCTCAAGATATGGGTCTCGGACCCTCAGAAGGAGCTCGAGCTCAACAATTCGCTCGTTCCCGGCGGGACCTCGTACTACACGTACCTGATCACCACCCGGACCAACATGCCCGAGTACGGCGGGCCCGGATCCGAATTCACCCTACGGAGGCGGTTCAAGGACGTAGTGACGCTGTCGGACCGGCTATCCGAATCGTTCCGCGGGTTCTTCATCCCGATCCGACCCGATAAGAGCGTGGTGGAGAGCCAGGTGATGCAAATCGAGCAGTTCGTGGAGCTGCGGAGGGCGGCACTGGCGAAGTACCTGAACAAGCTCGCGGTGCATCCGACGATCAAGAAGAGCGAGGAGCTGAGGCTGTTTTTGGTGGTGAAGGGGAAGCTACCGCTAACAAGGAGCATCGACATGGCGTCGCGGGTGCTCGATGGAGCAGTGAGGCTACCAAGGCAGCTGACGGGGGAGGTGGCTGTCGTGACAGATGTGAATGAGGCTGCGCAGCCGGCCAAGGGTGGCAGGGACTTGCTGAGGATCTTCAGGGAGCTGAAACAGGCGGTGGTGAACGATTGGGGCGGAGTGAAGCCAATGGCGGTTGAGGACGATAAGGAATTTTTGGAGAGGAAAGAGAATGTGGCGGAGTTTGAGCAGCAGCTTAGCAATTTGTCTCAGCAGGTATTGTTGCTAATTTATGGGTTTTTTCTGGTAATTTATTGTTGCTAATTTATGGGTTCTTTCTGGTAATTCAACATAATTAGTATGTTCAAATTCAAATGGTAGTTAATTATTATGATGGACTTGAAGATTTAGATAGTTGCAAGTGCCAACTGAACCAGCGTGATCATTTCGATTAAAGTTACAGGATTTTGAAGTTAAGAGCTTACCATTTCTGTTGATGAGCATTGACTGTTCTAATTTGGCAATTTAGAATACGGTGGAGGAGAATGAACGAGATTTTCGGTTTTTGCAGGCTGAATCACTAGTAAAAGCTCAGCAGGACATGGGAGAGACTCTGGGGGAATTGGGGTTGGCATTTGTGAAGCTGACCAAGCTTGAGACAGAGGGAGCCATGTTCGAACCTCAAACATTACGAGCCAATGACATGAAAAATGTGGCTACTGCTTCTGTTAAAGCTAGCCGATTGTACCGGGAGTTAAATGCGCAAACGGTCAAACATTTGGTAACGTACATAAGCCATATATGCCTAGACATTAAATTTGCGGAAAGGGAGTCATATTTGATTGTCTTGTTATCTTAGCCTAATGTCACATATTTATCGCAGGACAAACTCCATGAATATCTTGGAGTAATGCTGGCAGTCAATAGTGCATTTTCAGACAGATCAAGTGCTTTACTGACGGTTCAGACTCTTTCATCAGAATTAGTTTCATTGCAGTGCAGGATTGAGAAGCTTGAAGCTGCAGCATCCAAAGTATTTGGTGGAGACAGGTCCAGGATGCGGAAAATAGAGGAGCTTAAAGAAACTTTAAAGATTAGTGAGGATGCTAAATCTTGTGCAGTCAGAGAGTATGAACGCATCAAGGTAACCTCTTAAGGCATCTAGAAATTAGGCAATTCAGTTTGCATCTACGAGTTCTAGATTCATTTTGATGATAGTTAATAGCACCCTATATAGATTTCCTCTCTTCCTTTTTATTTTTAGCAATCTTACGTTTTTAAGTATATATGATGTAGTAAGTAGTATATAGCTTGATTAAGACAAGCGGCTTAGCGGAAGCAAAACAAATAAAAACAACAGATAGAAATAACAAGAGAGGGTCTGGAATCACTCCAGGGGCTTTCACCCCCGAAATTGAGAAGTATACCCTAGGGAGCTGTTATTCTGAGATTTCACCGTGATATGTTTAGCATTGGTGTTTCAAATTGAGAGAAATCTAGTCAATACTGACGCAGAACAGAAAGTGGGTAGGTTACTTCTACACCCAAAGAGAGTCCTCGAATCCACCAAGGGACCCTTGAAGCAACAAGGAAAAGATAGAAGAAATACTCTCTAGAACATTCTTGATCGCATGATAAAAGAATATTACGTTAGTTCCCATAGGCCCAAGTACTAATTGAGAAAGGACGCAACAAAATTAATCAACATGATAAGAGAGTTATCAGATGGATCTGTTATTCTTCTTTTCGTCCTCCTCTGTTTAAGCATGTGCTACTTGCCGTACTTAAGTAGAGTGTTATTTAAATTTTAGATAGTGAAACACCAATTTTTATTTAACATTCATTCATGCTGGCTTTTGGTCCGCGTCAAGCTAGTGCGGCTGGACTAACTGGTCAGATTATCTACCCATTCTCTAAACTAACTTCAAAACCGATGTTCTTTCCTCTTCCTCTAGTCTTTCCATTTTCTCATGACATTTAGTGGAGGGGGGCAAATGACAAGGGATCTCAAAATTCATGCCCTAGATTTAGGGATAGGATTGGAAACATGTTGTGGTCATTTTGTTGCCCTTCATGTGTTATCTAATGCATTCAGCTCGCGCCGCTGAATATTCTTTAACTTGTATTAGAATTCCTGGCTAAGCAAACCCCCCAGTAACTAAGGTAAACAACGTAAAAAAGCACCAATTTCTGTACCGGTTCCGGAAGAGCGAAGAAAAGGGGGATGTTTTGTTAATAGGAAAAAGAATGTTTGTTTCAGTTCCCGTTTTGATTAGTCACAATGCCAAACTAAAGAGTTGTAATTTGATTGGAAGAAGAAAGATCTCATTTTATACACAATGTGTTTGTGTACAAACTCGAAGCATGATTGTTGTGAATCTACATGCAGGAAAATAACAGGAGTGAGCTCGAAAGGCTTGACAGAGAGAGGCACGAGGACTTCATGGGCATGCTGAGAGGATTTGTTCTTAACCAGGTATCTCCTGCTCTAAACCTCATTTGTTGTTCGTGCTCTTGTAAGTTTTCGCTTCAAATGGCATCTCAACTTCATTTTGTAAGTCCTTGAATAATAGTTATGGTACGTTCTTCACATCTAACAGGCTGGATATGCGGAAAAGATGGCGAATGCTTGGGAGAAGCTTGCGGAAGAAACAAGCGGGTATGCGAATGATGCCAGCTGACATTGTTGGCCGTAAAATTTTTGTGTTTAGCTTGCCATTCTGTGTCTCTGTAGTTCGTGCATGTAAACTAGTTACATCCCATTTGCGATATACCCCAACAAACTTTCATCCTAACCAACCAAAAATAGGCCTCAGAAGACTATTTTAACCTTCAATGCATAGTTTTTATGTTTGATCCAAACTTAAGCAGACCTATGGTTGACTAAAGATTCTAATATCCACTCGGGTGTAGATCCCGCTATTAGTATCTATCTCATCACGTGACGGAAGAATTATAACATATCAGTGATGAGATGGATACTAATTTTGTGAGAGAGGGTTTTGTTTTCTTGCATTAAGTATACGGCGTCGTAGTGGATTATTAAAAACAATTGAG
Source organism: Crataegus laevigata (assembly GCA_963580275.1). Taxonomy (NCBI): domain Eukaryota; kingdom Viridiplantae; phylum Streptophyta; class Magnoliopsida; order Rosales; family Rosaceae; genus Crataegus; species Crataegus laevigata. Next base: position 6,464,652 of record OY756951.1, on the reverse strand, counting down.
GTTTAATAAGTTAATATGATTAAGACATCGATCATTAGAGTATAATTAATTCGATCAATTCGATGTGAAACTTTAGCAAAACGTATGTATGCGTTTGTTCTCACTCTAAGTTGGCTTTTTGGCAAACTATGTTTTTTTTAATGGTGGGATGTGCAATTTTCGATGATTGTCAATAAGTTGATAAACTAGACTGCGGTTCATATGCCGTGCACGGAGGACTACTTAAACCTTGTATTTTTAATTTTTAATTTTTAATTATGTCTTAGACCATTTTCAACTCTTGGGTTAAAACCTAAAAAATTTAGCTTAGAAAATTTAGGTTTTAGTTTAGAAACAGTTTTTCTGCTCCAACTCTTCTGGCTTAAATTTTTTAGCCCGAAATTATTAAAAAACAAATTTAGGCTAATTTTTTCTTTTAAAGTAATTATAACAAAATTATGTACACTATCATAATTTAATTTTTTGAACATTTTAACTTAAAAATATTTAAATTTCAATAAATATTGAAAAATCATTAAATTTGGGTGAATTTGAGTTAAATTATTTTAGCCATTGAATTTAAATCTGGGCTGTTAGATTTTTTTTTTACTATTAGATTTGATTATATTCAATCTTAACCGTTAAATTCAGTAAATTCTGGGAGACATGCCCATGTGGGTAGGGTCTCGCTGGTGGTGCCCACACCATTTTCTAGGCTAAATCCTGGGGAGAATTTGGCTTTTAGCTTTCAACCCATACATTTAGCATGAGTTGGGTTAGGTTGGGGGGGGGGGGGGGGGGGGAGGGAAATAAAACCTAAAAAATAGAATTTAGCTCATGATTGGATTTGGTCTTAGAGGCTAAGAGCAAAAAAAGGTAGAGGAAAATTTATGAAGACTTAAAAAGAAATTTTACAGAGGTACTTGGAGTTAACAAAAGATTTGGTGCAAAACCGAGTGCAATGATATTTTATAATTCTATGGCCATCCTCACTTAGCATGATAAGACTTTATTGTTATTGTATAATTAAATATGCCTTAGAATTAGAACAACCAGTACAATCACAAAACTCTTTTAAGTTAATCCAAATAAATCCTTTGTGACCGAAAGGTCATATGTTTGAGTCGTGAAAACCTCTTTGCAAAGCAAAGATAAGCTGCGTACGATATACTGTATCTCCCACCCTTGCAAAGTGAGAGAGCCTTGTTGGGTTGTAATCGCTTATTTAGAAAAATTGTATCTACGAACACTGATAAAGTGTGTAACAAAAGCAAAATTAATATTCAACAATGAAAGAATCTTAGACTAGCTATAGCCTCTCTTCCTAATATGTCTACCGAACCCCTTTTGCTGGAAACCATTTTTCACTCATCACTTCCTGAAGGGGCTCCAGCTCCGTCGTCGACGGAACTGGCGGCTGTTTCGGGTCTAATCTCCTCTAGCTGCTGCAGAACCTGTTGAACTTCCGGCCTTGCAGACGGCGAAGGATCAACGCAATGCAGAGCTAGTTTCAGTGTGTTTAGCAGCTCGTCGCCGATTATAGAAGCGTCCCTCATCAATTCCAAGTCGAAAACTTCGTTAGTCCACTCCTCCTTCACAATGGAGGCAACCCACTGCGGCAAATCCAAACCGTTCATCCGCTCACCAGGAGATTTCCCTGTTAGGAGTTCCAATATGATCACCCCGAGGCTGTAAACATCAGTTTTCGTGTTGGCCTTCTTGAGCTTTGAGAGCTCAGGGGCTCGGTATCCTAGTGCCCCGGCGGTTGCCATCACATTTGAATTGGCAGCGGCTGTCATGAGGCGGGAGAGGCCGTAGTCTGAGATCTTGGCGCTGCTCTGCTCATCGAGTAGAACATTGCGGGATGTGAGGTTTCCATGGATAATGTTCACATTGCCGTGGAGGTAGGAGAGACCTCTTGCCACGCCCTTTGCTATTCCCATTCTTGTTGGCCAATCAATCGGAGTTTCTGGCCCTCGAGCTGCAACGAAATCAAACACAACGACCAAATTGAGAAAAATCAAAACCCGATAAGCCGAAGTTGAAATACAAAGTACTTAAATTCATTTGCATTAGGCTTACCATGGAGGAATGCTGCAAGACTCCCCTTCGGCATGTAATCGAAAACCAGAAGCTTTTCTCCCTTGGGTCCCAAGTAATAAGCCCTCAGAGCCAGAAGATTCGGGTGCCTGATTTTCCCGAGCACATTCACTTCCGTCTCGAATTCCCTCTGGCTTTTCGTAATCTTTTCTCTCAATCTCTTCACTGCAACTTCACTCCCATCCTCCAATGTTGCCTTGTAGACAGTCCCAAAAGTGCTTTTCCCCATAATCTCCGCGGTTGCACACAAAAGATCATCTGCTGCGAAAGCCATTGGCCCGTCAAAATGTACCAGTTTTCCTCCAGCCTCTCCGCCGGATTCAGCTTCTCCCCCAGCTGCCGGAACACCCTTTTCCGTCCTCGCAGCTCCAGCCCTCGCCACACCTGCACCATCCTCGCCTTTCGATGCAGCTCTTCTTCTTATCAAACAGCAGAGCAGAAAGCAACAGAGTAAAAACAACACTAACAAAAGCACCCCTGCTGCTATAAGAATTTTATCTTTGGTACTAAGTCTGCGGCGGCGCTTCGAAGTCTCCGGGCCCGGAGGCGGGACACTCTGAGATGGTGCCTCGGAAGGGCATGGAGTTGAAGCACTGTACCCGCACAGCTGAACATTCCCAGCGAAAGAGCTCGAATTGAACTTCTGAGAGAGAAGAGCGGGGACAGCACCAGAGAGGTTGTTGTAAGAAACATTGAGGAAACCAAGATGTGATAGACTGGCAAGAGAAGCTGGAATTTCACCACTGACATTATTCAGCGACAAATCGAGGTGGGTAAGCGTTGAAATGTTGCCAAGCGCTGCAGGAATCGGACCCTGCAATTTGTTCTTCCTCAAGTTAAGAACAGAGAGGTTTTTCAAGCTTCCAAGACCTTCCGGGATTTCACTTTCGATGTTGTTTCCTTCTAGATTCAGCTGGATTAGCGAGGATAGATTGGAGAAGCTAGAAGGCAAGCTTCCATTGATGGCATTGTTAGAAAAATCTAAAATTCTAACCCTCGAAAGCTGCCCTATTTCATTCGGTATAGCTCCATTGAACTGGTTTTTTCCAAGTTCAAGCTCTTGAAGCTCACTCAACTTGCCTAAAGACTCTGGGATCGAGCCGGAAAGATTGTTGTGGTGGAGAGAAAGGAATATGAGCGAATATGAGCGAGAGAGACTACCCGGGATGGAACCCGACAGCGAATTGAAGCTCAGATTCAGGCTGTAAAGTTTGGTTGAGTTAAAAATGCTGTCTGGGATTTTATCAGTAAGCAAATTGTTGCTGAGATCAAGGTTTTGAAGCAGAGGACTGAACCCTAAAGAAATTGGGATTGAACCAGAAAGTTTATTGTTAAATAATTGAACTCCCCTGAGGCTTGGAAGGTACCCCAAAGATTGAGGGATTGACCCTCCAATGTGGTTGTCATGGAGGCTGAGCTTCCTCAGAGCCTGCAGCTGTCCCATTTTTTCGGAGATTCTGCCACCTAACCCCTTCCATGGAAGCTGGATCACAATCACCTGCCCCTGAGCGCACTTGATTCCGGCCCAGCCGCCGGAGCAGGCTCCGTATCCGCTGTCGTTCCAGCTCCTTAAGAACCCCTTTGGGTCGTACAGCTCGTGCTTGATTGCTTGAAGGGACTGGTAGTCCGCCGCCGTGACAATGACCCCGTCCCATATTTCGGGCCGGGCCGGGTGGAAGAGGGAGAGGAGGAGGTGGAGAAAGAGGAGGAAGTGTGCGCATTTGGATTGCAGAGGAAGAAACTTCCATTTTTCCTTCTTGTGGGAAATCCGGCGCCAATTTTGAGATGGGTAGTCGGAAAATGTGTGAAAGATTTGATCTTTGCTGTCCATGGTCAGAAACAGAGCACCAACAATGGCGGACTGTTTGTGTTGGATTCTAGAGAGAGAAAGTGAGAGTGATGGAGAGAGAGGGAGAGGGAGAGGAGGAGGCAATGGAACAGGAGAAAAAGAAGTTGGTGGGATTAAGAGCCTAGAGGTGGGTGTTTTAGTGACGACTGGGACCGGTCACGTGAGGATTCTCAGAGTTTAGAGAGAGAGAGAGAGAGAGAGAGAGAGAATCTTGATTGTTACTGTTTTATTGGGTGGAGAGAGAAAATGTCATGTGGGTGGCAGACGCTCTTCTTCCTACAAAAAATCTAACGGCTAGTTTCGTTTGCTGAATTCATAAACTGCAATGGCTAGGGTTTTTATATTTCTCTTCTTCATGCATTATATATGTGTGTGTGTGTGTGTGTGTAATAATTTGAACATCTCGATGATCTCGTGGATGGAGGTGGGAAGATTGAACTGAACTTGTTGAAGTTGGGGTCTTTTTTATTGCTTCCAATGGCTCCTCCTCCCTCCCCAACGGCTATCTTTCCCTCTGGCGGGTCCCGCCGTTTTAAACATCGTTCGGTGCAAAAGCCTTCAGCAACTAGTACTGCATCCGGCAACTTCTTAATTTTTCTGTCATTTTTGTGGAATGACTTTTGCCGTATCGTTGATCTGTTAGTAAAATTGATCGATGTAATAGAAAAGACTTGTAAAGTAATAAATAAAATGAAAAATGTTGCTCTGCATTCAAGATGTTAGATTTAAATTTACTATTTCACACTATACTGTATAAATAAATAACTACTAGAGTTGGTTGGTGCCTTACACATTAACAAAATTGCTCCTATTGCAAGTTGTATACAACAATGTGACATGTGATGAGTGAATTGGGTACGTAATTATGTACAACTTATAGCGGTGGTGATAATTTGACCTAATTGCAATATATCGCACTCTCTTTTAAGAGAGATTTTGTGGATGGCCGCATGTGCTATGCCACATATTTTCTGCACTTAGGTCTTTCAATTTTGGCATAACCAAGTTAATGAGGTCTTCTTTGTGTGTATCTCTAATGATTACCATGGACTTATACAGTCCTCTACCTCGTGGATACACTTTGCACAGATTCAATTCTTGTCGTTCGCTACAAATTTTAACTGTTTATGTGACCATTAATGGATGCTGGAAAACTAAGCCCTAGTTTGGGAGTGAGGTGCTTTAAAAAAAAGCACCCATGAAAAAAAGGTGTAAGAGTTTTAGGTGTTTGGTAAACTAAAAAAAAGGGTTTATTTTGGAAGCTGCTGTGAGAATAAGCTGAAATCAAAGGAAAAAGCTGAAGCAGCTATTTGTAGCTTTGGAAAATTGGCTTTTTTTCAAAGCACACAGAGCTACAGTGCTCCTTTAATGAAAAGACCCACTATCAGACTGTTTTTTTTTTCTTTCCAAAAGCACTTTTACAAAAATGTTTACCAAACACTCAGCTGATTTATTTCACAGCCGCTTATTCTCACAGTAGTTTTTTTTCAAAACACAGCAATACCAAATCAGCCCTAAATGGCTCGAATGCTAAGAAACATGGTAGGAGAAGTTGACTTAATAACCATAGCGGTCGTACATAAGAATATCTCTTTTATTTCTTTAAGTAGGAGAAAAAAATAGGTGAGAGCCCGAGAAAGGGGTCCATTAAGGCATTACCTTTCGTTTCATCGTTCATGCTGGAAAACAAAAATGTTAGGTTTTGGCTATTCGAGGACTTGGGCCTGACCTCATTAGCCAATGGAAGCATGCCACGTCATGGTCCCTCGAAATAGACAAGTCTTCATCGCCATTACGTGTGTCGGACTCAGAGTGGTGTGGTGGTCTAGATTTTTATTTAATTTTGTGTAAATTACACCATAGCCCCTCAGGTTTGGGGTCTATTACAACCCCATACAACATCTTTAAAACATTTCACTTTCATACCTCAAGTACTATTTTATTTCAATTTCATACAGCCGTTACATTTTCCATCCATTGAATCGTTAAGTGCTGACGTGGCCGCCACATATATGCCACGTGGCAAATAAAAATAATTTTTTATTTTTTTTAATTTAAAAATCTCAAATTTTCTCAACCAAAAAAAAAATTGGGTAAATTACACCATACCCCCTCAAGTTTGAAGTCTATTACAACTCCATACAACATCTTTAAAACATTTCACTTTCATACATCCGGTACCATTTTGTAGTAGATCCATCTAATCTTAGGTGGAATTTTTGGGGGTGGGTGATGGGGGATGGGAGAAAGGGGTGGCTCGGGTGGGATTTGGGGGGGGTGATGATGGATAGAAGAATGGGTGAGTCGGGGAAGACGATTTCAGGTTTTTTTTTAAAATATTTTTTTAAGAAGATTCAGGTTTTTAAAAATATTAAAAAAAAATTGTCACGTGGCAGCCACATCAGCATAAATGTGGCAGCCACGTCAACATTTAATAGACCAATGGATGGAAAATCTAACAGAGATGTTATTTTGAAATAAAATGGTACTGGATGTATGAAAGTGAAATATTTTAAAGATGTTGTATGAAGTTGTAATAGACCTCAAACCTGAGGGGGTATGGTGTAATTTACCCAATTTTTTTTTTTGGTTGAGAAAATTTAGGTTTTTTAAATAAAAAATTATTTTTATTTGCCACGTGGCAGACATTTGGCAGCCACGTGGCATATATGTGGCGGCCACGTCAGCACTTAACGGTTCAATAGATGGAAAATGTAACGGCTGTATGAAATTGAAATAAAATAGTACTTAAGGTATGAAAGTGAAATGTTTTAAAGATGTTGTATGAGGTTGTGATAGACCTCAAACCTGAGGGGCTATGGTGTAATTTACCCTTTAATTTTTTACAGAAATAAAAGATTGAAGAAGAAGATGTAGAATTATCAGCGAGATGGGTCATACGACCTACTTTCAACAATACTAATATTGTTCTAAACTTGCTAATTACCACATGCACAATTCATCAGGTGTAGGGGTTTATCACAAAATGCATCGGTATTAATTAGAGTGAGGTTAAGATATTTAAATTATTACTTTTCTTTTTGTATAGCCGATGCGGGATTATGACTCGTTTGGAAGCACCTGTAGAAATCAAAATTTTTGCGTTTAAATGACAACTTTTTCACCACAAGTTTGACATTAAAAGTGGCGTGTCATCGAATAGACTATAAAAAAGTTTGGCCTATATATAATTAATTAACCGCTCAAACGATTTGTAATGTAACATTTAAATTAGTCCATAACATGTATTATTATTCAACCCTTGGATCCATAACCAAAATAGAGAGAGAGTTTGAATCGGTTAAATAGTGTGATTGTTACATTGTCAGTAAGAAAAATGTCGAACTACAAGTTAATTTTCAAATAAATTTTTCAGTATGATTGTTTCATTGTCACGGTGTTACAATCTTCTAGAAAAAAAGAGGATTAACTTGTAGTTCGACATTTTTCTTACTGACAATGTAACAATCACACTATTTAACCAATTCAAACTCTCTCTCTATTTTGGTTATTGATTCGAAGGGTCAAATAATAATACATGTTATGGACTAATTTAAATGTTACATTACAAATTGTTTGAGCGGTTAATTAATTATATATAGGCCAAACTATTTTATGGTCTCTTCGATGACACGCCACGTTTAATGTCAAACTTGTGGCGAAAAAGTTGTCATTTAAACACGAAAATTTCGATTTTTATAGGATACTTAAACTATCACTTTTCTTTTTGTATAGCCGATGTGAGATTATATCATTCCAGCTCCTTAAGAACCGGGTTAAGATATTTAAACTATTATTTTTTGTTTCGGCTGATGAAGAAGAAGATTAATCATTTTTTTTTAATTTTATTTGGAAATTATGACTCGTTTGGAACTGTTTTTAGAATAAGTGATAGTGATTTTAACAGAATGCTTTTTGAATTAATCATTAGAAAAAATGCAAGCGAAACATGAAAAAACACTTAAGAGTTTTTATTTATTTATTTATTTATTTTGTAACGAATGATATTATCTACATTAGAGGGGAGGGAGTAGACTAAGCCTCACAATGAACTAGTAATAATGTGGTTCAAAATCGCCTTTGGTGCAAATTGAACATAAGACCTCTCACTTACAAGTGAAGAGAAATACAACTAGACTTTGAAAAAATATATTTTTAGGCATTTTAAATGCACTTCCAAATAAGTCATTCATCACATTTCACAGTGATTTAAGTGAAGCAACTGATTTTTCTATGGGGTTTGATGGTATGAGTTCCCTTCCTTTGGGCTTTTACAACATTAGAAGTACGAAGTCCACTTTGATTTCTGTTTTTGGGTTGGCCCAAAACGCACAATTATAGAAAAGTGTGGGCAGAGTGCCTAATCACTTCATCTATAAGACATCATTCACAATAAAAGAGAATTTCTAAACTTCAATTCGAGATATTCTCACTTGCACTAATATATAACTTTAATGGTCACACGGTACAACGATCTAGTGATATTTCACTTCACTTGTAAGTGAAATGTTTTATGTTCAACTCTCGCCATAGACAAATTTGAACTAAATTACTATTACTAGTCCATTGTGAGTCTTAGCTCACACCGCCCTCACTCATTGTGTAAATAATATTGTATGTATTCATAAAGACATAATTCAAGTGATGTCACCCATTCAATAGATGTTTATCACATATTCAATAAATGTTTATCATGAATATTTGCCATGCAATGAATTCGTGTGCTGTCAATTTTGTTTTGTTTTGAAAAAAATACAATTACATGATGTAATCATACTACACGTATGAAAATAGTTTTAAAATGACTAAAAACATTTTTAGTAAAATTAATTTGTGTTACAAAAACACTTTAAATGCTTTTCGAAAAAAACACAAGCACTTAAAATGATTTTTCAAGATTCACTTGAATTTTTATTAAGAATTAATTTTAATCATTTTAAAAACACTTCCAACCGAGGCCATAGTTAATATCAATAGTCTAGTGCCACCTGATTTCCGGTAGATTTAAAGGTAGTAATTATTCGATAATAACAAACTGACCTTGTTAATCCATTCATTGTATTCATCTGGTAACATGCCAACCAATTGACACAATCAACGAAGCAAAGGAATAACAAGAAGCATTATTCATCCTATGATACTGCGGGTGGGGATTTGGCGACACAATCGACCAACTATAATTACGCGTCGAGCTTATAACTTCCCACTTACAAATAACGAGAAATACCAGACTCTTGTACTAGTGCCGGAATAAGAACGAACACAAAGACCAAGAAACATGCATAAAACAAAGTCATTGTTCCGAAAATTTATTCCAATTGAGGACGGCGGGTGGAAGAACAGATATTCATTCGAAGCAATCAGCGTAGATGTTATTAACTCCAAAATGCAGGAAAAATCTTGCAGGATGGTTGCAGAATGAGAGCGGCCGGTCGACTGGCTGCATTCTGTCGATTGATCAACTACTCAAACCTCGCGTTCAATAAAATCCCCTCTTATGACTACTTCAAATCAAAACAAAATTAACGAGTAAAGTCAAGAGCAGCTAACAATTATTTCCATAACCTAACAATGAATCAATGTTGCAACCCACCTGGCTTAACAACGCTTGCCGGCTCACCTTATCTACCAGAAACAAAACATGGGCAGAGCTTCATCCAGTTCTAATGAACTTATCTACCAGAAATAATTTCTGTTTTTCTTATCCGATCGAAATTCTAATGAACTTAATCTAAACTACGGAGAGGAAGCACACTGCCCCGGCTTTTCCTAAGTTTTCAACAAACAAACCTTCATCCAGTTCTACACAAATTATTCATGTAAATCTGGAAAATCAAATTACTCATAAGCAGTTTAAGCACTAATCACCAAATAATCAGAATAATAAAATGAATTAATAACTAAATTCATCATCATCAAAATTTGACTAAATAAATAAAACAGAAATACAAAATTCAGATCAAATCTACATAAAACCCTACAATTTCCGCTCCAAAATTCCGCAATCAAATTAAGTTTCTTTACCCCTACAAGAATATCAATTGCACAGATCAGTGCACAAAGGGTTTGGCCTCACCAACCTTTACAGAGATCAATCCGACGCGTGCTTGCGCCGACATCCAATTAGACACGTCCGGCTACGGAGGCAGCGGCGGACGAGGTGGCGCCGCCGAGGAACGAGAGAAATCCGGCATTGGCGGGCTCCTGCTCGTCGAGGAACAGGTCCTCTGGAACCCTGAACGCACCGTGCGCGCAAACAATGGCGAATCCGATCAACAAAGCCGATATCAGGAGCGAGCCGACGCTGGACATGAAGACGACAACCACGGTCAACACGACGAGTCCGATTAGTGTTTCGGCGTCGGAGAAATTGCGGCCGAGGATGACCAGGGGCTGATCAGACGCTCGAAACAGGTAGAGGAAAGCCCAAGCGCCGAGGAGGGAGAGCAGGACGACGAGAGAGAAAGGATGGGTGAGGAGAGAGAGGGCGAGTACGAGGGTGAGTAGGGAAACGTAGTTGACGCGGAAGTAGGTGAAATTCTTGCGGATCCGGGAGTAGGCCTCGGTGAGGGAGTCGGGTCGGGCCAAGGCGCTCCGGTCCACGAGCTCGTACCAGGGGCGGCGCTGCGAGAAGCCGTGGCGAACGGAGGAGGATAAGCGCGAGATGAACGCGCGGAAGGCCGGCGTGGTGATGGGAGGCTGCGACTGGGCGCCGACGGTCGTTTGGGAGTTGGAGATCGGGAGTGTCGGTGGGGCGGCCATTGTGGGCGCGTGGGATGGCGGGTGTCTTGGAGGGATGTTTTCTATTTCACGAGGGAACAAGAGTCAACAAAAGCTGTTTAATTGGAGCGAATTTAGTTATGGTGATGAAGAAGGGGTAAGATCGAGTATTTGGAGGCGTATGGTATCTAATCTTAGGTGGTCGCTAGTCATAGAAGTCCCAACTATCAATCTTGGGCTCAAACCTAAACAGCCCAATGTGAAAACTTTTATTGTCATTTTAACATCATTGCATGGAAAAACTTTTAATGTGATCGTCATACGGTTACGTGATGTTAAAATTTACATGTAATAACATATATTTGTGTCATGAACGGATTGGTAATATCGTTTTCCTCGCATGATGATACTCTATCAAGGGGCGGATGTACATTGGAATCAAGGTAGTCCCATAATGACCCAGAGTTTTGAAAATATACATGTGGAGGTCTTCCGAAGATCCTTCAAATATTTGATACGAGTCCCTTTTGTGCTCAACAAGTATTTGATCTAATGCATACTAGCCGTATCTCGATAAGTTACGTCGGTATCCGCAAATTCTCTCAATAAGCTCATCAAATTGTTTCGGCATATATTGATATCTATTGATATATAGTATATACGCAATATGATTTGATTGATCTATTTAAAAAACTTGAACCTTAACATTACGATCCCCAAGGTTCGAATCCTAAATACACCACTTGCTGTATCTAAATGGATTGTGATGAATATAGCAATGTGATAGTCACACTAGCGGTGATATCGTATATTGTATAATAACCTAATTGAATTTGTGACGATGTTATCGTGTTACCATCACACTAAAACGTATTTATCATACGTATAGTAAGTAGTGTTGGAGAAGTCAGTTAGGCATGTCTCGACTATATGAGCATATATTCACATTCCTGCACTATGGGAGTATAACTGGATATGCTGCATGGATTGGATAAGTTTGGCCAAACACATTAGTTGACGGGCTTCTTTAGGGATTGGTTAAGTTTTGGTTTGGTCTAACTTTGATCAACTCACGTCAAATAAAAAGCTTTTTAAAATCATTCTCCAAAACTCGGAAGGGTGCACGTAATTCCGGATGCTGCAGCACGCTGCATATCTTTCATGGGAACACACAGAGAGTTTGCTTGCCCTAGTTATATACATGCATGCATGCATGCAAGTTCATATATATCTTATCCATCTCAGATCTAACTATTCTTTGTCAAACATCACAATTATGAACTTCTCGAAGAGACATCCCAAATTATTGTACACACAAAGTAATTACTTTAGCGAGAGATCATTTACTTTTAAACTTAATTTTAGTTACGCTCTCTGAAATTTTATTATGATCTCATTTTATTTTCTGTAACTCAAAAGTCACCACTTTATTCTTTGTAACTTAAAATTCGTTCCACTTTGACTTGTTAACTCTCTTCTCTCTTTGAAACTTATAGGTTGCCTCCTAAAACATTTGTGTTTATAAATCTCTATTATGCATTAACATTCAATAATAAGAGAATATTAAGTTTAAAGAAATTGAATAGATGAAAAAAAGAAAAGAAAAAGAAATTGATTAGTTTGGTGCAAAAAGAGATTAATAGATCTAAGGCAATGTGGAGCAAATTTTGAGTGTTATAGAGATAACTTTCAAGTTTTAGGAAGCAAAATAAGATTAAAATCAAATTTCAAGGGGTAAAGTGAAGCGAATCTTGAATTTTAGAGAGTAAAATTGCGACTTTTAAGTTGAAAAGAGTAAAGTGAGATTACATTCGAATTCTAAATAATATAACAAAAAATAAGCCTTACTTTTATATAAGTTTGTAACACGTGGGTTAAAAATATAACGTGATAGACTAAGGGTGCGTTTGTTGCACCGGACTATCTCAGACTGAACTAGTTTCAGGGACTAAGTTGTACTGGCTTAAACTAGACCAAGCTGGACTAGCTTAGTGAAGCATTTGGTGCAGTGTCGGACTAACAAGCAAGATGTCGTACACACCCTTTTTATTATAAGCAAATGTCGTACACACAAAATTTATGCAACTCAATTCACTATTGTATATTTTACCCCAAACAAAAACAAAAAAAAAAACTACTGTATACAAACTTGCATAAGCTTCATGTGCTCATAGATTGTTGACCAAATATTGTAATTAACCAAAAGTAATCTCTATCACACACGACACTTAACAACTTTATTAAGAAATGATTCCTCTTTGCATTATTTTTTATTCTGTACAATCAAGATATGTAATCCGAGTCATACGTTGTGATCAATTAAAATGGATTTAAATTCAATCATTTATTTGTTGTCGCAATATATAATATAAATAGGGCTGAACATAATGAGTTATGAATCGACAATAGAGTAAGCTATCTAACATATAAGTCATGTCTGTAATCTCATTGCCAATTCAATTATATCCTTAAGGTTCAATTTCATCTAGCCCGCCAACGAGGCTGAGATAATTAACCAACTCTTTTTTCTTCTAAGTTAATCATGCACCAATTAAAGGCTTGATTAGATGTGTTGAATATATCCATAATATGATACACACACATCATATGATACACACACATCAATTGCATTTTTCTTGCACAACTTTCCATCCAAAAGTTCCTTCCCCAGTCGAACAACATCCAACTAATTATTTATATGCTACTGCTTTTGACTTTTCGTCACACCAGAATCTGCTTCTTTTTTTTTTTTTTTTTTGGTCTGCTTCCATTTACGGAGGAAGTGTTTACAAGTCTATAAAAATGGACATCATGTTTCAAGTCCTTAATTAAAAGAGAAGGAAGGAGTAGGTTTTAACTAATCTGCTTAGTTCAATGGCTTCTTGTGGCTTTCCTGACATATTTTCCTGGATTCAAACCCTCCCATCGATCGCTCAATGGCCAACACCTTCCATGTCCATATCCATATGTTCTTCAAGTTCATCACAACCATCTCTCAAACTCTCCGTTTCCAAAAATCTCCAAAACCCTACTTTTTCTTTTGCTATACTTGCAGACTTCAATCTCCCCATCTCCCTTTGGACCTCAAAGCAGTTCAAATTCAACCCTAAATCCACCAACTTAATAACCCAAGAAGCACTTTCCAGCCTCTTTGTCAATTTCATTGAAGATGTCCTTCATTACGGCTCGAGCAAGAACAATTTCTTGATCAAATTTATCAAACTCGACTCCATTGCCAACTTTGGAGATGTTTTTAACCTCGCATTTGTCACGCTCGTCTTTCTTGTTTGCTTCTATGAAGCCCCCATGGGTCTCCGGTCGGGATGCCTCAATACTCTCAAGAATTACTTGGCTAATTGTTGGTCCATACATGAATCAAAGACCCTACTGAAGTTATTAGGATCCAATTTGGAGGAGGAATGGATGAGGTCAATCAATCTTGCAATCACTAATTGGATTCTTGAGCTCCAAGCCACGCAAGGAACCCTCATGAAAACACCTTCACCTCTCTTCTCATATGGTTTTTCAGCATTTGGGTTGTGGAAAGTCCAATTGTATTGTCCTCTCATAGCCATGGACATTGAAAAATCCAGCAATCTCTCTGTTGATGAAAGGCTCCAATTCTCTCTGAATTTCCACCAGCTTGAGGGTGTGCTTCAATTCAATTACAATGTCATGGTTCAAGATAGGTGGATTGATGTGATGCTAAACATTGATAACATAAGGTTTCTTTTGCACTCATATTATAACACGTGAACTGATTATTTATAACATGTAGATCAACAAAAATTTTGCCAAATTGATCGCTGACTCTAAAAACTGCAGGTGCGATGTGATCAGTCTTGTGAATGAGAGACTAATGAACGAACAAGGTGCCGGTGTAGCTGAAAAGCACTTCCCTTCAAGAATTTCATTACAAGTTACTCCAACTACACAAACCAACGTGCTAAGCGTTTCGGTGGGCAAGTCTTCTGAAAACCCTGCAATAGAGATTGGCAAGGAAAAAGGCATAGAAGGATCGTTCGAACCCCCAAACCCTTACTTGGCGCTCAAGGTATCAGCTGGCGAGACCATAACAATGAGCTTAAAACCCTGGAAGTTTGAGGAATCAGTGTACGGATATAGTGCAAATTTGAACTGGTTTCTTCATGACAGTGTGGATGGAAGAGAGGTCTTCTCTTCCAAGCCATCAAAGTTTCAATTGATCAACCCCAAAGCTTGGTTCAAAGATAGATACTCTAGTGCTTATAGGCCTTTCACAAGGCAAGGAGGGGTTGTTTTTGCTGGTGATGAGTATGGAGAGGGTGTGATTTGGAAGGTGGACAAAGCTGCCATGGGAAGAACAATGGATTGGGAAGTTAGAGGGTGGATTTGGTTAACATATTGGCCTAACAAACACAAAACATTTTATACAGAAACTAGAAGGTTGGAATTTAGAGAAATCCTCACCCTTACAATTGCTTAATTTCCCTTTGGAGCCAACAATTGCTATTGCTTAATCTAGGATACTCATTTTCAAGTGCAATTTGATTTGCATTTTTATGGCAATAACATACTTCGAATTGATTTGATCTTATTGCCTCTATGTTTCTTCTTTTAAATTTATCCGATTTTTTTTATGCAACGACATATTTACACTGAATGAGTGGGGCACTCAATTAGTTGTGCACTCATCATTTATTTAAATCGAATATAAAAACTTTCACTTAATTGTATAATTCTCTAGTTTCAAGTTCGAACCCTCTCTTCTCCCACATCCGAAAAAATGAAATATCTCGCGGAAGAACTAAAGCTATATTTGGGTTACAAAAATATTGGGCAAATCTGATGTCACCGCCCGCATCGCAAATAAAGTATCACTTGATGTACACGTGTCAGTACACACGTGCAATTCTGCAACCCGCCGCACTCAATACTTCCTCGATCAAGGAGCGACGGATAAGTGCCACGTGAGAGGGTGGACGCCCCGGCGTAAGTTAGCGACAAGCAATGAAAACTTAAACGGAGAAACTTATGAGGGAGGCGGACATTTCGAAGATCAATCTCCCCAACAACTGTGCTTAACCAAACACACCGCTTAGTGGCGCTTCATTTTCTCTAAGCTCTCGATTTTGCCCCCCAAAACTTCTCTTTAAATTCCCGTCTCGTCCCGATTCCACCATTTCTGGTTCGTCCAAGTCGCCGGAAAATCTCTATCGTCTGCATTTCCCTTCCGCCAATGGAGTCCTCCGCCGCTCTCCGATCCTTCAACTGTAACTCTCTCTCTCTCTATGTTCATTCATACGTACATGCGCACATGATATAAATTTGTCTATGTTTGAAGCTTAAGCATTAGTGTTAAACAATTTGAGCTATTTTTTTTTTTCGAAAAAACAATTTTAGCTGTTTAATTGTCTTAGATTTTGATTTTCTGAATGAATTGATTGATGAGGAATCGAATTGATGTGAATTTTGAAAAGAAATGGAAGATTTGAGTTGATTCTGATTGTTTCTGGAGAATTAAGCTTAGCTGGTTCTTGCGCACACTGTTTTCGTGAAATTAAGGTAATGCTAGAAGAAATATGGATGTTGAAGTAAGAAATTAGGTTCCAATTGTTTGAGATCTGGTGATTTTTGTTTGTTTTCCTGTTATCTTCAACCGGAACGGATTTCTGTGATGAGGATAACGAACATATACATCGTTTTTTTTCATTCCTGGAGCTGAATGGATCTAATTTAACAAAGCATGCTGAATTGAAACTTGTTCAAATGCTGTGGTAAAACTTGAGCTGTACCGTCATTTGCTTCATTCAGAAAGGAGTAGCGAATCCATAAGACACCGCTTGAAAAGGCTTATACGTGCCTTATCTCTTTGAATGCTGAAGTTTGAATGCAACATGACAATTTTTGTAATATTGTTATAATATTCATCGTTGTGTGAAGCAGTTTTACATATTGCCTCGTAATCAATCATTCAATTTTATCATTTCATGAAACCGTCCTGTTTGGAATAATAAAGCAAGCATACGAAGGATTTGAAATTGTATATGCATAATCTTTTTACGTTACTCTACGAGGTGAAAACTGTTCAGTGATCGTTATACTTTGATCAATTGTTGGAATCTGACAAGACAATGTCACATTTCAGGTTCTGTAGGCACAGTTTCCCATGTCCGATCCTTGCTTGACATGCCTGGTATGTTGCCTGTGCACAATACAAGAAGGCCCACGCCAAGTAGGTCATATTTCCAAGGCTTGATGGTTAGTGAGAAGTTCATTTATTCTTCACAAAAGCGAAAGGGAGTGCTAGTATCATGTGTGAAGACATCTGACCCTACCAAGAGTGAAAATTCCAGCGGTACGTTTATGTCAATACAATATTCAGTAACTAGCAAGTTTGTATTTATGAGTGCAATTTGAATTAATCAATGACTCGTGATGTTTTCTCTTGGATATTTGTAAAGCCTGATTTCCGTTTCATTGTTGCATGTGAAGATAATTTTTGTTTTTGAGATAATATAGTTTACATCGGGAATTGATTTCTTTCTTTGTAATTTTTGTTTCTTAAACATTGGGTTATCATTTTTCTTTAAATGTGCTTATACATGCTAAAATGTCAATATATCAAAGTCTGGAGTAAAACTTTTAATTTCCATCCTAAAGATATTTGACGTTGGGCAGTTTCAGCAGATAGTAAACCACAAGGCTCATCAGAAAAAGCTACCCAACCTACAATTTTTCCTAGCGGATTTGAGGTGAGAATATTTACGATTTTACATAAACAAAAAATGTAATAATTGAACCAGGAATTCTTGATTTTGTTGTATGGCCCTTTGTTCCTTGTGATTGTAGCATAATTAATTTTTTCCTTCATTAATAGATTTGTGAAGGTATTGTATGTTAACGATTCACAATTTCACATAGAGAGATTAATCATTATATATTAGGGTTATACTGAAAGTAATCCTAAGTCTTGCTTTGTTATGATTGCTCCTTATATTATGATATTGCAAATTGTTACTTGAACGTTTGGATGCAAGATTCTCAACTACTTTTGAACTTTGAGAATTGGTATAAATTTGGTCGACTTGTACTTCATGCTTCAGCTATGTTCCCGACTGTGCTTCAACTATGCTTCTATCTTATTCATTAAAATTTTATTAGATTCTTTTCATATCGATATTGATCCTGCATCTAATGCTTTTGCACAACCGTCTGGTTTGACATGTAGTTGTCTTTATCATCAGGCACTGATGCTGGAAGTTTGTGATGAGACTCAGGTTGCTGAACTGAAACTTAAGGTAAATATCAACGCCCATCAAGCAAATTTTTACTCTTGAAAAATCTATTGTTGTTGCTTCATGTGTACATAAAGCATGATTTTATAGTAAAAACAAAGTCAGATCTTTGTTGAGAATCCGAAAAGCACTGCGTACTCAATATGTTAAGGTAATGATGAGTACATTTTTTAGTGTGCCCATGGAGTTAAGGGCATAGGGGACAGAAATAAAACATTGTAGTGGTAGATCATGGATTCAACACCTGGTTAAAAGTTCATTAGTTCTCTCGGGCTTCTACTGTTTTACTGGGGTGTCTAGAATTGATTGTCATCGGCACATTTTGGTTTGTCTTACGTTCTCTTCTTTGAGCAGTCATGCATATCTTTGTGTTAGGTTGGAGACTTTGAAATGCATTTGAAGCGGAGCATTGCAGGCACCAGTGCCCCAGTGCATAGCATCTCGCCAGCAACACCACCACCTATTCCATCTGCACCTATGGATTCAACTCCTGCTCCCCCTCCAGCATCACCTCCAAAATCTTCTGAAAAAACCACTCCATTTACAAACGTAACTGCAGATAAGTCATCAAGATTAGCAGCCTTGGAGGCTTCTGGTGCTAATGGATATGGTCTGGTTTCTTCTCCAACGGTATGTGTTGTTCCTATGTTCGAGAAACAATTTGGTTCTTTTACTCTGTCCAGAACAATAACTACGATATGTCATCTAGGGTTCACTTTCATCTTTTGTTTCTTGTTGGTTCCAGGTTGGTTCATTCCGCAGGGGAAGAACGGTGAAAGGAAAGAAGCAACCTCCTATCTGTAAAGAGGTATCACTTGCATACCTATGTTTGGTTCAACATTATTTTTTTTTTTGCCGTAATTTTAATAGGAAATTCACCTAATATGTCATTCGTGCGTTATCTAGAAAAAGATTTCTACATACAATATAATACTCCCAGAGGATTCTTCTAAACTCATCATTTAGTTGGGTAAATCAAGAACTCAACTGATTAGTAAGTATGCATATCTATCTAGAAGATTGCGTTTTTGGTAATAAGATTCAAGTCTAAATAAGTCCCATTTTACGGACTACCACTGATTCTGTGGGTGCTTTTATTGCAACTGCTATTAGGATTTAAGTCTCATAACAGTGTCTCGGAATCTTGATTTCTTATCCAAATACTGAATGTATGTAGGGTCACATTTTGTAAAACCAACTTGGCAACATAACATCAATCTTGCTTCTCTTGATTCCAAACTTTACAGGGTGATTTGATCAAACAAGGACAGGTAATCGGATATGTGGATCAGTTTGGCACTGAACTTCCTGTGAAGGTACGTTTTCCATTTTCGGTTCCCTTAATACCAAGTGTTTCATGATAGACACATCACTAATGACGGATTCTTGACGTGTTGAGCAGACTGATTTGGGTGGAGAAGTTTTGAAGCTCCTCTTCAACGACGGAGGTATAGTTACTGTTATCATTTTTCAATCCAGTAGTTTAATGTTATCAAATTTGTCATAAATAAGGTCGTATATTGTGAACTTAATCTAAAAGGCTACGATGGCTCTCTTATTCGTTTATTTGGATTGATTTGCAGAAGCCGTTGGTTTCGGAGACCCCCTTATCGCTGTCTTGCCCTCATTTCCTGGTATTCAGTGAGCTCTCTCTCTCTCGCTTTCTTCCCTGTAATCGCTGTTGAAGAGCTCCGAAGCCTGCAGTTTTCCAGAGTCATTCTTTCCGTCGTCTATTTTACCTCGTCGCATTAGAGGACAAGCGTATTTTACCATTTGTACCTTGATATTCTGGTCAGTAAAATTTAACTGTTGTAGTCTTGTAGATCAAGCAATAACTCGATTGAGCTTGTATAATCGTTGTGTTAGACATACTGTTTTGTTTGTTTTAAGTGGTTACATGGTAGATTTGTTTGCTAATGGAGGAAAACTTTACTACTAAACGCAGCTTTGTTCGGCAAAAATCTTTCGCAAAAATCCCTGGGTGTCAAAAATTCTGGGATGAGACTGTTACACCGGCACGTAATGTTAATGAAAGACTGAGAAGGGTTATAGAGACAGTATATCTGCTATAGCCAACGAGACTGTTGATGCCTCTTGCTCGGCGTTCTAATTAAGAATCAAGAAGAAAACGAAAACAAAGACAAAGGAAAGACTAACAAAATGTTTTCTATTATTTAGACAATGGTTCTGGTTCTATAAAGCGCTAGGCTTGGCGGGTGGCAAGTAGGGGCCTAAAGCTTAGGCAAGGATTTAGGTGGTTTTTAAGTTTAAATTTAATTATTATATAACATATAAATAAATGTCTGTTTATACTTTTAAAAAAATACATAATTGTACTAGGGTAACAAAATATAGTGACATAAATTATTAAGTATTACAACATATTGAAAATATAGAAAACAAGCATGCATATAATGAATGTTCATATAAGCATTTAACAAGTCTATTATAATTTATTAAAAAAATAAAATGTAGTTATATATTTTCTATTTAAGTAATAGTCAGACACCTGGGCCGATCTAGGCACAATTTCTTAATTTTAAACGCCTAAAAATTAATCGGTATAGTGGCATTGTAAACGAAGATTTTTAGAATAATGATTTAGACTAACAAAAATGATTTAATAGGAGGATTGTATTTGGATAAAATTGACATAACAAAATGTTCAAATTGGCACCACTCAAAACTTGTGTACCTGGCAGATAAGAATGAGAAGGTCAAGAAAATTTGGATAAAATTGATATTTTATTTGGTAAAAAAAATAATAATTTAAGGAGGAGGGGAGGCCACCACAGTACTCTTTGAGACCAAATTGATACATTTTTAGTTTTTACCATCCAAAAAAGTATTTTCCAAACATTTTCGAATTTATGTGACAAAGAAAAACTCGGGAAAGGATCCTCGCCGGATCCCTTTCCTAGGGATCCTAGGGATCCCGTGATCTCACCCGTTTATCGTATATCGTGCTGTCTGAAATCATTTTAAAATTTTAAATTTAAATTTAAATATGAATAATATCTAATGATTTCTGACCGCACGATATACGATGAACGGTTCAGATTACGGGATCCCTAGGATCCCTAGAAAAGGGATCCGGCGAGGATCCTTTCCCGAAAAACTCAACTATTGAAGGCGCGCTAAAAAATTAACGAATAACGAACAGAAAAAGCCTTTTTTTTTTTTTTTTTTGGAAAAACCCTTATTTCTTAATATCGGAAAACTCTCTCTCTCTCTCGCGGAGAGATATGTGTGACTGAGCAGTTGAGCATTTGCGCTCGCCGCGAAAACAAAAATGAAGCCCTACACTAACAGAGGATTCGCCACGACTGGCCCGCTTCACGTAACATCTCCTCCACGAGCCTCGCCGGAGCTCTCTCTTCGCCGGCAATTACCGGCCACAACACACGTTCCCCGGCGAGTTTCATACGGTAAACGCCGCCACACCAGCATCTCCGCAGTTCTCCGCCGAAACCAACCCGAAATTTCCGATCAGGATACCGGTAGCTCAGTAGAAAATGCTGATTATTCCGACGAAGCTCGACGGGGCCCGCTCCATACGAGGCGGCACGCGCTACTCGTGCCGACGATGGCGCTTGGCGCGTGGTTTCTGAAATCGACGGTAGCGAGCGCCGAGGACGAGCCGTCTACATCGCCGCCGCCGTCACCGTCGCAGACAGTACCGGTGCCGAGAGAAGAGGAGAAGAAGGAGGAGGATGCGATAACGTCGAGAATATACGACGCGTCGGTGATCGGAGAGCCAATGGCGATGGGGAAGGACAAGGGCAAGGTGTGGGAGAAAGTGATGAATGCTCGGATTGTGTATTTAGGCGAAGCCGAACAGGTTCCGATTCGCGACGACAAAGAATTGGAGTTGGAGATTGTGAAGAATTTGAGGAAAAAGTGTTTGGAGAGTGAGCGTGCATTATCTTTGGCCCTTGAAGCATTTCCTTGTTATCTCCAGGACCAGCTTAATCAGTACATGGACAAAAGGTTAGGAATCACTTCTGTTCATAAGCATTTTTGCACGAAGTGTTTTTATTAAATGCGTACTGAAATTTCATATCTAAGTGCCTGAGGAGTAAGGAGGTGCCTCTCCATAAAGCACTTTCATGATGCAGAAGCATTTTAAATTTTTTTGCTAAATGCTGCCAGAAGCACTTTTGGTTGTTGGAAAGCGAGTTACAATTCACACTGGCATGTATATTTCCATATTGCATATATTGATGTCTGTGTATATATGATGGCACAGCATAGATGGAGAAGCTTTGAAGTCCTACACATCACATTGGCCACCTGAACGCTGGCAGGAGTATGAGCCTCTCCTGAGTTACTGTCGGGATAACGGAATTCAGCTTGTGGCTTGTGGAACTCCACTCAAGGTACTCTTAAACTTTGTTCTTGTAACTTGTAAGTCAAATCAACTAGCATCAATGTATAATGGTATATAGCTTATAATCCAAATTTGAAAAATTGGGTAACATGAGAAATGTGAGTATTTAAGATTGTATTGTAAGATTGTTTGATGCTGCCTTGTAAATTTAGAGTGTGTGTAGTAGGTTAATGAGTGAATAATTCGTAGGTTTTAAGGACTGTCCAAGCAGAGGGAATTAGTGGGCTTTCAGAGGCTGATCGAAAAACATATGCTCCTCCAGCGGGTTCAGGCTTCATATCAGGCTTCACTTCTATCACACGCAGACCACCAGTTGATTCAAATTCCCGGAGTCAATCTGTTCCTTTTGGGCCAAGCTCGTATCTTTCTGCGCAAGCAAGAGTGGTTGAGGATTATACTATGTCCCAGATTATTTTAAAGGCCATGGCAGATGGAGGAGCAAGTGGTATGCTAGTGGTGGTGACAGGTGCAAGCCATGTTAAATATGGGATTAGAGGGACTGGGCTGCCGGCCAGAATTTCAAAGAAGTTGCAAAAGAAAAACCAAGTAGTTATATTACTTGATCCTGAAAGACAGCACATACGACAAGAGGGAGAAGTTCCTGTTGCTGATTTCCTGTGGTATTCTGCTGCCAGAACCTGCAGCAGGAATTGTTTTGATCGCGCTGAAATTGCTCGAGTTATGAATGCAGCAGGCAGGAGGCGAGAAGCCCTTCCACAGGTCAGTAGGATTCTTTGCCAAATTTTTAACTTCCAAGAAAAAAGAAGGATCATTCTAAATAACATCAGTTGCTTATTTAACTAAAACTTCACCTTTTTCAAATGGCATTTGGGACTTTACAAATGACATTTGGGTAACTGGGGTGAGGTTTCTTATGCAGTGGCTTTGCACATTACATCTGCTTTTCAAAAATATCAACTGACTTTAATGGTGTTGCTTTCCATCTCTCGAGAACACTAAACTGTGGCATGCTTTTCAGGACCTTCAGAAAGGACTGGATCTTGGTTTGGTATCCCCAGAGGTATTACAGAACTTCTTTGATCTGGAGCAGTATCCTCTTCTTGCAGAACTCGCTCAACGTTTCCAGGTGTGCGAATTTAAAACTTTTGATCTTTGAATAGTTTGTCATATTTATATCAGATCCAAAGGTGGAAACCAATAGATGACAGTGAAGCAAATTCTGAAGAGCACACAAGTTTACTATTGCTCATCTTTGTGCAGGGTTTCAGGGAAAGATTGTTGGCAGATCCTAAATTCTTGAATAGATTAGCTATAGAAGAAGCTATATCATTAACTACTACTCTCATAGCACAGTATGAGAAGCGCAGAGAAAATTTCTTTGAAGAGCTGGACTATGTTTTTACAGATACTCTAAGGGGATCAGTGGTTGATTTCTTTACAGTGTGGCTTCCCGCCCCAACATTGTCATTCCTTTCATATGCCGATGAGATGAACACGCCTGATAGCATGGATGCCATTAAAGGTCTCCTTGGGTCCATCCCAGATAATGCGTTTCAGAAGAATCTTGTGGGGACGGATTGGAGTATCAATTATAGACTTGCATCTGTGTTTCTGGGTGGTTTAAAATTAGCTGGTGTTGGATTCATTTCAAGCATTGCGGCTGTTGCTGCCTCAAATGGTTTGTTTGCTGTTCGCAAATTCATTAATCCAACTCTGATTAGTGATCAGGAAAAGAAAAGAACTCCAATACTTAAAACAGCAATAATTTATTCATCCTTTCTCGGAACATCATCAAATCTCCGTTATCAGGTAAAGAAAGTACTTGCCATCTTGTTTTCTTGTTTTATTCTTTTTTTTTAGAATAAAAATGGATACAGGGAAACAGTTTTTTTACAGTAATGGTGAAACACAGGAGAATGAATAAGGAAAATGGGTATATATCTTGACATTCTTGTGAAACCGATGCCCACAAAAATTCTTTCATTTTGAAGTGAGATCCAGCTACAACCTGTGGGACATCTGAAGATTATAAATTGAAATGAAGCTCATAACGTCAAGCAAAGATTATCTAGGACAAGTTTTCTCTTCAATATAACAAAACGAAAGCATATTTATACATCGTAAATTCTTAATCATGTCTTATGTTTCCTTTGGCATTAACTTGAAACTTAATTCTGATGCAGATTATTGCTGGAGTAATAGAGCATCGAATTTCTGACGAGTTTGCATCTCAAACATTACTTGTAAATCTGCTGTCTTTTGTTTCTCGGACAATAAACTCATATTGGGGAACTCAGGTCAGAATCATCTTGATATTCTGCAAGTTAAAATTCCTTTAATTTTTCAAAGATCAACTTAGCCATGGCAACCATATTATTACTCTTACTGGAAGCATAAATACCTGGGTCATCCCGTTACTGTATTTGTAATTATGGCCGCTATGTTTTTAAAGTGTATATTTGTCAGAGTGGAAAGTGCAGATCTTTTTCAGAACGTCTTTAGAAAATAATTTGTAGTTATGTGTGTATGTGTCTTAGAGTATCTGGCTCGTCCCATTATTGTATTAATTTGTAATTATGTAGACTGATGATAGTGCACTGTTGTTTATAAAAACCTTTGGTAAACCTCGTGACGCACTTAGTTTGTATGCCGTTAGATCAATTTTTCTCCCGATGTCATTTTCAATGTTTCATTTTTACTGCTGCAGCAATGGATTGATCTTGCACGCTTTACTGGACTGCAATCTCGGAAGAGCGAGTCATCCTCTCACCAAATGCCAGAACTGGCCGATTCTACTAACCAAATGCCAGCACTGGAAGGTAACAACACGGAGGAGACAAGTTTAGATGAAATCGAAAGTAAATGAGGTGATATTATCGCACTTTAGATCTTCATACTAGTTTGCAGAATTTTCTTTAAAATCTGCTGGGAGAGATCTCAAAGAAACGGATTTTGGTCCTTAGCTTTACATGTATCCATTCAGTTACGTTCCCTGTTGTAAATTCCTTAATGTAATACAGTTCTGTCAATATTGGAGATCACTATTACAATTCTGTCAATTTTGGTGATCACAAAAGCAGTATTTTAGAATTAAATGCTCAGTGCGTGAGAATAGTTTCCGAATCTCATCTAATCTGTAGGTAGGAGGTACTAGGAAAGAAAATAGATTGAAATTATCTCATAAACAAAAAGGAAAACTAATGAAAAGGGCTTGAAAACTTTGAGTTTTAACAAGGACAAAATAAAGGGTAAAGTGAATAGTATCAGGATTGACTTTTTACTGTAAAATGTGATTTTTCTTTAAAGTGAACAGTACCGGAGGCTTTTCGTTAAAGTTCCTGGTACAAAATGAATGGAGAAACCTTGACGTGCAAATATTTTCTCTTTTAATGGTGCTGTCAACATTCTCCCCAGATGCTACTGAACCAATCGAAGTATCAGAGACTGATACTTTGCAGGTGATCCATATGCTGCAAGAGGAAGAGGAGTTGATTTTCTATCAAAGGTCTTTTTGTGAATGTACTAGTTTTATGTAGAGATATGATGAATATAAATTCTACCTTTGGTTGATAACACTCCCTTATTTAGAGTTTTGTTTTGTTCTTTTCTTTTTCTTTACATTATGTTACTCTGGAAAAACAAAGTAAAAAAAGACCCCAAAATGGTATCATTTACAAAAATGAATGGGGTTAAGTTGATAGAGAAAAGAAGAATACGAGAAAGGAAGTGTTTCTAAACTCTATTTCCTATTCATTAACTGTAATTGTCCAGGATCCTCTTACTGTTTCCTCAGGTGGCGCATCCTGAATTAGCAGTTCTCTGTCAACTGGTTGATTCCGACTAACTGGTTTCCCTCCTATTCTCTGTTGCTGCAACACTAGTACAGAAACTGAGCAATGAAAATCCGAGGAAGCAAGCATATCCCCGATGATTCCAAGCTCCGGGCACTCACTCCACTCACCAAGCCCCGAAAGAAGTGGGGAGTCCTGATGGTGCATGCCTACCAATATCAAATCAAAACAATCCACCATTGATTTGATAACAGCAGACAATCTTGCTCCATCTCTTACCACCTCTTCAAAGACGACAAACCGCTCATTGTCTGCATTAGCTAGCCGGTATTCATCAACCAGGTCAGTGTCCCACTTCCGTTCTTTACTGTTTTCATCACCAAAGAGAAGCAACCGGGCAACTGTTAAATCCACGCTCGGATGTCTTGCCATGCGAGCACCATAGGCTAGTGCCTCTGCATCGTCTGCACCACCAATGAAGATCACAGCAACATGGAATATATACTGGCTGGTTAGAACTGACACCGACCCTGCTAGCAGTCCCCGGTCAATGAGAATTCCGACAGAGCAAGGCGCCATTTCGAGGACATTCTTGTTCATGGACCAGAGAGCTCGGTTCACTGCCCCAATGTTGCCATCTACTGCCCATTGCTTGTGAAATGGCAGGATCACCAGGTTAACCCTATTCTCTAATGCTACCCGGCAAACATCCTCATGCATTGTTATATACTGTGAGATGGAAGTGAATGCTTGGAGGGATACGCATCCTTCGTTATGCTGCTCGTACTGCCTCAGTGCTTTGACAATATGGCTGGACATGGCTGTATTGTTGTCCAAGCTGTCATCGGGTTGGTGTGCCACAAGAATAGGGTTGGTTTGCCCCACAAGCTCGGTGAGGATGAGTCCTATGACTGCAACAGGGTTCTCTTCTGTAGCATTTGATACCTCCAGGACGTTTATGACAGTGGGAACATTGTCGTGGTTGTGGATACAGGCCAGAATTTGGAGCTCTGACTCGCGCTTCAAATGCTGGATAGTACTTCTTTTAAGTGCTGTGTATTTGTTTGAAGGATCATAAAGAAACTTTATCAAAGGTGTTACAATTGCTGTCATCACTATCACTGAGAACACGGACAGCGCAAATTCTTGATCAGTCAGAATCTGTAAAAGATTCATCATATCATCCGAGGTGAGCATCGTACTGAAAAACAATTAGAGAAAAAGATAGTTTAAATTAGTGATTGAGATTCAGACCTGACCTTGCTTCCAAATATTGAACATAACAAGCTCAGTGATGCCTTTTGCGTTAAGGATGACGCCGAGCACAAAAGCTTCATGCGTAGGGACATCAAAATAGGCGGCTGGTAACATTACTGCTCCTATCTTCACCAGGGCAGAAAAGAGAACAAGAAACCCCATAATCCACGTAGACCGAGGATTAATCCTGAAGATGTTCGTCCTCAGCCCGCTACTGGCAAGGTAACTTGGGTAGAACAATCCTGTAGCCATAATTTCCAACTTCATCACCAATGCAGATCCCAAAGGCGGCCCTTCAGGCACGACGAAGCCAAGCACTAGAGGTCCCAGCAGGTAATGCTGGCTGACGAGCTCACTGAGAAATCCGCATACAAGAACAAACAGGAAAATGGTAATGATATATGACTCCTTGACAGATTTCCCTTCCTCTATACGGTTTAGCATCCATAGAATTGTTGGCCTGAACACATATATAATCGAAAGAATAAAAACTGCTGCTGTTATTATTTCCAAAGCTGGAACTAACGCACTTTTTGTCTTGTTACCCAAAATTGCCATGGCAATCCCAACCATGCTGATGCCAATAACATCGGCAAACATTGTTACAGAGAGGGCCAGGCGGCCAAGGTCCGTGTTCATTAGCTTGAGCTCGGTTAGTAAACAACCAATCACCGGGGAACCCGTTACAGCCTGTGCTGCAGTTATAGTTGGGAGAGCCGTCTTAAGGGTCTCGTCCATTGCGACATATTTTCTCATTGTCATGGCTAGGCATAAGGGGAGTGCCAAGGTGAAGAAGAACATCGAAAGTGCAATGGCAATCACTCTTCGTTCAGGCCTTATCATTCTGCCTGCATTCATCTTCACTCCTATTGAAAAAAGGAAGAACATGAGGCCGAATGTTGAAATTGTTTCAAACACATTAGCGCCTTTTATCGGGAAGATGGTGTTTGCAATTTCCTTTCTGTGCCCCAGAAGTGATGGCCCAAATATTACACCACCCTGAAGAAGGTACACATTTTCGATTTGTTAGATACACACGGAATATATAGCTACATAATCATCCTCTGTTCATACAGAATGACACACGCTGACTTTTTAGTTAATTATATACTGTGCTTCCTTTTAATTTTTTACCCCTTTTATTGCAACAAAAAGAAAGCATGGCGAATTAGCTCATATAGAAATGGTGTCCAAATGTAGGTACAAGTTTTGTTAATGTAGAGATTGAAATCGTACAAACATCTGAGAAACGACGGTGGACTGTCCCATGGGTTTGAGGCAGAGATTGATCAACTGGGAAACAGTGGCGATGGCAGATAGCTGCAGCAGAAGAAGAGATGTAGAGGATCTGAGAGGGTTGTGATGGCGCCATAGTCCACCGGAACCAATGTTGCCATGGGGAGCTTGGCACACCAAACTCACGTTGTCTATTGCCTGTTCGATATCTGTAACCAACTTATTTATCTCCAAACCCATCTGGGCTGGGCACCGCAAGGAAGAGGAAGAAGAAAAAGAAAGAAAAAACGAAAGAAAGAAACCGAAAAATCGAAGAAAGAAGTGAATGCAACAGGTACCATACACAAGAATTACACACACACAAACACAGAGTCAGAGAGAGGAATGGGAGGTGAAGCTGATATTTTGGGAATTTTTGTCTGTGACGGGTGAGCTATATCCTACAAAATAGGTAATCTAAATTCGAGCCTTTAGAAAACTGCGGGAGTTTAGCTAGCATGCATGGATTATTCTATAATTTTTTTAAATTTATTAACCTAAATATAAGGTAATTAGTAACATTAATCCAAATATTAATAAGGCTACAATTATATTGGCTACAAGGTTATAGATTAGGGGCTAAATCACCTCATGTTTTAAAGATCATATTGGTATGACTGCAAGCTACTGATTGATGATGTTAACTAATGAAGCACTTTAACGAAGAATTGGTCAATTTTGATTTATTTGGATTTTATGATAATTAACAGTCACATTTAGCAAAAGGAAATGTGCTGGAAACTATCTGAGTTTGAATTTCTCTCTTTGCAGTTTGAACTGAGTTTGAACTCTTCATGATACTTATGCCTATTCAGCACATGATTTAGTCACCACAATTGGGAAAGCAACTTACATAGCACAAATACATTGATATCGTGCAACTCATGTCTATCAAACAACGTCACGTGAAGCGAATGCAGTATAGAGAAAACCTTCCGCGTTGCATTATACCATCGACACTAGATGGAATTTTAGCCAGTTTTACATAAAAATTTCACCTTTTGAGAGCGTATTATGGTTAATATAAGAATCAAAATGAAGAATTTTCGAGAATGAATCGGCTCATATCATAGTTTTGAATTTTTAGTTAAAAAAATCACTGTTCTAAAAATCTCTGTCTAACCTCGCCTAGGCTCTAGGTGGCTAGCCATCGTTCCGATTAATACCTAAGCGTTTGAAAATAAGAAAGGGCGCTTAGACATGCTGAGGTGTCCGTCTAACTCGCCCAGCCCCGCCTAGGCACTCGCTTAGGTCGCAACTCATTTGGACAGAAATTAGATAACTTTCATTTTGTATTTTATTTTATTTTTCCAATAAATTGTAATAGACTTGTTACATACTTAAATGAACACATTATATCCTTATTTCACATGTTTTCATTATGTTTCAATATTTTATAATATATATATACATTCTATTTTATAGTTTATGATAAAATTATATATATATATATATATATATATTTCAAGTATAAGCAGATACTTATTTACACGAAATATAATAAATTTACATAAATCCACTAAGTCCGCTTAGGCATCTGACTAGACCCTGCCTAGCCGCTAAACTCTAGCCCACCGCCTAGTGTTTTAAAACCATGAAAAAAACACAACGACTACTAATAAGTATCAAACGGCTGAAAATCCTGGAACAGGACATGAAATGATGCATTCTAGAATTCTCCAGTAAGCGGACAAGACCGACGCGGCTTCCGCGTGGCATGAAAGAAACAGTGGGCCTGCGTCACTCTCGACCCATATGTCACAAAGTAAAGAAATTTCTAGGACTCAGTGGGCAAATTGGGAAACCCAGTAAAACTGTGGGCT
This sequence comes from Crataegus laevigata, assembly GCA_963580275.1. Lineage (NCBI taxonomy): Eukaryota > Viridiplantae > Streptophyta > Magnoliopsida > Rosales > Rosaceae > Crataegus > Crataegus laevigata. Next base: position 6,434,230 of record OY756951.1, on the reverse strand, counting down.
AGTTTTATAATTTTCGTCGCCATTAACACTAAAAGTGAGTGGAACCAGATCCTCTCTTAAGCGTTAGGGTGGGATCTTCCTTACTAATTCATTTGGACTCTTAAAATTTGATCTAACAACTATAATAATTATAATTTTTAGAAAATATCTTGTTTTTTAATCAATTAATCAAATTTTAAAGACTCAGATTGACTGATCAGAAAGATCACGCGCTCCAGAGAAAATCCGGTTCCAAAGTGAGTAACCGACCACCCTAATTTTACGCCCTTCAATTAAAAAATTAATTAATTAGTCTGCATTTCCTCACTAATTTGCCTATTTATAGTAAGATATTTCCACTTATCTTTATCCGCTCGTTCATCTCCTTAAACGTATCAGTCACTCTCCCTCAGCGACGTCGTTTCGAGATTGACAGCAAGCAGCGCATACAGCGAACTGGCCATGGACGTGATCTCCAGGAGCGCGACGACGCCGTCGAATCTGAATCCCAACGCTCCGATGTTCGTGCCGCTGGCGTATCGGACGGTGGAGGACTTCTCCGCCGAATGGTGGGCCCTGGTCCAGTCCTCCCCTTGGTTCCAAGACTACTGGCTCCAGGAGCGCTTCCAAGATCCCCAAAACGACCCTTCCTTTCCAGATATTCACGATCCTACCCTCCTCTCCGACATCGACGACCTCTTCGACGACGTCGAGAACAACAACCGCTCCCCTAACGCTCAGCGTAAGCATTTCTAACTGTAAGTGCTTCTAGATCATAGAAGTACTTTTAGAAAAGCACTTGTGCTTTCCTAGTAACAATCCAAGTGCTTTTCCAGGAAATTTAAAAAAAAATTCAGTATTATCTAACAAAAGCACTTCTAGAAAAAGCAGGGGAAGTGCTTCCTACAGAAGCAGTCCCAAACGAGTCTAGTACCTACTACCTTTCACTCTGACTCTGAGTCAACTAGATCGAGTTCCCGATCTGACTCTGTTTAAAATTTTGTGGTGTGCAGCGGCGGTGGAGGAACAAGAGAAGGACTTGAAGAAAGAGCTGGCGTCGTTGGGATTGCTGAAATGGCGGAAGGGCCGACCCGCGGCGGAGGCGCCGAGGTACATCGAAAAGGCTCCGAAGATTGTCAACGTGAAAGTGAGTCCGAGGCCGATTCAGCAGCCGAGGTAGACCGAGTCGGGCTGCTCTGGATCGCCGAGTTTGATGTAGCGTTTTTTTTGGTAGATAAGCATGCATCTAGCCTTCACTGTCTGTTCATGTACATGTGTTCTACCGCTTGTAACTTTGCTTTGAGCAATAAATTAAATCTAATTAGCGACTAATTAGATCTTGTTTAAGCAACTAATTTACTCTGGGAAGGAAAATTATTATTTAAACAGAAATTAAATTACAAAATTTAAGGCTGTGAGAAGCCTGATTACATAGGCTGCAGCGAAGCTCGAGCGGTTAAGAGTATTCATTTCTGCATTGAAGATCGAGTCTCTCCTTACCGCTCGATCGAAATATTTGATTACTTTCCGTTTTGCTAGCAACTGAAGGCTGTGTGATTGAATTCTGGTTCAGGAGATTGCTTCCTCTCCTTCCCAAGTGCTTGCCATCTTTCCAATCTTTTGAAGAACCCTAACGACTTCTTCCTCCGTAACGTTTCCGGTCACCGTGACCTTGTTGAGTTGTGTGTCCACGTTATATGTTTCAATATCTACCAGCCAGAAAGAGCAGAAGAATTTAAAAAATGGGTTGGAAGTAGTTATATGTTTCAATATCTACCAGCCAGAAAGAGCAGAAGAATTTAAAAAATGGGTTGGAAGTAGTTTAAGGGACATGTTATTTGTTAGGATCAGTCGCGCACGTTTACGCCGTGAATCCTGACGCTCTTCCCCTAGTTCAAAGCATGAAAGTAGACATGAATTACCTTCAATCTTCTTGATGGCCTTCAAGATTTTCTTGATGCATTCCTCGCAGTGCAAGCCGACCTTCAATTCCACCACCTAATACAACAAAAAATAGGCTCCATTAGTTCAATCAAAATCAAAAGCCATAAAATTTCAGCAATTTAAGATGGATCTTGCTTACATTTCCCATTTAATCTTGATGATGGATTTGAGCAAAAAAGTGGAAACTGTTGAGTGTGGAAAGAGTTGGAAGGAGGAAGGAGAAGAGAGAAGGGTGGTGGTTCTTGATGTGGTATCGTAGTGAACCGAAAGTAGAGAGTAGAGACATATTAATAAACGGTGGTGAACGAGGTATTGGATTCTTTACTTGATTGACTGGAATTTTTTTTCAAAAGAGTAGAAGTGACCGCAATAAAAAAAAGATGAGATATCAAAAACATGTTAAACGAAGATCTATAGATGTTCTGATTAGAAGATGCGGTTATGAGATAGAGGCTCAAGGCAAAGAGATACTTAGAAAAAACTCAGAAAATACATGAAGTACTTGAAGTTAACTGAAGACTTGGCGTAAACCGAGCGCAATGATATTACAAGATTTATACCGTCGACTTCACTTAATGGAATAAGACTTTATTGTTGTTTTTTATTTTAAATTTTCCACTTTGTGTGAAGCTGCTTTGTTCTTGATTTCTGGCTTGAAGGCAATCATGAAAGCTGCCGGCTTTGGTTGGGGCAAAGAATGGGAATATATTGTTTTATTAACACTTATTCAAGAACGATGGCCCATGTATTGACGATTTTCCTTCCATACTCGTCCACATTAAGTGCGTAAACTTTGCGAAAAGTAATAATTTGGGTGTTTAAAATCGTCGAGAGTGGTAACATATCTTTAAAAGACAATGTACTATTCTAACCATGTGAAAAATTATATGTACTCCGTGTCGACACGTATTTGAGGAAAACCGAGACTTTGGAGGGTTGCAATATTCGGTTCACACAGAGAAATGCAGAATGAACCGTGAATTTTTGTGAAAGCATAACATGGAAAAGGACCACTAACAGTCTTCCACCATATAACATTTCATTTTTATTTTTATTTTTTTAAGGGCATTTTCGAGTTCATGATCCCAACTTAGTGCCATTATTTCTTTGCTGTAATCCATTGTTATGTTTTTCTAGTTAAAACAATCTCTGAAATCAGCATAACTTTTCACTTTAATATCTGATAATAAAAATTAAAAGTGTTTTCTGAGTTTGTCTAGCGTTAATAATTTTGGCTTTTCAGTGAAAATTTTGTCAATATCCTCATATATCGATAGAATTGGTTTTTAACAAAGATATTGACAAATTTTTTTATGAAATAACTAAAATGATTTATGACGGGTAAACTTATGATCACTTATATCAATTTTCATTGTTGAAGACAAAGTAAAAAAATTATGCTAATTTGAACCAAACGTGAGTGGACAGTGTGGCAAATGGAAAGGAGGTTCATGACTTTTCTGGCAGGCCAACAGCTTTTGTTGCAGGCCTTGAGATTGGATTCGGCTGAAATCCTTTTACTCTTGAGGTACGTGAAAAGTGGGTCTGTTTGGACAGTTGGGCTGAAATCCTTTACAAGCCGCGTATATTTAATCTGATTACAGCACTCATCACGTATATGATTCTCTTTCTCTTTCGCACACTATTTTTTATGAATGAACAGTTGAGATTTAATTAACTTTTTTTTGGTAAAATCTTAACAGTTTATTATTGTCTTTTGATGCTTAGGAGACCCAAAAATGATATATCTTTGGTCACATAATTTTTTATGAGACTCACTTCGTACTGTATTTCAAAGATTCAAACCACTCATTTTTTAGATTTTTCTTCAAAGATCATGTCTACCAAAAATTACAAATCTGAAACCATATGACGTTCGTCTTTTGCTTGTGTAGTTTATGTATTCGGGGAGAGGATCCTCTTCGGACCCAAACTCTCCGAATCCTTCTTCTTCTTCTTTCTTTTTTGCAGTTTTGCTTATGTTGCTGCTTCTTCAATAATCCTTCTCCTTCACTCAGGGGTCTTCTTCTTCACTTTTTTTTCTTATGTTTATAGAAAACTTCTACATGCTCGGTTTTATATAGAATCGCGATTGTCGACGACTATTACGACGTTGTCGATAACTAGCTCCGAGAAGGCCACGTCGTTGACTCCGAGAAGCCTACGACGTCAACGCGACCTTTAAAAAAGAAGGATTCAAAGGATCCGGACGGATTGGGTCCGGAGAGGATCTTCTCCCATGTATTTAGGTTTTTGTTCATGTAATTAAGTTGTGTTTTACTAATAAAGTAAACCCTTTACCAAAACAAAAAAACAAAAAAGACTGATTTCAGTAACTAACCAAAACGAACAAATATCTTCCAGTTGGGATGCTGACGTTAACCGTTAACCAACGCCACCACAACACGCCACTTGTCCATCTGTTCAATGATTCGTTGCTTACTCTCTCCGTTTGCACGTCTCATCGATTGGCAATTTCCTGTTTTGCTTCACCCAATTCACCAAAAGCCAATTATTTATATATAATCTCCTTTCCATCAACCTAAAAGTCTTCACTTTTTCTTGCTTGTTCAGCTTCTTCTGGGTCCAATTACTTTACAGCTCTGAGCCTCCGGAGGCTCAGAAGATTGCTGGGAAAATTGAGAAATGGGGTTGTTGGGAAGCTTCATAAGATTCCTCTTGGGCCAATGCGGCAAACCCACCACCACCGGAGGGGACTACTCCGATTCACTTGGCCACCACGGCGTCTCCGCCACCACTGTCGGCGTTTCGGCTCTCGCCCAAGACCTCTACAACTTCGAGATCACCTCTCAGGTAACCTTTTTACCACTAATTCAACCGTTTAATCACTTTTTCGGTTCTTAAGGTCGGAAAGTCAGTTTATTTCTTCGCAATTCTCGTTCTTTTGAATAGATAAAAAACTAAATCTGAGTAAATGGATGATGATTTTTACGTTTCTGGGGTTTGTTAATTTCGATCGCATTTTTCTTAAAGTTGACTTTTTTTTTTTCTTCTTCTCAATTTTGTATGTGTGTGATTTTTAAGGTCCCAGAAGGGCTCGGTCAGCATGTTGTCTCGTCCAGGAAAGCTCAAGCTAACTGGTAATTAGCAAACAATTCGCAATCTATTTAGTTTGGGTGTACTTTTAAAATTATTGAAAGTTTTTTTAAAAAAAATGCTTTTTGGTTTCAAATTTTTTTCAAAATTTACTTGCATTTTTACTAAGAAAAAAGTACATCCAAACGACATCTACAATTAAGAACAAAAAAGGCCAGACTTTGGAGAAATTTATATCCATATGAGTTAAATTTCTGTAAATTCCCAACTGTGTAAAGGTATAGAAAACTAGTTGTGACATGGAGGGAAGCAAAACCGCCACCAAGAACACCCGAAGAAGCGGCTAGTCTTGTTATACAAACCCTGAAAGGACATCGAAAGGCGGATGTTGAGGTACCTTGCCACAAAATTCCGACCATTACATGCTTTTCACAACTTTAATGAAATACAGTAACGTAAAAGTGCTTTTGTGATTGCTTATCTGTAGGGTGTGTTGGCTTTCTATGGCCTTCCTCTTCCCCATACTCAGGTCAATATCTCCGTTGAGGATCCAACATCATTGCCTCAAGGAGTAAAGTTTGAGTTCCAGACGCTACCGGTAATATAAACTATTGCTTTTCAGCACAACCATGTGCCTGCGAAGTAGTGAGGAATTCTGATAGGTGATTCATTTTGATGAAACCAGGTTGATGTAAAAGCGATTCCTGATGGCGATACAGTGACGGTCTATGTCAGCACGGAGGATCCCAGGGAGTCATCCTGTGTTCCGAGCAACGTGCAAACAGCTGCCATTGAAAGATCAGAAGCACGCGCCGTGAGGGACTATACGAAGGCAGATGCACTACACAAGAAGATCATTGATGCTGGATACCGGTTGGATATTCATGTGCCGCTTGCATTAATTTCGTTTAATTAGTCATTTCCATGCAGAAAAAGGGTTCTAATTGCTTTTCCTCCTCCATTCAGGGTACTGAATATTGAAAACGAGGAGGTCCTTGCCCGAAAGTACAGGATCCGACTGAGGTAAAATCATCTGTTTATACGATTTCACCTAGCTGCAACATATCCAACTAGTGAAAGTTAATTGAGTCTAAGAGAAAACAGGGGTATAGATGCGCCGGAGAGTTCAATGCCCTATGGAAAAGAAGCCAAACAGGAGCTGGTTAAGCTTATTCAGGGCAAGTGCTTGAGGGTTCTTGTCTACGGGGAAGATCGTTATGGACGCTCTGTAGGCGACCTATATAGCGATGGCACGTTTGTACAGGTATTATATGGCAGCTAACTTTAATATAACACCAACAAGTCTTGATATCCGTTTACAATCTCATCCAGGAAGTAATGCTCAAGAACGGGTGTGCATGGCATTACGCAGCCTACGACAAACGCCCAGAATTCGCAAGGGTGAGTAGAGTCGTACTTAAGTTCTGTATCCTATTTGATGAAGCGCAATTAATACAGCGTAAAACAACATAATTTTAGCAAGAACTCGTACAGAGCTACATTTGATTTTCACGTGTTTCAATCATAACAGTGGGAAGAACAGGCGCGGGCGAAGCGAGTTGGGTTGTGGGCTTCATCAAACCCTGAGAAGCCATGGGATTGGAGAAAGGACAAGCGTCAAGGCAAATGACGAGCTCTTGTAAGGAAATTATTCAGAGCGTGAGATTATGTCTGTAACAGCAAGAAAGTAGGGTTTATACAGGGTGAAAAAGAGATGTATTGTAGAGGTGTCCGTGTCTCCGGACTGTACAGACATGCACATCATTTGAATTGTGCAATAAGATTATGCATATAATCATATATCTTTACTTTGTCATCGTCGCTACTAAATCCACATGTTTTACTGTCTAGTCGTGAAAACTTCGTGATCTTTCTAAGTTATGTCTTTTGCAATGATTTTTTTTTTTTTCTTTTCATCTGTCATAGCAATTACAATACACTGTCAGGGTGGGAGATATGAAGAACACATTCATGAATGTTTTCGTCATTCGTAGCAATGCCCCTAATCAAATGCACAACCCGTCCTACCCCAAAAGCATATTACCTTGTTTGATTGAATGGTTTTATCATTGATGGGTAGGGATGATAATTTTAACCGTTAAACTCGATAACTGTTTGAATGGATTGAATTTTGGTATGAAAATTCGAGAATATTTTGGGTATGGGAAAAAATCGTGAATATTATTCGGTTATAATTATAGGGGTCCTCAATATGTATCGGTATCTGATCCGAACCAAATAATATATAATATATATATTCATCAAATCCATTACTTTGATAATACAAAAATTGCATTGTGGGAGTTGTATTTAGTGGGAAAGTTCAAAAGTTTTGATATGAATCAAAATCTATGAAATTCAATGGTATTATGAGAGATATCAAAAATCAACCAACATTAACAATATTTAGCTTTAATTTTATGCTCCACGAGATCTATTCATTAAATCATTTTATACCTCAAATATTTAATGACGAAATTAATATTTATTAAATTATCATACGTTAATTTGGCGAATATATTTTTTGTATTGACGAAGATGGATATAACCGTTAACTGATAGAAACTTCGTTATCCGGTGGGTATGGTTATGGATAGTACCCGATGGTTAATTTACGGTTATGAATATGATTAATTTTCGTGGTTATGGGAATGGATACATATAGTATTTTCGTCCCAAAATCGAACCGTTGACATCCCTATTGAGATGGACACTTGCTTCACCAACCTGATTCCAAGACTTGACCCAAAGCATCGTTGTCGACAACCTCCTGGGGACGCCCAAAGCAGTGTTTATAATATTGACACATAAATTAACACTAAATAAGCACAAGATTTTATAACGTTTACAACTTTACACTAAAATTAATATTAATTACGAGGTAACAGAAGGTCAATAGAAAGTCTCGCTTTAAAAGCCTCCTTAACATCTACTTCTTGTAACGTTTTATTTAGTCTAATCATGTTAGTATTAGTATTAAAATCCAAAAAGCTCTTTTACCAAAAAAAAAATTCCAAAAAGCTCCAAATTGTTGTAAAATCGACGATGTGTGCAGTGGAATAAATAAGCAAGACACAAAATTTACGAGGTTCCTCTACAGTCAGTGTGACTGGAGTACATCCTCGGGACAGCAGTGGTGCTTTCATTATATTTGGAATAATAGGAGTACAAAGATAACTCTCTCTTATTCTCTTCTTTCTCTTTCTTTTCTTTTCTCTCTTCTTCCTCTCTCTTCCTCTTCCTTTCTTCCCTCTCTCCCGTATGACTTGAGTGTGTGTGTGTGTGTGTGTGTGTGTGTAACCTCTTCTTATTCTTTGGCCTTCCTTATATAGGCAAATGAATAGACAAGATGTTAAATCAAAACCTACCACACTCACTTAATGCTTTCACCTATTACATACATTAAGCCTTTACCTATTATACCAACCACACTCACTTAATGGACATCCATATTTACATCCATATTTACAACACTCCCCATTGGATGGCCATAAGTCTTCGATTGACTCGTTAAAATCTTAATCTGTTTTGGATGCTCCCCCTGATGAATATCTCCCCCTAATTTCAAATCATTTAGGCTGATCGTTGATCATTCTGTTTCGATCTCTTAGCGAGAAGAGTTGCCAACAGATGTGCTTTACTGGTAGTTAACTTTCCACAGGCTTATTCTTGAACTGGGCTGGATGGCCTTTTTACTTACAAGCGATCCTCAGCTTAGTTGAGGATGAATCAGCACGTTGTCTCCACATGTTTCAAGTAATCAGATCTTCATGCAGGTCTGGCATCTTCTTTTGCAGTATTTTTCCTCTAATGCAAAAATTTCCATGAAAGCAATTGGAGATGCCGCTCCAAAACATTCAATGTGGAGATTAGCTATGCTGCAAAAATTCCCATGAAAGCATCAGAACATCACTTCTCAGCGACTCATCATGTTTTCCAGCTTCCAACATCAGTTGAAGATGACTGCTCGAGAGCAATGCTAGGTAAGCAATCAGGGAAGGGTTCCAGACAATCAGTCCCAGATCGGAAGCTTGACTCCAAGTGGCGACTGATCGCTCTCTTTCTCCTTGTCTTGCAAGTGATAACAAAGACAAAGAAAAGGACATGGAGAAAGCATGATATGAGATACTCTTGCTTTCGACCCTGATGATATGAGATACTCTTACTCTGGATGACTAAGTTTGTAGAGGTACTCCAGGGGATGAAGAACACTGAGTAACTCGAGAGTTTTCTTTGGGAATACATTTTCGGAAATGAAGAAATGCTGAGGGAGTTTGCCTTTGCTAATGGAAGGCGAAGGTAGACGTTTATAGGAATAATTCTTCACAACCGAAACTATTCCCATACACCTGTCGGCAGCCGGTGGATGGATGAACAATACAAGTTACGCGCTTTCTGACAAAGCTGTCCGTAATTTCCACAAAGCTGACAGTGCATGTGAAGAGTGACAACAATTCTGGAAAAGCTGATCGCTTCATGATTTCTGAGCAGACCCGGCTTTTGAGAGAGGCGTCCGACTTTTGAGAACGGAGTCCGGCTTTTTAGAAAAGAACCCGGCTCTTCGATTTGTGAGATTTGCCTCTTCGATTGCTGAGTGATGCCTCATCGATTTCTTTTATTTTTACAGAGGCACTCATTTGGTTCCACAGCACCCTGAATTGCCAAAACACTCTCTTCTTGCACTTGTGAAATCTTCATCTCTCCGATCTCCTTTTTTTTTTTTAACACCTTCGAAAAATGTTTTGCCCTTCTGACCGTTGCCTTAACTTGAATGTCGGGGAAGACGCTGACATGTCTTATCCAGACAACATATGGCACCCATCCTTCTTATCCCATAACGGTCCTCTTACAATTGGAGATTCTGTGATGAAGAATGACATAACCGCTACGGTGGTAGCGAAGAATCTTCTTACCCCCAAGGATAGCAGGATTCTTTCCAAGCGGTCCGACGAGTTGGCTGTTCAGGATTCTTTAGCCTTCAACATTCAGTGTGCAGGCTCTGTATCAAATATGGGCCAACGTCTTCTTACTCGATCTCGTCAGGTCGAGTCTCTGATGGTTGAAGTGGCTAGTCTTCGGCAAGAGGTCAGAGGACTCAGGCTCGAGAATAAGGAGTTGCACATGCTCGCAACTAGTTACTCCACCAGCATGAAGAGGAAGCTGGACCAGCTGCAGGAGTCTGAAGGTCGGATCCAGAGTGATCATCAAAGGTTTATGGCGTTACTCCCGAGGTTTATGTTACCTTCGTCATCTGGAGTTGCACCAAGTGTTGAGGCTCCGGAGAATCCAACTCTGACTCTTCGTCTTTCAGGAGCTCCATCGACTGCTGAGGCTCCACATGAGCAATGAAGGATCCCTCATGTTTATCTGCACTTTGTATATATATATTTTTTTTCATAATTGTAGCTCATGTGTATGCACATATCTGTAATTTCTTTGAAATATCAATAGATAAGCTTTATTTCATTCAGTGTATTGTGCCAAATACAATAAAGCATATTCTTCACTAAGATGTGGTACTTCTAGACCAAATATCAATTTATCTTTACCCTCTCGAAGATAAATGATCATCCTTAGTGTCTAAATCATTTGAGTATTTAACTCATAATCTTCAATCCATATGCTTCTTTAATATCATAAATATCATGGATAAGATTCGTGTTGGCATATTGTTCGATTCTGCAGTTTAAGACAATATTTCTCTCAACACTTTATAATCTTTCTTAACTCTTCAGGAGTCCCAATTTAATATCATCAACTCTTCAGGAGTTCTAATTTAATGTCATCGACTCTTCAGAAGTTCTAATTTAATGTCATCAACTCTTGCAAGAGATTTTAGTATGTTGCAACAATATCATAATGATAGTACTCACTAAGGCAATTTATATCATCCATTGGTATTGAGTACATAATTTATGTTTTATCCTTCCAGGACTTACTTCAAGCAATCTGAATCCTTCAAGGATTTTCTACACTTCATGACACATTTTTATTTAAAATTTATACAGAGCAATTTGCTCCCATGTATACTTGAGGGATTTACTTATGGAGATATGATGTGGGCGACTCACAACCCTTCGTATATAATTCTCCATTCATATGAACTCGTTTACAGGAGTATAATTTCAGGTTTCAATTAGTAACCTTGTGTCATATCATGTGAGTGTAATTCACTGTATTACAAATGCCCATATGTAACCTCTTTGGTTCAACATCTTTTGGCTATTTGTATTATATTCAAATATATATAGATCCATTTTTCCACGTTCTTACAAGATTGTAATGGAATTGCCTTTCTCCATTTTACCAATAATTTTTCCTTTCGTTGACGAACAAAAGAACGTGACTCATTATCAACACAGCTTATTGATGAAATTTAGTAGCTACTTATAAAAACCAAATTTACCATTGGTTATCATCAATTCGTGATCCCATATTCTCATGTGCATGCGCATGCATAAAAAGCTTTTCATTTCTTTGGATATCCATTGCCTATTCAAGGGCATTACACTATCTCTTCCAGGATAGCCATAATTTAGAGAATGCGGATCATAAACTCTTCTTGAGCGTTATAAAGCTTGGATTTTAATCTTCACTTCCGGGAGTTGAGTAATTGGAACCTATACGTTTATCATGCTTCATGCATGAGACACCAAAATTCCCATGTCTGCGGATTGTGCTTTCTGGGACGTGTATCTATGCGACAACTGTCATGCTTCCGGCATGCAACAGTTATGCTTCGAGAATGCAATAGTTCAGTAGTGCCATATTCTTCTTCTTTCGAAGAACTGAACCTTTTTAGTCTAAGGGTTTGCCACGCTTCAGGCGTGCAACAGATAAATCATTTGCTGCCACATTATTTTGTCCAATAGGGACATCAATTCTTGTAGGCACATTTGTAGCAAATATATGTGATTTCATCACTTTCGTTACATCATTCAATTATTCTTACTTCATTTTCTCATTGATTACTTCGTGAATCAAAATAAGACAAATTATCTTCGTTCTTCTGGAACGGTATTTTCTCATCATTCTTCTGGAATGATATTTTCTCATTGATTGCTTTATGAATCAAAATAAGACAAATTCTCTTCGTTCTTCTAGAACGGTCTTTTCTCATCATTCTTCTGGAACGATGTTATTTTCTCCCCCTAATGGTGGGAAAACTGTCTTATTAAAATCATAGTTCGCAAATCATGCAGTAAATATATACCTAGTCAAGGGTTCAAAATATTGAATGATGGATGATAAATCAAATCCAACATAAATTCTCAATTTGCAATGATGCCTCATTTTAATACGTTTGTGGCATTGCAATAGGCACATAGATAACATAACAAAAAACTCGTAAATGTGTAATGTTTAATTAGTGTCCAAACACGAGTTATACTGAGAAGTATTAGTGGTTGGCAACATGTCTCAACCAAGCTAATAATGTATCATGTAACATGGCATGTCCCCATGTAGAAAACTTGGCAATTTTGTTTTCATGAGCAGAGTACGGGTAATCAATTGCATCCGTTTAATAAATGCTTCTGCTAAACCATTTTGAGTACGGACATGAGGAACATGGTGTTCAACATCAATGCCCAATGTTATGCAATAATCATCAAAACTTCGAGATGTAAGCTCTCCAGCAAATATGCATTATATTATCATTTACATACATCAAGGAATTTATAGTCCTTATTTAATTGCCTAAGAATTGGTACTCTCATGGCTTTTATTACAATTAAGTTGTGGCACTTCGGCTCTTCAAACTTAAAGTACTCATCAAGAAACTTCATGTCTGATCTTTGAGGATCAAGGGTCTTCATGCCCAATCTTTTTGCATAATGGAACTTCTGGTCCAATCATTTTTATATGATGAGGATCAAGAAACTGCAGGTTCTAATCTGATCAAGGAACTTCGGGTCCTTATTATACTCATCGTAACAAAAGAAGTACAATAAATAAATTAAAGCAATAAGCAGTAATTCCAACTATGGTAAATAAATTGCTTTTAAGTAAATAAAGCTTGTGATAAGGGCTTTGATTCAGCACCATTCACATAAATCAAAACTTAAAGCAGTAGGCGGTAAAACCGTCCATGGTAAGTAAATTGCTTTAAAGTAAATAAAACTTGTGAATGGATTTTAAACCAACACCATTCACATAAATCAAAACTTAAAGCAGTAGGCGGTAAAACCGTCCATGATAAATAAATTGCTTTAAAGTAAATAAAACTTGTGAATGGATTTTAAACCAACACCATTCACATAAATAAAGCAATAATAGAAAAGGGGTGATGATTAAGTTTCCATCAATTTTCTTTTCTTTTCAAATGGTGCAACTCACCATTCCAAAACCTTTTCTTTGTCTGCCACTTATAAGAAGATCAAACCGTTAGATTTATCTCAAATTTTAGTATGATATGGATAAGAGGATACCAAACAACTTTCGTGAAGAAACAGTTTCAATCTGAGCTATTGAAAATGACGTTTTGGTACTCATAAGATGGTTGTCCAGTTTTCTGCGGAAATTGGAAACTAGTTTGGTATTTCAGACATCTGCGACGATCGAACCGTTGAAAAATTCTGAAATTTTGATATGTTGTAGGTACTGAGCGGACGGACAACTTTCAAGAAGACATTTTTTCAATCCGATGTCTGTAAGTTGGAGTTCCAAGGCTGTTTCCATGGCTATTAGATTTTCTACGGATTTTGAGTTCGTACCATTTTGCTTCTGCAAATGATGATATACAATTATACAACAACATATACATATTTGCTTCAAGAAAATCAGTAGTACAAATATTTTAAGATGAAATGAAAAGATTTTCTTATCTGTGAGATTCCAGGCGACATAGGTGAACAAGATTTGTGGCGTTGTGCTTTCCACTGACAAGAGAGCTTCTCGTGCTGATAACGTGTTGTAAAATCGACGATGTGTGCAGTGGAATAAATAAGCAAGACACAAAATTTACGAGGTTCCTCTACAGTCAGTGTGACTGGAGTACATCCTCGGGACAGCAATGGTGCTTTCATTATATTTGGAATAATAGGAGTACAAAGATAACTCTCTCTTATTCTCTTCTTTCTCTTTCTTTTCTTTTTTCTCTTCTTCCTCTCTCTTCCTCTTCCTTTCTTCCCTCTCTCCTGTATGACTTGAGTGTGTGTGTGTAACCTCTTCTTATTCTTTGGCCTTCCTTATATAGGCAAATGAATAGACAAGATGTTAAATCAAAACCTACCGCATTCACTTAATGCTTTCACCTATTACATACATTAAGCCTTTACCTACTATACCAACCACACTCACTTAATGGACATCCATATTTACAACACAAATATTATTAAGCAAACACGTCTTTATTGAAATAGAAGAGTACCATAACATCGTTACAGCCGCGTCGGGATATGACCAAAAGGACCTCGACCCCATGGTTACACCGAACACCAGCACCACACACAATCTAAATTTCAAAAATAAAAGAAAAAGGAAAACAGCGAAAAAGAGTACAGTAGGACTTCAGCTCTAACGAGTACTAGGCAGCCAATGAGGTTATGACACCTCAGCTCCCGCTTATTTAGTAGTACTAGACTCCACTGCACGGGACCGCAGGGGATTATGGCTTTTAGATTGCGAGGACCAGACCCGGCATGGACTTCCCGGTCCGATTGGAGACGCTGCTCTCCCAAACCGACGGGAAACGGGACGAGGTAATCTCGGCCGCCGACGACGACTTGTAGGAAAACCCGGACGAGGATTTAGCGGAGGAGGCGGGAGAGTTTCTGGAGCTGTTGTTTCCGAGGCGCGTGACAGTTAGGGAGGTGTTGAAGTACTCGCGGACGCCGGTGACTACACCACTGGCGACGGTCCAGGCGTGGACCCAGGAAATGGAGCAGTCGCGGTCACAGCCCTCGACAAGGACGGTGGGGCCGAAGGAGGCAATGGACTGGGGGACGAACTGAAACGATTCGTTATGGGAGCCGGTGAGGAGGCGCATCAAGAACTGGTGGGTCGGCGGACCATGGAACCACCACTCGAGGTCGGGGGCGACGATCTGGTGTACCGTCTCCACGTCGCGGGAGTTCAGGGCGTCATAAAGGGCGAGCACCACCCTTCGATTGCTGGACTCAGTGTCTTCCAGAGCTTCGAGAGAGTTGGCCAGTTCTTGCGTAGGCCTCTGTGGCGGGTTTAGAGCGAGATAGTAAGGGTTTTAGAGAGAGAAAGTGGAGGTTTTGGAAAGAGAGATGGAATTGGGAGGAAATGTTTTTTGCCGCCAATTACGCGGACATGACAACGAAAATCCAACCTTATCGCAAGGGATAAGGTGGGGAGTATGAATGACGTGGCGTGCTCTTATAGGCTTGGTGGTGAGGAACAGGTGGCATGCGATGGGGTGGCCTTTAATTTTCAGGTACGCGTATCGCCAAGGAGAGAGGAAGGTGAGGGAAGGAGGCAGTCGAGCCAACTTTTCTTGACCATTTTGGCCCCACCTATTTCTTCTCTTTCCGTTCGGGACCCACCTAGTTCCGTTACTCCGTTAAATTTATCGATGGCTGTAAAGTCCGTTTAATTTCTCTACGCTATTGTCTTCGTGGGTTACTAAATGTAAATTTTTGAATTTATAATAGTGTGATTTATCTGCAGTGGCAATTTACCTACACTCTCGCTCTTTTTTTTAAATTTTTTTTTTTTAAATTCGAGCAGTTGGACGGCAGCTTTTAAAAGTATCTCGCATTTTCAAAAGGCAGCCTCCAGTTTTTTTATGAAAAATTTCTCAATTTGGAAGTCCGCTGACCCATCTTGTCCCAAAATGCATCCGTCTCTGGCTAGACCAGCTCCAAGTTTACCAATGCCCACACATTTCTAATCATGCACTCTTTGAAAAAAGCAGGTTCACAGTAAAGAGGAAGTTGGAAGTCCGCTGACTCATCGGCGTGTCGCAAAGGATGTCAACACACAGTGGGATGCCACTGCAGGCAAATAGTTCGGAAGGCATGCGTAAAAGTGACAAAAGACCGGCACTAGTTGTGCCTTCAAGGAAAGTGGATTATGAAATTTATATTCTTGTCAGTTGTCAATTCCCCGGAGTAGCATCAAATTTGGGAGATGCTCAGCCAAGTGGATCAAAACTTTGTGGTTAATACAGTTGAGGATTTAAACTCTCATTGGACTCCTTCACTACTTACCTAAACATGTCCAATTTTCTCCTTATCCTTCAACAAAGATATATGTACACACACATTACTAAAAGGGGATATCACAGGTGAAGAGTAAGTGGATGCGTTATTAGTGTTTTAATCTCAATTATTGATATGAAATTCAAGAGTCAGCGACTAAACGAACAAAGCTCGTGGTAACTGAAGCTATAATTCATCTATTTCATTGCTAACCCAAGCCCCTAAAGGTGGAACCACCTGAACTCAATACTTCAAGAGCTAAAAAGCATCAGTTATGGTAATGGAAAAAGAAAGACGTGCTCTCAAGTCGATGAGGCTTTTACAAAACCATGTGAAAGTCATCAAAACCTCTAAGCAGCCCTACCATTTTCAGAAACTCGACGACCAACACAGCTAACTTGGGAGTTCTAAGTCAGATAAAGTAATAGAAAGAGAGAAATTGGCAACTACATCTCTCAGAAAAGAAATATTGCTCGGTAGTAATAATAGAGTAGATAATTTCTCGAGTGCTATTAAACCATCAATGATCACAAGTTGGCTAAAAGTGAAAAAGAAACTGAAGAACGAAAAACATTTATGCATTTGAAGTTTGAACACAACGAAAAGAAACTTGTTTCAAAATTATACTACAGAAATTCATACACAAATCATAACGTTATCTTCGTTTTTGAGGCTATATTTCCTCCCTTTGTATCAATGAAGGTGCAGGTGGGGTCATAGTTTCATCCTTACCTCTTACATGGGACTCTTCTTTCACTGCAGAAAGTGGCCTAGCTGGACTATGAAATCCCTTTGAAAGTCTGCTTGGACTGGGAGAACCACCAACGCCGTTCTTGGTTGGGCTTAAGTAGTTCCCCAGAGGAGAATTCGGACCAGATCTAAACTCAAGCGATCCATCTTCACGAGGCAAAGGTGAAATTGGTGGAAGGCTTTCACTTTCCTGTTGTTTTCTATAAAACTTTTCTTCCACAACGTCATAGGAATTCCCGGTCCTCACTTCCTGAGCAAGAGAGCACCAAGAACAGCAAAGCCACAATGTGCAATCAGAGAGTGCTGGTTTACCAAAGCAGAAGTTATAAGAAGGCAAATTGAATCTCTTTCTCATTTGGATCCTCCAAAAGCCACCATAAAGCAAACCAAATAGACATAGAACTAGGCCAGTAACTCCAAGAGCTCCCCGAACAGTTTCATTGTCGATATTAACAGCAGCCAAGTTAAAAATCCAGAACGGAGCGATACAAAACAGAATAAATGTCATAATATGAACATACATGTTCCCAAATCCAAGCCTCTCCATATTCCACCCGAACACACAAAAACTACAAAAGAGTGAAACATACGCTATAGAAATATCATCCCAAATGTCGAGTACTCCTCCGCTCCATTGTGGCTTACTCTCAACGACTCGTTGTTCAGTCCTAAATGCAAAAGAATATTTTCTCTCAAATGTTTTTGACCTTAATCTTTCTGCTCCTTCACCAGTGGCGATTGGAACCTGTGCTTCCTCATCCACTTCTGTATCATAATCCTTCCCGAGGGGGCTGACAATGTTGTATATACCAGCAACTGCAGGTGCACCAATAGCAAAAGATATACATATTGCAACTCCTATCGGTGGTCGTTGAGCTCTTCTGTAACCCAGGTTTAAACCACAAAGTGCATACTGACCAAAGCAATTCAGATGAAGCAGGGCAACAACAACCATCATGTGGGCCCATTCGTGGGGCTTATAAGTCCCATTTTTACAGTAAACCTTTCGAAGTCGAGAAATGTCTTCTGGTTTCCATCTACACAGAAGTACAAGGTGGTAGAATCTCTTCGGATGGTTGTACAAACACATAAGAGTAAAAAGTGCATTGAGAATTTGATTATTGACTTCAAACCATGCATCTCTCTGGGACTTCTTGGGTATTGCCTTGTTCAACATTCCAGTCATGACAAGAAACAAAATTGCACCCGAAACAGCTACACAGACGATCCACGCAAAAAGAGCCATGTTCATTGGGTTTCTAATCCATTCTTTGCCCATTTTCCTGAGTGATACCCAATCAATTTTCTTAGAAAAAACCCCATGGATTCGTTCTTTAAAGCCATGACCGCTTGAAGGCACAGATCGTGACCTTTCATCTCTATCCTCGGCCAACCGCTTGAAACTGGCAGATGCAGAGCCAAATTTGAAGAAACTAACTCTATTAAGAGGAGCACCAGCAGGGAACCTTTTCGGAGACTTCTCATTGGTTAAAAAAGTCTTCCGGGATGCTGAAACCTCAAAGGGGATTTGACCCTTCACTTCACTTCCATTCGATTCTTCAATTTCCTCCTTGTGGTTTCCATTATCAGTCAAAACCATTCTCAAATCAAAGAACAGTTTTCTTCCAATCAGTGTGAGAGACTCAGAGTTGTGAAATCAATGTTGCAAAGCGAACTCTTTCTTCAACGTTTCCACTGAGGTTAAAATTTGAACACCAATCAATACATTGCATGGGGTTTCTAGTATACACAACTAAAAGGATTTCTCGGAAAGAAGAGAAGCAAGGAATCTACAAGTTAAAAACAAAAAACAAAAAACATTGAAACAGAAGACTTTCAATCCCCAGGAAGCAACCCAAAAGAACCAAAACCACTAACCAAGATTGAAATTTCACATACAGAATTAAACCCAATTCATAACAACACAAAATATGATCAAAAGCTCATGGTATTCAAAGAACAAGAGGCTGCCACAGTAAACCCTCATTAGCTATTAGCTAAGCATCAACATATTAATCAATACCCATGATTTTGCAAGGAAAAACAAATCATCATACTTCAAAAATCCAGAAACTGATTGGAAAAACCCATATTTTCATCAAAACAATAGTCAGATGTACAATTGAAAGGCACCCAGAAAGTTAAATTACACAGTTTAATTATAAAAAAAAAGAAAATTATTGATGCCCAGAAAAACCAATCAAACCAACTTTATGCAAGTAAAAAGGCAGAGCTCAAGACATACCCAAAAAATGGCGGAGAAACCAGAAGAAGCCAAGACTCAAGCTTTTCAAAGTTTTCTTTTTCTCCGGGAAGACTTGTTCTTTTGTAAAGAATCAAAGACCCATTGAAACAGAAATAGGGGTTGCTCAAGTTTCCAAAAACGACAAACCGCCAAGGATTTCGCTAGTCACAAAAGGTCAAACTTGGAAAGCGGGTGGCGGAGACCGGCTCGCGGAGATAATCTGCAAAACGGCGACTGCCGCACGAATTGCTAGCCAAAGACTGCGTCGTTTGATGAAATTTCCCTCAAAGCTTTCAGCTTTTTTAAAGTATTACTGCGTGGGCAAGTAATGCAACTAAATTAAATACTTAATTAATGACACTGTTGTATTCGCGTTGGAAGGAAGGTGGGAAATTATTGTGGCACGTGGAATGTGCGATTGGATAAGGAAGTAGGAATATTTGTTGATCTGTGTTTCTAATCAATCTGCTTTGATTTTTGGTAAAGGTCAGGTGTGTGGTCGATCATCCCTTCTCCAGACTTATGATTGGAACTTGGAACGCGGCTTTTACTTTAACACCTTGTCTTTGATTAGAAAGATGCACTAATTTATATGTTTAATTGGTTTTGAATTTTACTTTCTGTCGGGCAATAATAAGGATAAGGTTTTGGGTCGAATCATATGCGAGGTAGGAAAAGCTCGCGTGCATAAGGGTAAATAGATAATATTGTAATTACACTTATTTTTTTATAACCATTTAAGTTTTTAACCTGTTAAGTATTTACATAAACGGGTACTCATATTCATAACCGTTTATAAACGGTACTATATTCATAATTGTATACCCATTTACTCATAAACGCATACACTTTTAATCATAACCGCGTACTCATTTATTTTTTTTAATCCGTCTACCTATTTTTTTAACAACTTGAAAATTAAAAAGAAATTTGTCATAATTTTTTTTAACAATTAAATATCGTTATAAGTACATTTAATATGTAATTTTGTATTAACGACAATATTATTTATGTCTCCCGATTATTTGACAGTCAATCTATTACAAGAATCATGCATAGTTGTAGGTTAATTAATAGTCTTGTATACATAACATACACACACACACGCATGTCTGTGTGTGTGTGTTTGACACACCCCGATCCGGAAACCGAGGCGTGCCGGCCGTCACGTGTGAGTGACGTAGCCGTGTGCGTCAGCGGAAGCGAATTTGGTATAAAGTGCAGCAGTGAAAGTTAAGTTTATAATATACATATGATACAGAGCCGATCCTAGGTGCAGTCAAGTTTAAACAAACATTACAACTACGAAAGAAAATCCTACATAAGTGGTAGTCTGTCAGAACTGCCTTAGCGCCTCGCTAACGTCCACGACGTTGCTACCTAGTACCTGGAGGGGCGTAAAACATAAAAGGTGAGTGGGCAAAAACAAAGTTTTCCAAAACCATTTCATAAGATCCATAAATAACCCCTCACTGTAAATCAGTATAAGTTTCCCAGAAAATAGTACGTATATAAACTTATATACGAAAACTCGTCTTAACATCAAATCTCGTTATTAAAACGTAATAATAGGCCATGTCGATATACGAACTCAGAAATCATTATCATCATCAGGCAAGTAATATAAAACTAGGGTGTCCCTAGAGTCCTATAAGCCGGAGTCAACTCTAATGACCTGTACGGCTGAATCTATAGCTCATCAACACATACTCAATCCCTATCAATCATTATCATTATCATCATCCTGCACACGAGTCGGAACCACCTATTGTGGTCTGTACGACAGGCTAGGTGTATAATATTACGCCCTGTGCTACGATCACGTGAAGGCTGTGCGACTAATCGCGGGTCACCAACGAGTCGGAACCACCTATTGTGGTCTGTACGACAGGCTAGGCACCTGCCTTGGATCCAAGGTGAGCGTACGGTGCGCGAGGTGAACGATCACGTGAAGGCTAGGCCCTACTCTGGCGGAGCACAAACACCCGAGGTGCAGGTGATTAACTAAATCACAATCTAACATCATTTCAAGCACTACCACAGTACTTACCTGACTTATCTGGCCGTCCTCGGCGTCAGTGCATAATGAATGCAATCATAATCATATTTATACACTATAGTAGGCATGCGATATGGCAATCTAATTATCAAATCCAATCAATTCGTAAATCAATCAATTTACGTTTCTGGGAAAAACGTCATATATATATATACTGAAAACAAAAACCCACTCACTGGTATGTCGACGGGTCGTATCCCCCGAGCCTAGAGTGACTGCGCTCGTCCGCCGGATACGTCTCACCTATACGTGAATTAATCGCAAAACCGTCATTAACAGCACATAAACGACCTACGTAAATAACTTTTCATACGAAGGTCAATTTTGGCATTTGAATATACCAACGCGACCTACACGACGTCACGAGCGTCGTGATATTTTTAGAATAATTTTAGGACTACTCACGCGCCCCCACGCGCCTGGAATTGCACGGACAGACGCGCCCCCACGCGCTGTCACGTGCTGTGCACGCGCCGAGGAATATTCCGTTAACTCCTAACGGCGTCAGTTAACGGCGTTAGTTAACGGCGTTGGAATATTCCGTCAACTTTGACGGAATATTCCGTCACCCCCTACCTCAGGTCGCCGGCCGGACTGGTTTTTCCGGCGACCGATTCCGGCCAAAACTTCAAACTAGCCTATCTCCTTCATTTTTCATCCTTTTTCACTCGTTTTTCTTCCTACATGCTCTAAATTCAATGTAGAACATGTTTATAAGCTCAAATACCTTGAAAAATGGCTGGAAATTCCTTGGGGAAACCTTCCAATTTCGGCCAACCTTGAAACCAATGATTCTGACGTCCAAACTTTGCAAACTAGGTACTCCGAGGTTCGTGGGGCAATTCTAAGACTTGTGGTGATCTCCTTTTTACCTAAAACGAAGCCACGAAAGAGATGATGAACAGTACCCTTATGAAAAAGCTCGGTTTAACATGGTTTTCGAGGGTTTCACAACCTAAAACTAGTATCAATGAATTCATCAAGGTCCCACGAGTTCAAAAAGACTTACCTTAAGTCTTGGTTGATGTCGAGATCAAGTTGTGTGTGTGTGTCCGTAGTTGAGAATCGAGAGAGAGAAAGTGAGAGAGTTTGAAAGAGAGAAAGAGATAAGAAAGAAGAATCAGGTTTGGTTTGGGTGCACGTGTGTGCGTGCATGTATAGGGACAGGTGTCCCAACTTGGGTTTAAGGATTTAGGACACCCCAAAAACCCAATATCGTGTCCAAACGTACCCGTTCACGCGTAGGTAAGGGTATTTTCGTCATTTCACATCGTCCGTATAAAAGTTCGGGACGGGATGTCACAACCTACCCTCCTTAATAAAATTTCGTCCCCGAAATTTACATAACACAAGCAAACACTAATAAACATAGAATAAGCGCGGATACATAACTCTCATCCGCTCCTCTAACTCCCAAGTAGCCTCCTCAACCGAATGGTTTCGCCACAACACCTTTACTAACCGAACCGTCTTGTTCCGTAGGACCTTATCCTTCCAGTCTAGGATAGTCACCGGCTCCTCCTCGTACGTCAAATCAGGACTAACTTCTAACTGTTGCGGAGGTAGAACGTGAGACGGATCAGCAACGTAATGACGTAGCATCGAAACGTGAAACACGTTATGAACTCTGGATAGCTCTGGAGGCAACTCGAGTCTATACGCTACTTCCCCTATCCGCTCGGTGATTAGGTATGGTCCGATATACATGGGACTCAACTTCCCCTTCTTACCGAACCGTACAACTCCTTTCCACGGCGACAACTTCAGGAACACCCAATCGCCTACCTCATAAACCCGATCAGTGGCGTGTCTATCGGCTAAACTCTTCTGGCGATCCTGGGCCACTTTCAAGTTAGACTTGATTACCTGGATGTTCTGAGTCGTCTCGTCAACTATCTCTGGGCCCTCAAGTACCCTCTCGCCGACTTCCGACCAACATAGGGGCGTACGACAAGCTCGACCGTACAACGCTTCGAATGGTGACATTCCGATGCTCGAATGATAACTGTTGTTGTACGCGAACTCCATCAGATCCAAGCGTAGATGCCATGCATCACCAAACTGTAGTACGGAAGATCGTAACATATCTTCAAGCGTCTGAATGGTCCTCTCGGACTGTCCGTCCGTCTGTGGATGATAAGCCGTACTATACAGTAGCCTCGTGCCGAGGGCTTCCTGGAATGCCGTCCAGAACTTGGATGTGAATCTCGGATCCCGATCTGAGATAATGCTGACTGGCACGCCATGATACTTGACGATCTTCGATACGAAAAGCTCAGCTAATCGTTGTAGAGAAAACTTCTCTCGAACAAGGATGAAGTGTGCAGATTTCGTAAGCCGATCAACTATTACCCAAACACCGTCGTAACCATTCAGTGTACGGGGTAACTTATAGACGAAATCCATGGTGATGTTCTCCCATTTCCACTGAGGAACGGGAAGTGGTTGCAGTCGTCCGAACGGTTACCTATAACCAATGAGTATTTGCCTATTCCTTTGCAAGTAACGCATACCTAATAGACAGGGAAGACATAGTTGCACTGTTGAGATACCACAGTGACATTCTAGACTAATGATACAATCTAAAACACAATTGTAACATGCAGATAGCATAGAGAAATCTCCCTCCCATCGGAGTCTAGGATCCTTTAAATCAAGTATGAAAAGATCCTTTTACCTTTTGTGATGTCATGAGTGCAAATCGGACAGAAATTAAAATTCCGATTTGCACTCTATTCTTTTTCTATACATTTGTTTAATCATGTTCGTTTTTTTTTCGGTTGATTCCATTCAATCCAAAAAACCAAAAGAGTGAACCAACCGATGCTCATGTAATGGACAGGCTGACACAAGGGTTAAAGTAAAGAGTAGTGCATCATCAATAGAACCCCATGCATTTTAGAAGAAAACCCAATTCATACAGTGGTTTGAATATACACACAAATTACAATCCGGCGGACTCACAAAGATCAATTAAAGTCGAAAACACAGTGACTAAATCCCAAATCAACTGCAATATAGTTCCAACACATTGTCAATGAAGTGTAACGGAACGATGTACGCGTAATATAAAGACCGAATCTTACATGTGGAGAAACCATACAAACATCATTTCATAATTTTTCAACTCAGGTAAGATCGTCCTCCTCGAGTTCCTTGGACTTCAGCTTTTCCTTCACTCTCAGCAGTAAGGTTGTCTTCCATGAATCCTACACGGGAAATCCAACACCGAACATCAAAATACCGAATTTGAATAGACATACCGATGGGAAAGAAAACACAGAGAATGCAATTGGTGTTTATTGAACTTGGACGCGTAACATCGAATGGAGGAGACGTACCAGTGGGGTCATACTATCAAATTCCTTGACCACGTCAGTGAACTTCGCAATGTCTTCCTCATCAATTGAAGCGGCAATATCCTGCACAAAACACGACGACGACTTTCTCAAAATTACTACCTTGTTTAGTGCTGTTTTCATGTTTTAATCAATCAACATGAAACATCTAAACATCATTAAACTGAAAATACTTCCAATATAATATTAACTCACCGCTAAGAACTTGTATTCCCTTGTTCCTGAAAAAGTAGGATCTAATTCCTGCAAAAGTACAAAAAAGTATGTAATTTTTCCAACTGATAAGGTATGCAATATCAAAATCCTAAACAAGAGCCAAACTCAGACCTGGTATCGCTCTAATGCATTGGTGATTGCAACGACATCTCCTTTGCAAAGTTGGCATATTCCAGCATTAAGAAGATGCCCCTTAACTCCATACTTAAGCAAGTTGTTGTTGAGTGAGTGCCGTGCAATTTCTTCATAAATTTCAATAGACTTGGGGTACCTGCAGAATATAACACATTTGTCAGTTAATTTACCAGCATTTGCATCGAGGAGAAGCTATAAAGAGATCTCGTAGATAAGCAAAAAATGCGTTTCAAGCTTTCTGCTATTACCTTCTCCATGATTTGGAGTAGGTTATAGCTTCGTATTGAGTATGGGAACCGAAATAGAACAAAAGAGTATGATTACTCGTTACAAACTCGAAGGTTCAAAAAAATTTCAAAAAAAAGAGCGTAAAGCAGTAAAAGCAAAGAATGTACACAAGATGTTTGTGTTATCAAAAGCAGGTATCCATTTTAAACTTGACAAGGTTTTTAATAAAAAGAAATCCCCAAGTAATGCTGGAAAGTGGTAAGAACAAAATGTTTTTGCTATTAAATGGTGGGGAGAGACTTACTGTTCAATCTGTGCAGCAAACTGAGCAACTTTCTGCTTGCACTGGTTGGCCGATGTTGTTACTTCTTCATTTTGGAAGAAATCAGCTGCCCTTTCAAAGAACTCCATAGCCTTCTTAATATCTTGTTCAGATTCATATAGTTCAGCAATTTCCTGCATGGAAAAAATGTATCCCATGTCAACTAATGACTTCTATGCTTTCCATAGCATCATATACTACGGATGCATTCAGCAAGAAATGCATCAATGCCAAGAGTACAAAAGATGAATACTTGAATTAATTATTGTCATCACCCCTTCCCTTCTCCCTGTATATCGGATTAGACATGAATTCTCCCCTTCCATTATTTTACTATTACATGCTCTTATCTCCTATCAAATTAATATTTTGGATCTGTTCATAACTGATCCCATGTTAGTCTTTGACAGCTTCTTTGATCTTCTACCTTCTATTTTAACTAATCCTCTTTGGTTATGGGTGAAGTTACAAGTCTACAATGTACATGTATTTACCGTTTCTCTTATCTGCACATTATTATAAACAATGGTAGAATAGCAAAGGGAACTGCATATTGAGAACTTACAAATGGGACACCAAATTATAGCACACAATTGCAAGAAGAAATTTAAAATATCATCTTGAAACAAAAGATTGATTCTTATATAGCTGTGAGAACAATACCTTATAGTATCTTGCAGCCATATTAAGCCTTCCAATATCACACAGCATATTTACCGCCTGCTCTAAGCAAGCAATGGCCTCTGCAGAAGACCAGAATGAAGTTACAAATTACAATTAAAATTATCCTAATCAGAAATGAACACAATGGAACAAGAAGGATATAAATGGGAATGAAATGCAATTAGAAATGGTGTTATACCGTAACTGGACCAAAAAACAAATTCATGCCACAAAAGTACTACTACCATATTACAGTAAGACAAACCAAGGTAAAAGTAGTAACACTACCAGCCATTGTACCCAAGTTGCTTAGTTTGATTTAAACTGTTTGCCAAACAAAGGTATTTCTTCCAAAAGATCTGCTACGTATGGTGCACTAATATAACAAGTTCTGTATTGCTAACGTAAAAAACTTGACTTTATGTGATGTATCCAAAATGAGATTCCAAACTGAAGCTCTGTCTGTGATCCATCTCTTTTGCGGAAATGAAAGACAAAGCAAACAGTTTGGCTGATTCTCTTCATTTCCCAGATGATTATTTCCCCTTACAGGACTTTGTGGGCAGTGAGGAAGCATATATGTAAGATGCAACATGATACATATACATACCGTTAACATTTGTTTTCTTGTAGCAATGCGCAGCATCAACATAAGCTGTGGCGGCTTCATGTTTGCTTTCACTCTATAATGGAAAAACATTGCTATCAGGTTTTGTTAAAAACATTAAAAATGAAAGAAACTGCCTAGTCCAAACATCAAAACCACTAACCTTCAAATGACAGTTGGCCAACTTGACATACGTTGCTCCAGCTTTGTCCCCTGAAACACCATTTTGTAAAGATTAGAAGCAATTGAAGTGGTCATTGACAAGATCTAGTTTCAAGCAACTCAAAAATACTGTAAATTTTGTATTTCAAATAGCCACCACAGGAACAAAACAATAGGTTAAAAGCGGTAGATAGCCTGGTTCCTGTAGGCCGTGGTCAACGAGAACTTATAATCGGGGACCGACAACAGAGATTTGTCTGTGAGAGAACGAGGCATCAGTTCCATCATATTGATATTACAACAAATACATGTGACCCGTACGGTTTTCCATGCCCGTCAATTGGAAAGATCCATATCCCAATTTCATCCTTTTCATAAAATTGCAAAAAGAAAATGCCGATACTAAGTCAGAACTAGTTGTAAATTGAACACCATAAGTAGATTTATATCTATATTCTCTTAGAAGAAGTTTGGAATTTGCTTGCAGCTACCGAAATTTAAGACATTTAAGCAACCCAATCCAACTTTCAAACAGTAAATCCAAAACAAAATCCAACACGGCTTACACCAATAAACTTTTTCATCTGAGCGCCACTCCATTCATTTTTCATATCATTCTACTCAAGACCTCCAATTCAAACAAAGTTCAATCCTTTCCAGCAAAAGGAGATCAGGCAAACCCTAAAATTCAATATTTAACAGAATTTTTCACCAGATCGAAGAACTCGAAAATTTCCACTACAAAAAAAAAAAAAAAAACTGTAAAGAAAGGGAAAATCCACATTCATCGTTCAAGGCCATTGATTGTGATCAAAACGCATGATTGGATCAATGCAATCGCCCCAAATACCAAAGCCATCAAAACCCCCAATAAGAGATCCCCAATTATTAATTTCCTCTGCAATTTTCCTTCCAATCAAATATTCTCAAAAACAAACACACCAGTAAATCCAATGACAGAGAAATCAAACGATCGGAAGAAACGCAGAAATGGGAAAACTCACAGGATTTGGCGAGCTTGTAGGAATTGGCAGATTTGTCGAAGAGTTCGGCGGCGTCTTCATGTTTGGACCCGAAAAATCCCCAGCCGTTCAGTTTCTTCTCTGCTTTCCTCTCGAATTCCTCCGCCCTAGCTAACTGATCGCCCATAGTTTTCAAATATTTTTTTTCCGAGTTTTTCTGAGCTCTGGAGATGGAGGCGTAGGGGGTAAGGTAAAACAGAAGTCGCGGTGGGAAATATTCTTTGTCAAAGAAAGTTCTAGAAGGTTTCTTTCAGGAACGGAAGACGAAAGGTTGGTCACGCTTGTCATTTTGGACGATGGTTCGTCTTGTTATATTTTCGCTCAAAAATGCTAGTAATTATGTCATTTAGTACTATGTTTAGTAAGTTTGTTAAAGATAAATTTGAATCAAATTATTGTTATTTTATTATAAAATTAAACTCATTCACATTCCTTTAACGTAGATAATATCGTTTCTTCAAAATAAAAAAAATTATAACATTTCTTCAAATTCAATATTTAACAATAAAATTCCTAAAAAAAGTTGAAAAATAAAAAGAACTGTTGCCCAAATGTGAATAATGGAGGCCGTCAACTACTTGGAGATCCATAGATAAGAAACCCAAATGGAGGGATTTGACGGCGGTAGCTGGGATTATTGACAACGAAGTGACCCCGAAGAAAGGTGTTGTTGAGCCGATGCGCCGCCCTCAGGTCCTTCTCTACTCCCTCTCTCCATTGCATTGGCTAACTTAAACAACAGATTTAAGGAATTTAAAACAATCTCCATCGTTTTCTTTCGTATTGATTTCCGAGATTCGTAAAAAGTTCAAATTCAGAGTTGAGTTTGTTGCATCTCACAGGTTTTAGCTTCTGCTCTTTCCGATGACTTTACAAGTCCCATAAAACCATGCCTCGGAAACATCGTGGGAGTAATCAAACCATCGCGTCCCAAGCCGATTTCGGTAAGGTCATATTCGGTTGAGGGAGTTCCGATCCGGTTCAGGCAGTCCGATCCGATCTTCTATCCGGTTCAAGCGGATCAGCCGGTTTGACCCGGTCTATCCGGTCTTATTTGGTCCGACCCGGTGTAGCCAGCCAGCGGTTCGACCCAGGATTCCAGCCGGTCCGACCGGTTCAACCCAGTATTCCGGCTGATCCAGCAGTTGTACTTAGGGGTGGTTCGGTATGGGATCCCATACCGAAACCCTTGTTCCAATTCCCAAACCGAAATTTTCGGGAATCCCAATTTCAATACCAATCCCAAACCAAATTTTCGGGAATCCCGAAATAGTTTCGGAATTTCGGGACAAATCGGAAATCCCAAAATAGTTTTGGGCTTTTGGACTAAAATTTGACACATTATGCTTTTGGGCTAAAATTCAACTTTTTATATTGAAAATTTGACATATAACTAGGCCCAATCTGCCAAATCAACAGTACATGTACATTACATCTCGGATTTAATCCATATAGGATGTTTATACAGTCATTCATAACGGTAAATATGGAGAAGTGGACAACGCTAGAAAGGAGATGAATCATACTCGGTTGAGGCAAACAAAATTACCTTGTCCTTGATGTCCTTGTGGCATTGGTTTGTACACCTTCTCTGTTAACAATAACACACTAACAAAACAACATTTGAAATATCATCAGTAGTGCTGTCTGCCTAATACCCCAAGTAATTCTCATAAAAAGACAAAAAAAATTATCTTGCTTAAACTTTGATCAACATTGGTAAATGTGAGTCGCTAATGTGACATCCATTTAATTAATAATGGCTTCCTACTAGAAGAGAATAATCTCCACATATGCTAAGAACCGTCCAGTTCACAACAAAAAAAAGGTAAGGAAGAATGGACTATTTCACTCAATCCTTGAACTGGTTAGACATGCATGAATATGGATGGCATAGATTAATTTGAAACAATCCAACGATTCAAATTAACCCTAACTATAATTAAAAAAATAATATATATTATTATCTATGTAAATAAATATATATATATATGTATATATAATAATAATTAAAAATATATATTTTCGGTTCGGTATGGGAATACCGAAATATTGAAAAGACAATCCCGATTCTCATACCGAAATTTCGGTATGAGAATACCGAAATTTTGGGAAAATCGATTTGGGACATTTTTGGTTTGGTTTGAGAATTTTGGGAATTTTTTCCACCCCTAGTTGTAACTGGCATTCCAGACAGCCTAGCCGGTTCACCCCTTCTATCCGATCTAACGGGGCTCTGGTCTGATCCGATCGACCGATTCTAGCCAGTCCGAGCCGAAATGCGGAAAACTCACCGGTTTCTGCAGATTGTTGACGGAATTCTTCGCGGCTTCACTGCAACGCCGTGCGTGCTCCGACGTCCGGTTTGATCACTGGGCTTTGTTTCCAACCTCGAGGCGAGTACAATGGTGATGGTCTCGCGCCTTGGTTGCTCGCTGTTTGGTAGGAAAAATTGCACCGGAGTTTCTGAAACTCGCGGGGGAGTCGTTGACTTTCCGAGCTTCGATCCCGACGATCGGCTGAACCCTTTGCAATATCAAAGCCTTCTTTTGCGTTGGAGCTAATGAATAGTAGATTACCAACATGTAGTAATATTGTTTTGCTCCTTTTTCGCTTTCGTAGCAATGGTTGTAGCATCGAAAGACAAAAAATTGGCAAACGGAGGTCAGCAGATTCTGTCAAATATTTATAGATCTAAGTGGCCCTCAAGGGCCTCAACCATCAGTAAAGATCACGATAAATTTTTCAATGTAATCAAAACATGAGATAGTACAACATGTATTATTATATAATTAGTGAATTTTTTTGAGATTTGATATACACACTTATTTTTATTTTTTACACATTTTTTTAATTTTTGACTGTCAAATTAGATGAAATGAAAAAGATCAACAGATATAAAGTAATAAAAAGTGTGTGAGAAGTAAAAATGATGTAGAGAGATAGCACACTTTTTTATTTTTTTTATAATAAAAAAACTAATAAAAATAATTTAAAAATTTTGAGTTTTAATAACAAAATAAAAAATAAAATAAACAGTATTAAGATTAACTTTTTATTTTTTTATTTTTTTTTAACTTAAGCGTCGCTCAAATAGTTCAGTGACATCTGACGCACCTAATCTTTCCGTCCCACTAAAAAATCTCACAACGCGAGAGTTGTCAACTATATATTCCGCATCTAAATCCCCAAAAGACCAAAAAATGGTGAAACAAGAAGACACCGATGGAGGAGCTCAAGTCCTTGCCCTTCCACTCTTACAGGACTCCAAGACCTTGGAAGCTCAAATTTCATCACAACACGGGGCCTCATTTTCCGGGGCTGTCTTCAACATATCGACCACAATGATCGGTGCCGGTATCATGTCGATTCCGGCAACCACCAAGGTCCTCGGCGTAATTCCTGGCTTGGTTCTGATACTGTTGGTCGCTTTCTTTGTGGAAGTCACGGTGGAGTTCCTGCTCAGGTACACCAACTCCGGTGAGTCTGAAACGTACGCCGGCATGGTGGGGGAGTCTTTTGGGCCGTTGGGTACGGTGGCTGTGCAGATTTGTGTCATTGTCACCAACCTTGGTTGCCTCATCATTTATTTCATCATCATCGGTAAGTAAAGCTTTCTTCGCCACCTTTGCGTTATCCCTAAGTAAGGAATTTGAAAAGTTTTTTTGGATTCGATTGAATCACGTTAGTTGCGTTAGCAAATTTTTATAAGGGATTAATGTTCACTTTAACGAAAAAATACATTTTTATACTAAAAAGTCAATCTTGTACCTTTATTTTTTCTTTATTGTTAAAACTCAAAATTTTCAAGCTATTTTCATTATAAAAAAATTATTAACGATATTCACATGGAAATATTGTCAAGTTTTACATGTTCTTGATGAGACGATCATATCTAACATTCTAAAAGATGCTAAAGCACAATGTAACGAATATATTTATGTACGTTGTCAATGGCGTATCGTTAGTCCGTTGTTTAATAAAGAACGGACTTCCATTCCATAGAAGTATTGTCATCCAAATTGTTGATAAGATAAAATGAAAAATACGCATAAAAATCTTCCCTTTAGTTTTGGGTTTGAGTTTTAGAATAAAACAAGAACAACTGGGCCATGCTGTATAATAATGGAGGTTGGGTGTCTGATAGGGACATGCAATTATCCCGTACGCCCATATCTCTTGGAGAATTAATATGCAACTGTAATGCTAAAGTAGCGGTATTTCAAATCAATTACGCTAGATCATATGATCAAGTTAAAACACACGACGACACTTAACGTATAAAGTCACACAGTAAATTAGTCTATGTAATTAACGTATCACATAGCAGTACCGAACACATAAGTGTAAGAGAGTGTCTTGCTTTGGTTTTAGGGGATGTGCTTTGCGGGAGTCAGTCTGGAGGAACCTTGCATTTGGGCGTTCTACAAGAATGGTTTGGCATCCACTGGTGGAATTCTCGCGCTTGCGTGCTTCTCTTCGTTGCAGTCTTCGTGATGCTTCCTTTAGTCTTGTTACGCCGAGTAGGTCAGTATACTTCGATTCAAGCGCTGATGCTGAACGGTAAATGTTAAATCAGGTTTTACTCTAGTTTTTTCGTTACTTGTTGCCTAATGACAGATTCACTAAGGCACACTTCAGCGGTATCCATTCTGCTAGCGGTGGCTTTTGTTGTCATATGTTCTGCAATGGCAATTTACGCGTTGTGCAGAGGGAAGACTCAGAAGCCGAGGCTTTTTCCAGACTTTGCGAATCAAGTCTCTGTGTTTGATCTTTTCACCACCATCCCAGTTCTTGTGACAGGTTTCGGATTCCATGTCAACGGTGAGGGCACATGATTTTTGGTCTCATGCTTTCTAGGTACCATACAACTACATTTCTGATGGACAATGCTATGTGTGCGAATGAATGCAGTTCATCCGATTAGAGCAGAGCTCGGCAAACCATCTGATATGAGATCAGCTACTCGGATTGCTCTCCTGATCAGTGTTGTCATATACTTTTCTATCGGATTCTTCGGATACCTACTCTTTGGTGACTCGATAATGGACGATATTCTAGTAAACTTCGATCAAACTTCTGATTCCACAACCGGACAGATAATCAATGACGTTGTTCGATTAAGCTACGCAGTTCACCTCCTTTTCGTGTTTCCTATCATGAACTTTTCCTTGAGGGCCAACATCGACGAACTGCTCTTCCGAAATAGGCCTGTTTTAGCCGAAGACACCTCAAGATTTCTGTCCCTCACTTTTATCCTGCTCTCCTTCACGTACGTTGTGGCTATAGCCATCCCCAACATTTGGTATTTCTTTCAGTTCATGGGGTCGACCACCGTAGTTTTCCTCTCGTTTATATTCCCTGCCGCGCTCATCCTCAGGTACAAACTCCTTCTTCCTTCTCCATCCCGCGCTACATGCTTACTACTTTTTGTTTCAACTAATCACGCTTGATTTTCGTTTCTAATTTCTCGGCAGGGATGGACACGGGATATCAACGACGAGGGACAAGATCATCGCGATTTTCGTGATTATTTTGGCCGTGGCGACGAGCTCAATTGCAATATCCACCACTTTGTATAATTCAGCTAAAGATTAGCCACCTTAGAAGTTATAAATTGAAGAACTTATTGGCAGATGGAGGCTTAGCTTTTGGCAAGCCACAAAAAATCTGCTTCACTACAGAAACTATTGAATTCATCAAATTTGTATTTGTTGTAATTATATTTGGTCATGAAAATCTGCCACAACTTTGATTTGCAAAGAATGTCCATATACATATTTAACCAACTCTTCACAGGGAAAAACTCGGGTCTAATCAGATAAATATGCCGCTCTCTCTATCAAAATCGCCACGTTATAAGTTTGATGGAGAGAAATATATCTCGGTTATATGGAAGAATTTCCGAACTTTGTAACTCCATTGAGGATTGGGACAATATAAACAAGAACATGCTGATGTGAAGGGGCATGTGGATATATTATTGTATATTATCTTACAAAATTATTTGTCTTATCTTTTTATCTTCCACGTCAGCTGCAAAAGAAAGCAAATACATCAAGAAAAACATGTTTTTTAAACAAGCCTACCATTAGTGACATGCTTATTTTGCGTTGTTGGTGCGAGGAAGCTTACTATTAGTGACAATTGCGCCCTATTCACTTCGTAAGAAAAGTCTCATATTCGACTCACAAAGATAAATAATTATATATATTTGTATATAATGAGTTGGATTTTAGGTTACCGACAATTATAGGTTTCTCTTTGTGGAGATTTTAAGAATTTTCGCATCTTAATCGTTTATTATATATCGTTGTCAGACATTATTTGTATTTAATTTTAAATAAAAAAATTAAATAATTTCTGAATGCACGATATACGATGACTAAAATGCGAGAATATCTAGGATTCAAATCCATGTAATCATTCAAAATCATGAACAAACTGATGTGTTCAAATGGCATCCACATGTTCAAAATATTATAGAAAGTGAAGCGTCCCCGTACGTTTTGAGCCGCTTAGCTAGTCCACCAAACTCTCCATCCCCCCACTTTCCTTTTGCTTGCGGCATCTCGTCGTGTACTTTCCAATCGGCAAGATTTTTTTAACAACTAAACAAATCTGGGTCCAGCAACACCCCATAAGTCTTCCTGAACTAAACCGCCAATACCATCGGGAGGAGCCTTAAAAATATGACAACCATACTCCAAAGAAGGACCAATTCCTGCTAATTTACTCGCAATTTTTGCAAGATTTCACTTCATCAGTGTTATCAACAATATTCTGACAATAAAAATTTATTATGTCGCGTTGTAAAACAGTCACGTGTTATAACTAATTCAATTATATAATAACATATAAATTACTTATTTAATGAATACGTTTGGCGTCCAACTATATCATTACAGATAAATTGGTTATACCATGTTTTCTAAGTATTATTTCATTTTGGAGGATGTAGAAGAAGGGGCAATAATTGAATGTTTGTTCTGAATGTGAATATTCGTTCATCAACAAAAGTAGCATGACCCTTTTTCTCAAACAAGGGAAAGGAAAAAGAAGAAACTGATCGACCCAAAATAATTGTTCTGTCACATCTAAGTTTTGGCATGATTAAACATGCATAATATATAAGATTAAAGCTTCACACTAGTTGAAACTTAAATCAAATTTGCCCCTAGTAAGGCCAAAAATATGAGCCGAATGGCCATTAGATTTCGGTTTTGGCAAATTAATTAAAAGAAAGAAAGAAAATTTCCTCACCGCCTTATTTATCAGGATAAGGAAGACATAATTTTTAAACAAAATATTGTAAATAAAATGATGTGAATTTATATATATAAAGAGAGAGCCCAAAATGGTGAAGCATTCAAAATACCATAAATTACCCTTTAAGAATTTCATAAATTACAATTGAACCAAAAGAAGCTAAAGTATTTAACCATATTTTTATTTTGAATGAATTTAATATTTAAAATTATAGAAAAAAAAACACAAAAACAAAACCTTCCACATTAGTGGGTGGTTTCATGTCTTTAATTCATTTTTTAAATAATTTTAAAAAAAAATGTAAATTCGTTATTTAAATAAAAATATATATAAAAAGGCTAGTGTTGATAATTAGATTATTATTTAAGTATTGATTAATGTGCTTATTTTTTTATTGATAACACAACATTTGGTTTGCAAATTTTGTTTAAAAATTTAGTCTCCCTAACCTTATCCTATTTATTGTCATTAGATAGATCAAATTTTGAGATTTGCGTGGTGAATAGACACAATCTCAAAATTTAAATTCATCAAATAATAATGAGTAGTGTGGTGAGCATTACCACATATGAGGGTGGGGAGCAAAAATGCATCAGTTGTTGGGATAGATTATAGGCCCGTATTCCACACGGCGTGACATGGGTTCAAGTTCTAGCACTCGTGAATCACATGATGGTGACTAAAATGTTAAAATGACTATGTGAGTTTTCTCAGTTCTCATAAGAATGAAATGTCGTGGTGAAGCAACCAACTCATCCCTTTTAACAAAAGTAAAATACTCAACTGATTGGTTTGAAAATTTGCCAGAAAGGACTCCTCCTCTAAACCATTGATTTAAAAATCCCCAAAAATATTTTCACTAAACATAATCAAGCACATAACCCACTTTTCCATCCAAATACAATCTCGTCATCTACTACGATACCCAATAATACAACACTCCAAGCTGTCACTAAACTAACCTAAAATTCCAATCCTACCCTTCGTTAAACATCCACAAAATAATCACACTACATGCACCTTAACGGCATTTTGGTAAATTAAACCTCCCCCTTCGTGCAGTCATCACATTTTTATATACAAGGACATTAAAAGTTTTTCATGTACAAAAAGACAACATACCCCAAAACACTCTATCTAGCAGAAAACCGAGCAGCCGTCGGAATGTCGCCGGCAGCCGGAGCTCACGTGCCACTTCTGTCGGACAGAAAGCCCGTGAGGCGGGGTTCGGTGTCTGGGGCGGTGTTCAACGTGTCCACGAGCATAATTGGAGCCGGAATTATGTCCATACCGGCAACTCTCAAGGTGCTTGGTGTGATACCGGCTTTTGTGCTTATTGTGATCATTGCTTTGCTGGCCGACGTCTCGGTGGAGTTCCTGATGAGGTTCACGCATTCCGGCGCATCCACAACGTATTCCGGCGTTATGAGGGAGTCTTTTGGGCAGGTGGGATCGGTCGCCGCACAAATATGTGTCATGATTACTAATCTTGGGTGCTTAATTATGTACCAGATTATAATTGGTAAGCTTCGATTTTCTTGGTTTTTAGGGCATTTTCTGTATCTAAATATAGCTTAATAAGAGTTTTTTATTTTTTTTTACTATTCTATATTCTAAACTACTCTCATTTATCGGGACGCGAAGAACTACTCGCATCTATCTGGACGCGAATCAAATTGGTTACTGGGATGGATACATTGTCTTGGTTCTGATTGACTAACCTAACTCACGTATGCGAGCTTAGTAAGAAATAAAAGGATAATTTATTTATTTTTGTTTGTTTTTCAGGGGATGTTCTATCTGGAAATGGGTCTGCAGGAGAAGGGCATTCAGGTGTTCTGCAAGAGTGGTTTGGAAGTCATTGGTGGAACTCCCGTGATATTGCCCTCCTATTCACACTTCTTTTCATTTTCCTGCCATTGGTTTTGTTAAAGCGAGTAGGTCAGTAAATTCACTAAAGTACACAAACCCATTTTTGTTAAATTTGTATAGAACTTCTACTGTGGTGTTCCTTTGTGACCGAAAGGTCAGATGCTTGAATCATGAAAATAGATTTTTTTGTAAAGCAAAAGTAAGACTGCGTACGACATGTGGGGTCGCCCCAACTTTTACTTGGTTGTCATGACAAATTTTTTAACATTTTGGGGGGTTTTTTTTTGTTGCAAATTTTCTAATATTTATTTGTCGATTTGCAGAATCTCTGAGGTTCAGTTCGGCCATATCAGTTCTTCTTGCTGTGGTTTTTGTTGGCATAAGTTCAGCCATGGCAATCTATGCAATCTTTGAAGGGAAAACCAACACCCCAAGATTGGTACCAAGCTTGGGCAAACAAACCTCCTTCTTTGACCTTTTCACTGCTGTCCCAGTCATTGTCACAGCCTTCACTTTTCACTTCAATGGTAAGAAATGTACATTTCAAGTAACAATTTACAATGTAGAACAGATGACACAAAGGATCGAAGAGAATTCAAAGAATTCTAGGGACGGAGTCGGAAATTTCCACATGGGTAATTGTCACTAGATAGGGTTAACGTCCTAAAACTTGGCACTAAATACCTAATTTTCTAGACGTTTGCACGAGGTTGGAATGTGCCCAAGTCTGAGGACTTGAGCATGTCAAGCTGCTCTTCGATCCATTTTGCTATTTGTTCTACGTCAATTTAGTATTGGCATCTCAAACTTTCTGACCATTGCGTACTCTGATTGACTTCATGAAGTGCACCCAATTGGGTTTGAGCTTGAGAAGCCGTCGGATATGATATCAGCCGTCAGGATCTCACTGGTGCTATGTGCAGCCATCTACTTCTCCATTGGACTGTTTGGGTACCTGTTGTTTGGGGATGCAATCATGGCTGACATACTTGTGAACTTTGACAGAAGCTCAGATTCAGCAATGGGGGCAGTGCTGAATGATGTGGTCAGATTAAGCTATGCCCTCCATCTGATGTTGGTTTTTCCTCTCTTGAACTTTTCTCTGAGAGTAAATTTGGATGAACTGCTTTTCCCCAAAAAGCCGCTTTTGGCCACAGATACTAGGAGATTTCTGCTTCTCACTCTTGGCCTGCTGGTTTTCTCTTACCTGGCTGCAATTGCCTTCCCAAACATTTGGTACGTTTTTCAGTTTTTGGGATCAACTTCTGCTGTCTGCCTTGCCTTCATTTTTCCGGGTGCAATTGTTCTAAGGTACTCTCTCTACTTTTCTTTTTATTAACTCCCTCGTCTATGAGATTTGAACTTAGGACTTGTTTGGGACTCCTTTTGAAAGAGTTGAAAGCGCTTCTAGAGCTGTTTTTTAAGGACGCACATGGAATTATAATAAAGATTTCAATGCGTTGCTTGTAAAAGCACTTCTAAAAATGCTTACAAACAAGTTTTTACAAGTCATAAAAGCACTCTCTAGAGTTGCTTTCTAAGGAAGCACATGAAATTGATCAAGATTTTAATGTGTTACTTGTAAAAGCACTTCTAGCAAAGACCCTTACGAACGAAAATGCCTTTTATATAAACATTTTCAAAGTCCTCGTCAAGAAAGTACAAACTGAGTGCCACTCGACCAACTGGCCACATGTTCTCATGTGGAACTTGACAATCTTTTTGTTCTATGAAATTACAGGGATGTACATGGCATATCTACAAGAAGGGACAGGATCATGGCAACTGTAATGGTAGTTCTGGCAGTAGTAACAAGTGCAATTGCCATTTCCACCAATGTATATAACATTTTTGGGAACAAGTCCTAGTTGATTTTCCATTTTTGTTTTCACCATTTTTGTTGTTGTTGAGGTGGCTTGTATTTTCGTGTATTATTATGCATAGTATTGTTTCTACATGAATTCTCTAAGTTTGTACCGAAAACATAAATCAAATGGCATTATGACCAAATTGTGGCATTTTACAGATCCATTTTCATCGACTATTGCTTGAATATGCAATGGTTTTCTAATGTCGAAATAGGGTTTGTGCACGGGTGAAACATCTGTGGAGAACTACAAATAAACTTAAAACTAGCTAGCATGCAAATGCATAGGAACAAAAAGGTGATCATTCATATGAGTTAAAGCCAATTTCCTGAATTCAAACTTTGTTTATTACATTTAAAGGAGGAAAAGGAAGATACAGGACATACCCATCTATTGTTGCATATCGAAACATGGCGTTGTAGAGGTTGTGATGCAGCCTATAATTGAAGATTAATAATCTAAAGACCTTGAAACATCTGCGGTTGGAAAATCGTATCTCTGATCTTGGAATCTCCTGAGTAAGCCCGACTTGTATTTCTCGATTTCAGCATTCTCCAGAGAATCAGGGGTGGATCTGATAACTGGGATTGCCCCAGCTTGGTGTAAAGCTCCAAGAGCTTTATCTGCAGTTACAGAAAATAGATTAAACAACCGAAAGCGATAAGAGAGAACTGATTAACACAGCATTAATATAATCGTATCCAATACATTATGCGAAAGCAGCTTTCAGAAGTTAACGTTTTGCAGAATCACAAAATTAATTTTGTTAACATGTATATTGTTTTCTAAACACTTCTATCACAAGCTCTTAACAAATGCTGAAACAGAACTGTCAAAATTTTACTCTTACAGGTGAAAACTCTCAGCATCAGCTATATTGTTTCAATACGTTAATGTATGGGGCATACAATATACGCTTCGTGCATCTCCAAATGTTTTAAGGCTACACTTTACCATCAGGAATGTATGATGGCAGTATCTTTAGCATCCCGGAATTTAAGTTGATACACCCCTATTCTATAAAATTAACAAAATTTCAAGGTATAAACATAGGCGCATGTAGTACCAACTGTGAATGAAAATGTCTGACCTGAGGGTGATAGAGCGGTAAGAGCTTTCAAAGCCTCCTTCCTTGTGCTGTCATCTTTAGCAGCCCCCAACATATTCACGAGCTCTTGAGCACCACCCATCTCCACAATTTTCATTCTCCTTTCATCTGTAAATCAAGAGAAGACATAAAAATTTACAACCTGATTTCACAGCTGGAGATCAGAGAAATGAAACGAGCACTTATATGTTACACAGCTCAAACACAAGAAAGTTTCTGAAAATGATTCCAGCACAAACTGTAAATGGTAATTCATTACCAGGTGTGCTTTACAATATCAAAAGTGAATTGCTTTACCAACAAGGCAACTAGGTATATATCTAAATGAATGAGCTTTGTCAAAATTAGACACTGACAGAAAAGAAAATCGAGCTACGAAAGTTACCATCAACTGCAAACTGAGCCAATCGAGAAGCCCCCATTCTCTTAAACAAAGGATCCTTGACTGTCAACAGCGATACGGACTGTTGCAATAAAGTATCACCTGGAAATGTAGTAAAATACAAGAGTAAAATCAAGCAAAAACCGAGTAACTGACAAATTTCTTATTAATTCATGAATTAAAAACAAAAATTATGATAAATTAGCTAAAGATAACAATACCCATATAAGGCATGATATTGTAAGCTACGCAAGTTGCAGTCCCAGCAAATATCAGCTTCAACATCCATCCAATTTTTCTTTCAGCTTCCTCTTCGAGGGAGAGTTCATCTGCAATCCAATACCAGAACTCAATTTTCCTTCATTTTCTCAGCAACCAAAGAGAAACTTACGGAATCAAAGAAGAAATCTTGAGATGGGCAGACATTCGAATTACCCCTTCCGTTGTGAGTTGAGAAATTGCGGGGCGGCGCATTGCGCACCGGGTTTCTTGTACAGTAATACTTCGAATACTGATCACGAAATTTTCACATCACAATCAGAATCGAAGAAATTCGAATGAAGAAATAGAGAATCGGAATGTTGGGCTGAAACCAATTCGAAGAGGGAGCTTACAGCGGTGAGCTTGGATGCTAACGTGCGCATGGTGCGAAGAGGTGACTCCTCCGAAGCTCGGTGCGGCGGAACTGAAGAGCAGGTCCGTCTTTGGACTCCCGGGAAAGAGTAAAAGGCCGAAGGATCTGGGTCAGGTGGTTTTCTGTTATTTTTTGGTCTAAATCCAATGGGCCTTTTACTTACAGTCCAAGAAAAATTTATTTTCTTTCTTTTTAAACTTCCTTTAATTTGAAAATTTAATTGGTTATTTATTTTTATTTTTAATACACACTGAATTCATCTAAACTACAAAGTAAAGTTTTAAACTTACGTTTAAGTGCCGAGTATTCAAATTTAAGTGCAAAATACAACAACAACAAAGTCTTTTCGCACTAAGTAAGGTTGGCTGTATGAATCTTAGAACGTCATTCCACTCAAAATACAATACGAGAAAATTGAATTGGGTGCAAAAATACAAACGCCCTACTCCAGCCAACTAGAATTGATTCCGTAATTTCTTATATTTCATTTTCACATTCCTCTGCAAAATTATAGTTATTTTTTTTATCTTTCTAATTTTTGGTGTACGTCTATGACTCCTATCATGTGACGAGAGACTCGAGCGATGTACAATTGGAGATAGTCAATAATCTTTTACGAGGTTAATGTAACTCATTAATTTAATTCATTTTGTAACCGAGAAACCAAAAAGGCACTGGCATCATACATATTTTTGTCGATTCCAACTGGATCTATTTTTGAACTACGAATTTGGGAAACAAATACAGAATTAAGAACAGAAAGGGAGTAGGATTAAGAAAACTATAAAACTTTTGAGCTCGACTGTAGACAAAATATGCTGATTTCCTTACAAAATGAAGTCAGCAACAACAAAGCTTTATCCCATTATGTGGAGCCGACTGATTTTCCTTGAACAAGAAAAGATGACTTCTGATCCACGCTTCAGATCAAGAAAAGACCTCTATTTCCTGTCGAAGTTTGTGCAGGAAGGAAAAAATAACATGTTTGATTAAACTTAAAAGTTCAAACAAAATCCAATGAACCCCCAAACAAACCTGGTTTAAGAGATGAAGAGAATGTTGACAAACCTTCTGTTCGGTTTTGGCGGGATTAGTCCTCTTTTTTCGAGGCTCTTGAACCTATCCTTGACAAGGGTGGAACAACCCTTATGGGGAAAAAGGAAAGAAGCAATTAGACTTCCATCTAGCATTGTCTGAACCCAAAGAAAAAGAAAGTGAGGAAATTTTGGTAAGAAATAAAAGTGCATTGTACCTTCAGCTTACGGAGGGATCCAGTTATCTCCTCAGTCAAGAGGACTTGAACTGGGGCAGGCTCGAACCTGTAATAGAAGGATTACAAATTGGGAGATAAAAACACAAACCATACTAAATGTAAGACAAAGCATTGTTTAAGACATACTTATGCTTCCCCAATCGTGGGGGACATGACTTTAGTTTGTCTTGTTTAGCTACAACTCGT
Source organism: Crataegus laevigata (assembly GCA_963580275.1). Lineage (NCBI taxonomy): Eukaryota > Viridiplantae > Streptophyta > Magnoliopsida > Rosales > Rosaceae > Crataegus > Crataegus laevigata. The sequence goes on along the minus strand of OY756951.1, from coordinate 6,391,722 downwards.
CGAAGATGTCTTCTATGCCTCTCCTTGTCCTCTCTAGCTATTTCCTTGATGATATCTGGTAGGCTGTGACCAAAGGACAAAGCAATTATTAGAAAGTAACCTTCACCAGAGTACTCTAGAGACAAAAGTTGTATAAGTATATTACCCATCAATTTCTTTGGAAAGCTGCTTGGCCTGTCTCACTTCTGCATCCTTTTTGAGCTGTTCTTTATGCCTAGCTCTCTTATTTAAGACGACTGTTGTCACCCTCTTTGCTTTTAAAGGCCTGCACCATGTTTTTTCAAGAAACATGAGCTCGTGGCATTTTAGTTTTGATGACCTTATAATGCATGGAACAGAATATTAGCAATATAAAAACAAAATTTGGGCTCACCTCTTCTCGGATGCAGCGTCCCCATTCTCATCCAGATTTTCTGGAATCATATCATCATCAGTGCCTTCATCTGCCTCGAGAAAATACATCTAATAAAGCAGAATTGTACTGTAAGGTTCTCATTTATGTACAAAAAAAGTTATTAGTAACATAAAACATTTGTTGTTAGGACTCCATGTCTATCTGGTTTTTATGACAAACATGATAGGAACAAAAGATACTCACTTCTTCTTCATCAACAGCCTCCCCAGGAACAGTTAAGGGAACCGGTTGAGGTCCTAGATCTTTTTTATAGACTTTCCCCATTTCTTCTGCAACAGCATGAGCCAATGTTTCCTGGATTGACAAAAAGAAGCAAAGATGAGAAAACTTTATGCCATGCAAGCCAAAAGGTCAACAAAAAAAGGTACCATATGGCAGATAATTAAGAAATCACCTGATGACTTTCAAATGTGGGATTGAATGAGGACCCCGGAGGCTCAACTTCTACAGCAGGAATAATTGATGGCTTCTTCATCTTCAAAAAATTCAACAAACATCAATCAACTAAGATCTATGGAATGTTTGCTAGAACTGTGACTATTCAAACAATAACACAGCAGCCAAATGCTGATTCGGATTCTATAAGACTCCTACATAATCCATGATGCATCTTAGTATGCTTCAACGATGAGCTTACCTTCTTGGTTCTTTTATTGTCGTCACCTGCACGAGAGTTAAAAACAGTCAATTTAATACACAGAACCATGTTACAAAAGAAAATAAAAGTAATAAAATAGTGGAAACAATGCAATAGATGTTGAGGTTGAGGAAACCTGTATAGCCCCATAAGTCACCCATGCCAGAATGTGAGACAGAACCCTGTGAGATTTCAAACTAAAATTAATACAAAATCGCTAGAACTATATAACGCCTGCAGTTTTACATTTTATAGTATAACAACTGACCTTAGGACTCCATTCAGATTCATCTATTAGTTCTGGAGCCGTTTTATGTGCTTTCTTGGATTTCTTCAGTGTCGAAGAAGGTACTGGTTGTACAAATGGGTTTTTCTGTAGCACGCTCTCAACGTGGAGTACTTTTTGTCTATGTTTTTCAATCTTCCTCTTCACCGAAAGATCTGGTCAGACCAACGACCACAAGTTCAGTTCCACTAACTAAAGAAAATGAGTAAGAAAACAGAGCATAAAACAAAATAAAGGAACCGAACTGGACCAAAATCGTCAGTATACTTATCAATCCGTGCCTATTTGACTCACTCCAGATTTCTATACAGTAGTCAAACCTGGATTGAATACAATGAGATTCATTCGGAACTTTAAACGACAGATTGACTAAGAGTCTAATCCTTAAACAAAAATTCAAGCTAAATTCTATCCAAATCCAAGCATAGTCTAGAAAAATCTACCACTCTAAGAATGGATTCCCATTCTCTTTCCCTCCAAGCAAAATGGCCCTCATTTTCTCCCGGAAAAAAAAAAGAAAAAAAAAAGTTCTTCGTAAAATATCAGAGTTTGTTTCACCATCAAATGAAGTTAAAGAAAGCTTTTTTAACAGAAAATGCAGCAAACCAATCAAATGTACAACACACAATAATATGAAATTCCAATAAAACTCTTCCATTTATTCATTGGCTTCGTATTTCGTTAAGTTTAAACCACAAACCCCAGCACAAAACAAATTCAAATTTCCGCATCAATTCACCTCACAAGTCCTTAGAAACCCAATTAATTCAATGTCAACGAGCTTGCAATTGCAGGAAAAGGGGATAGATTGGGAAATTCGGAAAACCCAAAAGGGCATGAAGGTAAAAGCACCGCGGCGGAGAAAGGAGGTACCTTTGGACTTATCTTCGAAGAAGAGGGACTCGGCGGGGGCGGAGGCAAGAGAGCCGCCGGAAAGAGCGTCCTTGGTGGACTGCTCGAAGAAGTCGTGGATGTCATCGGTGCTGATGTTTGCCCTCCATGCCTTCTTTCCCTTCCTGGAGGTCTTGGCTTTCTTCCCCATAGCTTTTCTCTCTGGTTCTGAGTTCTTGAGTTCCGAGTTACGAAGTGCACTGCTTTCTCTGTGGGTTTAGGAGTTTATAAACCCTAACAACTGAATGGCGGGAGAACGACGTCGTTACTTCTCTAAGGATTTTTATTTTTTATTTATTTATGTGAGCAAAATAATATACAGAACATTCAAATTCGGTAGATAATTGTCGAATGCAGAAAAGATGATTCCGTAACAGAGAGACATTTCAAAGCATAAGCAGCCATTGTACTTGTTAGGAACTAATTCAACCTTAACCTGTAGCTGCAAGGAATAACAATGGAGAATGGGAGTGAAGGAGAAGAAGGGAGCTGTTCTCCTCTTTGGGAATAATGTTTTTCATAATCAACCCTTACAACCATACGGACATATAAAGCCTTACAAATTAAGCCAACTGGCCAACTCAGCACAAAACAACAAAACATGACCAATTATAACTAATCCCAAGCTTAATACTAATTCACTTATAAAAATGTGATTAAGAAAATCACAGTTCATAACATTTCCCTCCCCTTCAAAAGAAACCTTGTCCACAAGGTTGACATCAAAAGTGGAAGTCCGGATAGCTAGCAGTGAAGGCATCAAAATCTTCCCAGGTTGCATCATCACAGGTTCCGCCTTCCCACTGCACCAGAAGTTGAACTCCAGCTGCATTCCCTTTTTTGTACATCCGTCTCTGCAAGACTGCCATTGGCAGGTGTTGTTTCAACCCATCATCATGGACAGAAGGTAAGGTAGTAGTAGGTACAATGTTAGGACCCAAATGTGGCTTAAGATAGCTAACATGGAAAATGGGGTGTAACTTGCAGCCTACAGGAAGTTGTAATTTGTAAGCAATTGAGCCAATTTTCTCCAGAACTTCAAAAGGACCATAGAATCGAGGTTGTAGTTTGTGGTAGGAGTGAGAAGCTAAGGATTGCAACTGATATGGTATAAGCTTGAGATAAACCACTTGCCCCACAACAAACACTCGCTCAGTTTTGTGCCTATCAAATTGCACCTTTATTCGATTCCGAGCTTTTTCCAGGTTGGTTTTAAGTAGAGACAGAAGTCGATCTTGCGTTATTAAGCTTTGCTCCACCATTTCCACTCGAGATGTGCCACTCTCATAAGCTGCAATGTGAGGAGGTGGGTACCCATAAACCAATTCGAAAGGAGTGAACTGTGCAGAAGTGTGATATGAGGTGTTGTAGCTCCACTTAGCCCACGTGAGCCAATTTAACCACTTTTTAGGTTATGCACTAGTAAAGCATCTTAAGTAAGTCTCCAAACAACGATTAAGAACCTCCGTTTGGCCATTGGTTTGGGGGTGGTAACCTGAGCTTAGGCAGAGGGTTGAACCTTGGAGTTTAAAGAACTCCTTCCAGAAAGTGCTCAAAAAAATTGGGTCCCGGTCATTAACGATGGAGGCAGGCATGCCATGTAGTTTGAAAACATGGTTCACAAATTCATGAGCCACGGTAGAAGCAGTGTAGGGGTGTGCTAAGGCCACGAAGTGGGCATACTTGGACAACCGGTCGACAACCACCATGATCACAGATATACCAAAGCATAGAGGAAGGCCCCCAATGAAATCCATGTTAATGTCTCGCCAAATACCTTGAGGAAGGGGTAATGGTTGCAACAACCCAAGAGGAGCAATGGTTTCATATTTGTGTTGCTGGCAAACTGTGCACTCAGAAACAAATCTTTTCACATCATTTTTCATACCTGGCCAGTAGAACCCACGTTTAACCCTCTGATATGTCTTGAGAACCCCCTCGTGCCCAGAAGTGGGAGTAGAGTGGTGCTCAGTGAAGACATTATCTCTCCAATTTGAAGTGGGACTGAGCACGATTCTAGAGTTATACTTGAGCAGCCCATTGTCAACATGGTAGTGGGAGGTAATGGTTGGGTCAGTAGCCAAATCCTTCATTTTTTGCAGGATCCATGCATCAGCCTCATTGAACCTTCGCAAATCATCAAGCCATCCCATATAAGGATATGTAATAGCCTGACACGTAACAATCTCTCTCGAGTCAGCGTTGTGAGATGCTTGAGTGGAAGAAGCATCAAACATCCGTGAAAGAGCATCGACAACTACATTGTCAGAGCCGCTGTTATATTGGATCTCATAGTCAAATCCAAGCAACTTAGATACCCATTTTTGTTGGAAAGGAGTATGTGCTCTATTACTGAAGAGATATCGCAAACTATGGTGATATGTTTTAATAACAAAATGTCGGCCTTGCAAATAATGTTGCCATTTCTTGACAGCGTGGACGATTGCTATCAATTCTCTCTCATAAGTTGAGAGTGCTTGGTTCTTGGGACCAAGTGCTTGACTAGAAAAAGCAATAGGTTTACCCTTTTGTAGCAGAACTGCCCCTATGCCATTGCCAGATGCATCACACTCAATGACAAAAGGTATTGAAAAATCAGGTAATGCAAGGACCTGAGGAGAAACCATAACTTGCTTAAGAGTGAGAAAAGCCTCATGAGCACTAGAATTCCAATGAAAACCATCATTTTTTGTCAACTCATAGAAGGGTTGGCAGATTTTGCCATAGCAGGGAATAAATTTTCTATAATAGCCGGTTAGGCCTAAGAACCCTCTCAAAATTTTTACAGTCACATGAAGAGGCCAATCAGCAATTGCTTGAGGTTTAGAGGGATCCACTGCTACCTAGTCGTGAGAAACCACATGCCTCAAATATGCGACTTCCGACTGTCCAAAAGAACATTTTTGTTTTTTCACAAAAAGCTGATGATCTGTGAGGACCTGGAAAGTGGTTTTTAAATGTGAAATGTGATCCTCCCATGACTTGCTATAAATGAGAATATCGTCAAAGAACACAAGCACATATTTTCGTAAATAGGGCTTGAAGACATCATTCATTAAATTTTGAAATGTGGCAGGTGCATTTGTGAGGCCAAATGGCATCACTAGAAATTCATAGTGTCCCTCGTGAGTACGGAAGGCAGTCTTCTTGATATCACTGTCAGACATTCGAATCTGGTGATATCCAGATCGTAAATCAAGTTTGGTAAAGAACTGAGCCCCATACAATTCATCAAGTAAGTCATCTATCAATGGGATAAGGTATTTGTTTTTTATGGTCACGGAGTTCAACTCTCTATAGTCTATGCAAAGACGCCATGCACCTTCTTTCTTTAACACAAGTAACACGGGACAAGCAAAAAGACTTCGACTTGGATGGATAAAACCAGATTGGAGCAACTCAGTCACTGCCTTCTCTATTTCAGACTTCTGTAGAGGACCATAATGGTAAGGTCTGATGTTGGGTGGCTTAGTGCCGGGGAGAAGAGGAATCTGGTGGTCATGCACTCGGGAAGGTGGTAAAGAATTGGGAATGCCAAATAGAGAGTCAAAATCTGTTAACAATTGCTGCAAATCTTGCAGTTGAGATAGAGTTAACGCAGAATCCTCTATTGTAGCACCGTCCAAGGAAAAGAGCACCAACCCTAGAGTAGAATGCGAAAGTTCTTTCTCCACATTGGCAAGTGCTAATGCTTGTACAGCAGGTAATGGCTGATAGTTAGTATGGAGAAGTTTATAGTGTTGGTTATTCACTGTAAATTCCATAGTCAAAAGTTGGAAGTCCCAAAGTATAGGGCTGATGGTAGATAACCAATCCACGCCTAAGACGACGTCACAACCACCCAGAGGAAGAGCAAAAAGTGAATGAGTACATAGATAACCCCCGAGAGATATGGGAGCCTCCTTATAGCAGCCATGACTCTTCACTTTGCCGCCATTAGCCACCACGACTTCAAAAGGTTTTGTGTTCTGTAATTGCCAACCCAAGTGTTTCACCAACCGAGAATCCACAAAACTATGAGAACTACCAGAATCAAGTAAGATTTTCACTATTTGGCTGCCAATGAACCCGACCATTTTCATAGTTTGAGGTGTTTGGTTGGATAGAGTAAAAAAATAAGCACATTCACTAAGTTCCATATGTTGTATCTCAGCCAATACATCATCAGGTGGTTTAAAAACTTCCTCATCATCGCCTAAGAAATCAATCATCAACAATTGACTCCGGCCACACTTGTGCCCAGGAACCCACTTCGCATCACAGAACCAACAGTCACCCATATCCCGTTTTCGTTGAATTTCTTCAGGGGAAAGCTTCCGAATGGGTAAATTGGGGAGCCGAGGAATGGTCACAGGGTGGGAATTAGGAGGCTGTGGGGTGGGTTTGTACTGAAGGAAAGGTTTCTGGGGACCAGATTTAAGTTCAACATACTTAGCATCCAATTGAAAAGCTATAGAAATAGCACCGTGAACAGATGCAAGACGTAATAATTTCACATCAAACCGCAGTTCTTTCTTGAGGCCACTAAGGAAACAACTCTTAAGAAGCAGCGGACCAACATCAGAAGTTCGATTAGCAAGCCGACGAAACTCAGTAACATAATCCTTAAGAGTACCTGTTTGACGGAGTTTGAAAAGAGATTCAGTGCAATCTTCAAATTTTGACGGTCCGAATTCCGGCAAAAGGTAGTGGTGAATTGATCCCAGCGTGGTGTTGTGACCAAATAGTCCATCCACCAGAACCATTGCAACGCCTCTCCTTCCAAATGAAAGGAGACGGTAACCACTTTTTGATGCTCAGGAGTTCCATAATAAGCAAAAAATTGCTCGGCCTTGTAAACCCAGGAAATTTGATCATCGCCATTGCTGAAGCGGGGAAAATCGATTCGATGTTGCAGGTAGGGTCGTTGTGGGGGTGCACCGTCATAGATCTCGCGGCGGGGAGTGCGTATGAGCTCCCCATCGGGAGGATCTGGTATGTGGTCCGCAAGCGGAGTTGGGCGACGGTCAGGATCCGAGGTCTCATCGCCAGGCCATCCCCCATAAGAGAGTTCACGGCGAAACTGCTCAAAACAGATCACGAGCCGGGCATTCAAAGTATCCGAGAAGGAAGACTGGAACGAAGCGACAGAAGCTTCGAGAGCAGCCATGCGCTCATCCATAGCCGTAAAACGAGTGGTGGTGGTGTGTCTGGGCATGCACGGAAGGGAAACCAGGACCAAAAATAGGTGATACCAATGTTAGGAACTAATTCAACCTTAACCTGTAGCAGCAAGGAATAACAATGGAGAATGGGAGTGAAGGAGAAGAAATGAGCTGTTCTCCTCTGTTGGGAATAATGTTTTTCAATTCATTTCATAATCAACCCTTACAACTATACGAACATATAAAGCCTTACAAATTAAGCCAACTGGCCAACTCAGCACAAAACAACAAAACATGACCAATTATAACTAATCCATACTAATTTACTTATAAAAATGTGATTAAGAAAATCACAGTTCATAATAGTACTCCCTATGAGTCGCACTACCTACCTCCGCAGCATCAGCAACTTCACCACCTCACTGTGGTCACTGGTATACAACAATCGGCTAACTGCGACGGAGGGACATGGGTGTCGCCGTCAAACTGGGCTTTCCTCAACCTGCTTATCCTCTGGTTCTTCCCTCCTCAACTTCCAAAAACAAAGTAAGCAACTCTATCTCTCTCTATCTGTGTTGCTGTTGTGGTATCTATTTCTTTGTTAACAAGAATATCAAATTAATTTCTTGCAGACTAAAAATTCAACTTTAATTCAATCATCTCCAACAACCCAGAAACCAAATGGAAGCAAATTTCCCACTTCTGTTTCTGTTGATGACACTCAAACGTGGTTTTGAGGACATGGGTGTTGGAAATTTTTTGCTTTGAGTAGAAAGTTCATTGTCCTACGTTGACTATTCTCAAAAGGTTCCACACTTTATGAGGTTTTGTCTCTTATAGAAAGTGATTGGAATGATGAACTTTGATGACTAAAAATGGGCTCACCATTGGGGTTGAGTTTTGGGGTGTGCTAATTAATTGATATATACATCTATCCGCTTGGCATTTAGAACACAGAGAAGTCTAGTTTTTCGGTGCTGAAATTCTAAACTTAGATTGTTGAATCCTGGTGGAACAGATGTCTGTGGAACTACAAGCAGTAGGGACGAAATTTCTGTTTTAAGGACATTGCGGTACGCAAACCTCGATTTTCAAATTGTCTGTTTTTATATTTTTGTATTCTTATTCATACTTTGTTAAATTCCCATTCGCATTTATTTATTAGCATATATAAATTATCATTGATTATTGATATATCTCCAACAATAGTTCTGTAGGGAATGTAAAGTCTGTTCATGGGTTGGTTTTAAAAGCCGAGCTTTCGGACGGGGACTTGTTGGTGGTGTTGAACCATGTAGCTCATGCCTACTTGAAATGCTCGGATTTCGACACAGCTCGTCCAGTGTTTGATGAAATGTCGCACAGGAACATACTCTCTTGGACGGTCATGATTGTTGGTTCGACAGAGAGCGGCATTTTTCTTGATGCGTTTATGTTCTTTTGTGATATGGTGGACAGTGGAATTTTACCGGATAAATTTGCCGCAATTGTCCAGACATGCATTGGGTTAGATTGTATTGAATTGGGAAAAATGGAGCTTGCGCAGGTTGTCGTAAGAGGCTTTGCTGCTGATTCTTATGTTAGTACATCTCTTCTTAACATGTATACAAAGTTCGTAAAGGTTGAGGGTTCATGTAGGATGTTTAATGCCATGACAGAACATAATAAAGTTTCCTGGAATGCAATGATTTCAGGTTTAACATCAAATAGCCTTCATTCTGAAACATTTGATCAATTTCTAAGAATGCAGAAAAAACGGAATCACACCGAATTTGTATACACTCACGTCTCAAAGCAGTCTGGAAGTTAGGTGATCTTGACAAGAGAAAAATTGTTCACAGTTACGCATCTGAATTGGGCATGGAGTCCAGTGTTCTTGTAGGAACTGCTCTTACTGATATCTACGCCAAATGCAAGCCTTTGTCTGATGCAAGATCTGTTTTTGACTTGAATTTCACCAGTTGTAAAACCAAATGCCATGTAATGCAATGATCTCTGGCTATTCAGAGTGTGTTCACAACCAAGAAGCATTGGCGCTTTTTGTGAGAATGTGTGCAAACAATATACAACCAAACAAATACACTTACTGGCTACTGCAGTGTTTTCAATGCAATAGCTGCGTTGAAATGTTTGCATTTAGGAAAGGAAATTCATGGGAGAGTTTTAAAGTCCGGGATATAAATTAAAGTTACAAGCATCTCCAATGCAGTTGCCAATGCATATGCCAAATGTGAGTTGCTTGAAGACGTACAGAAGGTCTTTGACAGGATAGAAGAGAGAGATTTAGTATCTTGGACAACACTGGTGAGTGGTGACTGCTTGTTCACAATGTTCTGAATGGAGACTGCACTGACAGTCTTCTCTAATGTGCTTGTTGCATGTGCCAGCCTTTGTTTCCTTGAGTATGGTCAGCAAGTCCATGGCCTCCTTTGCAAGGCTGGCTTGGACACAAAAGTGTATAGAAGGTGCACTAATCGATATGCATGCCAAATGTGGTAATATAGCTGAGGCACAAGAGGTCTTTGAGAGGATTTCTGAACCGGATCATATCAGGCTATGCTCAACATGGGCTTGTCGAGGATGCCCTTTGAACTCTTAAGAGAATGGAACAGATGGGTGTGAAGGCCAATGATGTGACGCTTTTGTGTGTTCTGTTTGCATGCAGCCACCGAGGTATGATAAAAGAAGGCCTCTATCATTTTCATCAAATGGAAAAATCATATGGGGTGGTGCCAAAGATGGAACATTATGCATGTATAGTTGATCTCTAAGGTCGTGTAGGCCGTCTTAATGATGCAGTGGAGTTCATAGAAAGGATGCCAATTCAGCCCAACGAAGTGGTCTGGCAGACTTTGTTGGGAGCATGTAGGGTACATGAAAATATTGAGTTGGGGGAGATTGCAGCTGAGAAGATTGTTTCGGTTACACCAGAATCCTCAGCTACCTATGTTCTTCTATCCAACACTTATATCAGGACAGGGAGTTATGAAGATGGACTTAGTCTGAGAGATGTGACGAGAGACCGAGGTGTGAAAAACGAACCAGGTCGTAGTTGGATTTCTGTGAATGGTAAAAGCCACAAATTTTATGCAGGGATCAACAACATCCTGAAAAGCATGATATTTACGCAAAGTTAGAAGAGCTGAGGGTGAAGCTCAAATCCATGGGTTACATTCCAGATTTGCGTTATGTATTACAAGATGTGAATAGAAATTAATACTATCAATTTGTTCAGTATTTCTTGTATAAGCATGTCAAGTTGGGGGGGACAAAATGTTCAGGTGTGGTATGTATGATCAACCTAAAGAGAAGTGGCAGCAACTAAGGGCAAATGAATCTTTAGACGATAAAATTCCGAGGGCGGAGCTGCCATAGTGCCATGTACATTCAATGATTTTTTTTTCCAGCTGCTCAGCTGCGGGATGACAATTCTAACTGTTAAACTTGATAATCATGGATAACGGTCCTGCCATAGTGCCATGTACATTCAATGATTTTTTTTTTCTTCAGCTGCGAGATGACAATTCTAACTGTTAAATCTGATAACCGTGAATAACGGTCCAAATGGATTAAATTTGGGTATGAAAATTCAGGTATATTTTGGATATGGGAAAAAAATATGAATATTCGGTTATGGTTTTGGATATAGTTATAGGAGTTCCCAATTCGTATCCGTTCTCGAATTCGAACCGAATTATATATAATATAATAGTATTTATATATAATATATATTTATTATTCACCGAATCTATTACTTTGAAAATACAAAAGTTTCACTGTGTGAGTTGCATTTTGTAGGCAAGTTAAAAAGTTTTGATATAAATCAAAATCTATAAGAATCCATACCAATACTACTTATGGGAGATATCAAAGATCATCCAACATTATCAATGTTTATTTTTAATTTTTAACGCTCCACAAGATCCATTCATTAAATCATTTTATACATTAAATATTTAATGACGAAATTAATATTTACTAAATTATCATTCAATTGAACGAATATATTTTTTGTATTGACAAAGATGGGTATAACCATTAACTGATGGAGAATTTGTTATCTGGTATGTATGGTTATAGATAATATCCGATGATTAATTGACGGTTATAGATATTATTACTTTTATAGTTATAGAAATATATATAATATTTCCGTCCCAAATTAAACTGTTGTCATTCCTAGAGCAGAGCATCGAGGTACATGCAGGCAACAGAAGAAAAACTGTGAATGCCAATTAAATATCATTGTGCAATTGACTCTGGTGGATTTTTGGCTTCTTTGATCACAGATAATTTTTCGGGCACAGGAGATGTACTGAAGGGGCTGTGTATAGGGTCAGGTAGCAGGATTGAATTCATCATTAAGGACCCTGTGGCTCACAAGTATTCAAGAACATCCACCAATACAAAGCTATTGAACCGTACAGCTGCACCTGATTTCATACCTCGTGATAAGAGGTGCAGTGGAAATCCTATTCCGAAGTCAGGCTTTTCAACTCATTTGTTTAGCGTTCAGCTTTGTTTTATGTAATGAGCTGGATAAAGGAGGTTGACTACTTTTCCTGAATTGTATATGGGGATGGGACATATTTTATCTACAACACTATGTATTACGGAAGGAACTCACATCAAAATATCAATCATTCATATCCACGAACTGCACCAGCTATTAATTCACATATTATATTAATTGTGTAGTTCACTCATATCATATCTTAAGGAGCAATACACCAACTATCATGTGATGTAGGGCGCATCAGATAGAAGAGAGTTTAAATGATAAAGACTAAATAGCGGAAATAGTCCCTGAGATATGCATAATTTCTCATTTTGGTCCCTAAGATTCCAAATCAATCAAAGTGGTCCCTGAGATTGTCCACCATCTATCATTTTGGTCATTCCGTTAGAGCTCTTGGCCAGAAGTTTAGACAATTTTCAAAGTTTCATAACTCAATCTTTTCTTAACCAAATTCGACCCATAATATATCAAAATGAAGATATGAAAGTGTAAAATAAGATTATACCTATTTGGAAGCCCAATAGTTTCTGGAGATGTCCGGAAAATAGCCTCAAAGTTGACTGGTCCGAGCGAAAACTTGAAAACTCACCGGAAACTCGCCGAAAACTGCGTAAACTTTAAATGTTCATAACTTCTTCAATACTCAACGAAATCAAGTGATTCAAAACGAAAATCATACTTCTCAACGAGACTAAGAGAATAATACATTTTTAAACGGCTAACTCGCCGTGGTTTGACCGAAAAACGGCTCGAAAGTTGTTAACTCGTTTTTCAACAGCCACTTTCGAGCCATTTTCCGGCCAAACCATGGCAAGTTAGCTGTCTAAAAATGTACCATTCTCTTCCTCTCGTCGAGTGGTATGATTTTCGTTTTTGAATTACTTGATTTCGTTGAGTATTGAAGAAGTTATGAACGTTTAACGTTTAAAGTTTACCCAGTTTTCGGCATGTTTCTGGTGAGTTTTCAAGTTTTCGCTCTGACCAGTCAACCTTGAGGCTATTTTCAGGACATCTCCGGTAACCATTGGGCTTTCAAATAGGTATAATCTTATTCTACACTTTCCTATCTTCATTTTGATATATTATGTGTCGAATTTGGTTAAGAAACGATTGAGTTACGAAACTTTGAAAATTGCCCAAACTTTTGGCCAAGAGCTCAAACAGAAGGACCAAAATGATGGACGGTGGACAATCTCAGGGACCACTTTGATTGATTTGGAATCTTAGGGACCAAAATGAGGAATTATGCATATCTCAGGGACTATTTTCGCTATTTAGCCAATGATAAATATGATGAATAGGTAGGGTCCACTATCTCTTAGTGTGAGCAAAAACCTGAAAATCCTAATAACTTTGGTTCTAATACCAACCTACGACGTAGACACCAGAAAGAACAGAGCTGCAGACTCTTAAACAAAAGAAAGACACATAAAAACGAGTTTACAACTCAAATATCAATATGATAATTCAAAACAACCTCCCCTTCTTCTTTACAAATACAAGTATTTATAGGCTTACAACTTAAAGTGAGAAATATGAAAAGACATAAAAAATAAAGCTTACAATATAACTCCCAAAAAACTAAATGATTTCATAAAATGTCATTAACCTAGGAATTCCATAGGCCACAAATTTAAAGTTAGATACATGCATATAACTCCAAAAATACATATATTATATTATAAAACTTAAATCCTAGCTACCAGTAATTTTATATAATAATACCTTTAGTCCTTGGCCTGAATCATTATGTGACGGTTTGGCTGTTACACTAAAACAATTTCTCTTAGAGATTTTTTTAGCATGGACCAGAGCATAAGATACACCGAGATCATTGAATGTTCAATCTTTTCATCCACCGAATCACTAATTGCAAATTTAGTCGTACATTCAACTTGTGGTTGATGCTATGTGTAGTCTCATTCTAGAATTTTCCTTTTCTCTACAAGGTGGCTAAAATCTTTTTACTCTTTTGCTTCTCCAATCTCCAACCCAAAATCTCAACAGTGTCTCCTATCTTTGTGGGGCTTTTGCTTAAGCTTGTGGGGCATAAGAAAATTTGACAGCCAAAACAGGACATGAACACTACAAGAAAGGCAGCAATCTGTGCCTTTGAAACAGCATTCAAAATCTACAAAAAGACAGCAACCTAGCAGTTGAAAACACCCTTCCTTCTGAGATGTCTCTCTTGCTTTGCTTGTACATATATATACATATATACATTATATATTCAGATACACATACACATCCATCTGGTCTTAATATTTCTGCCATCTCTGGGAGGATCTTTGCAGGTTCCAATTTACATGTGATGAACAAGACACACATAGCTAGGGACACTCACATATGATGTATATGATCCAGGTTTCTCTGCTTTGCTATGCTCCATGCAACTTCTGCAAATTATTTTCTTTTCTCATCATTGTAATTGCAATTATGTCATCTTCGATGCCTACAACCAACCCCGTGACCTCTATTTTCATTTTATTTTATTTTATTTATAATTTTATTTATTTTTTGGTTTGTATAATTTTTATTTTGTTATCTGGGTCTAGATCAATGACTCAGTGCGGTTGATTGCTCAAATCTAAATAGAACATTAGGTGCCCTTTGTGACTTAAGGCCATGCATAAGGATATGCTACGAGTAATGTTAGGAAGAACATTTGTTTAAATTATATTTTTTAGATCACATGATGTGGATATTGATGATTGAATTATTACTTAAGTGTTTAATTAACGAGTTTATTCTATATTTGTGACACATTATATGATCCATAAATGTGATCTAAATAGATGGTTTTCCTAGCGTTTTCATAATGCTATATATAGTCCATTGTTTTGTTTGTCGTAATTGATACGTAGATCACCTCCAAGATGATGAGTACATATTTCAAAACAGAGTTTTAAGTGTGTCCGAAATACGGACACATACGCTATATGTCATTATACAAATAGAGGAACATAATCTATATCTATATTCATCACTATATTAACCATATTCACCTCTATTTCAAAAAGCTAGAGCCAAAATATATATTGAATGCCCTAAACCACAAGGATGCAAAATGTGACTGCACCTTAAATATATAGTACATGCCTCATATTGTATCACTATGGTGGCTCTTTCGATGAATGCTATGGATATTTTTTGAAGCGGTAGACGAGTTGGTTGGTGGCACTACAAGAAAAATGGTTCTTGGGCACAAAATTAGAGACACAAATGAAGTGTTTGTGTTTGTTTAAACATCAATAGGGTGGAACAGTGCTCATTCCGTAATGGGCACCATGTATTGTGCCCAATGTGAAAAAAAATAGACACAAACACATTATTGGGCACATAACCATGACTTTTGTGCCTTTAATGTCAGCAATGGAATTTTTTTATTAATTTGCAATGACACCATAAATGTTATTGTGTCCTGTAATTTAATATATTTAAAATAAAAGTGGATTTTTTGTGACCTTTGTTCAAAATAATGTTTTAAACAAATTTTTTTTTTGTGCCCATAGAGGGCACATATAGAAATATAGTTGCTGCATTGTTGCTATTGGTTTATGAGCACAATTGTTGGTGCTCTTTGGTCTCAAAGGGCACAAATAATTTATTGTGCACAGTGCCCATATTTTTTTTATAGTGTGGTTTTCTTTTAGTTTTAAATTGGGTAAATGACAAAAAACTACCTCAACTATTGGTGTCACGACACTTTCATACCTCATCTTTTAAAGTTGACAATTTCATACCTCATCTTACGAATTTGTGCCAATGTTATACCTTCCGTTAATTGGCCGTAAATTTTTCAATTAAATGCTGACGTGACTTATTCGGGGCCCATTTTTTATTAAAAAAATTTTAAAAAATACTATTTAAAAAAATTATTTAATATTTTTTAAATATTAAAATAATAAAAAAAAGTAAAAAAAAAAGCCTCAGGTCATTTCGTTCCTCCCCCCCCTCTCTCATCTTCCTACAACCCAGAAAGAAGAAGAAAAAGAAAGAAGGAGGAAGAGAGGAAGAAGAAGAAGAAGAAAAAAAAAAAGAAAAGAAAAGAGGAAACACCCAGTTCATCCGCCCCACTCCACCCCACCCCCACCCCCACCCCCACCCCCACCCACCCAACCTGCAGAAGAAGAAGAAGAGAGAGAAGAAAAAAAAAAGGAACACCCAGTTCGTCCGCCCTCTCTTCTCCCCCATTTCATCTTCTCCCCCTTCTGCAACCGAGAAAAAAGAACCAAAAAAAAAAAACACCCAGATCCCCGATTCCGAGGGTGGAGAACCTGGGCGCAGAGAAATGGGGGGAATGGGTGTGGAGGGAAGAGGGTGGGTGTGAGGTTGGGTGCAGAGGGTGAGTGCGGGGAGAATAGGGGGTGGAGGAGGTGGGGAGGGGGGGAAGACAAAATGCATTTTTTTTTTGTTCTTTTGTTTTCTGGGTTTCAAGAAAGGGGAAGAAAAAATAGGGGAGAAGAGAGAGAAGAAAAAGGGGGGGGGGGGGAACGAGACGAATTGAGGGGTTTATTTATTTATTTATATTTATTTTAACTTTTCTTTATTATTTTAATATTTAAAAAATATTACATGATTTTTTTTAGTTTTTAATAATATTTTATTAACTTTTTAATAAAAAGTGGGTTTCGGATCAAGCAACGTCACCTATTTAATTGAAAAATTCACACCAAACTAACGGAAGGTATAACATTGACACAAATTCGTAAGATGAGGGATGACATTGTCAACTTAAAAAAATGAAGTATAAAAGTATCGTAAGACCAATAATTGAGTTAGTTTTTTATAATTTACCTTTTTAAATTTTTGTGATATCCCCGCTTCAGTGCTTCACACACTCGTGATGTCTTGATATGGCAAGTTGATGTGACGTCGCTAGTTTTAGTAATCGTTTGTGCTTGCATGTAATGTAAGATGTGTCACATCTATCGTCTTTAAGGCAAATTTGTACCATTTGTACTATTTGCTCTTAGCTCTTGTGGTTGCGCAAATTAAGGGTTTAACTTATGTGTTGGTTGAATTTTCTAATTAATTAAGAACATATATTACACAAATGAAAGTATAAAGGTTATTAATTTAAGAAGAAAACAATGCATGCCGATATCATTTTCCAAATATTTGGCAGAATATTTTTTTTGGCTTGAAAAAGGACAAAGCAATATAGCTGTATGAAGTCTTAGGCTGATTTGTTTGCATGGGTGCTCTCTCTGCACACAACAAGATTTTTACAGCAAAGCAATTTGTAGGCATTATATATGTAAGCTAAAAATTATGGAATGACGAAGTTGCGACAATGACCTTTTTTATTCTTGAGGGGTGGGGATACATGCACAATGAAAATGACCTTTTCTTCAATCTATTTAACGAATTAATCATATAAATATATATATATATATATATATATATATATATTTAAGTATTTATGCATGTAAAGAGATGTTCTAGTTTGCAATTAACCACATTTAAAGAAAGTGTGGACATGCATTTGATATGTGATCTATATGTTGTAGTTATTGTTAATACCTTTGCTATTGTGCTTGAAAATTTAGTTAACAGCAACTTAGAATGAATATATATGTAAATCATGTGTATGTATGTGAGACATCCAACCAAGAGAGGCACTTATCACTCAACTTTATACTTCAATTAAATTTTGTTTCCATTGTCACACTTGCATGTGAATGTACTTTCCCGAAGTTCAACTCACGTGAGTTTTTGCTAGCAAGAGTCACAAGAATCCTATATAAATATACTACTATGGCACTATCCTAAAGGATAATTTATTTATTTATTTATTAAAAAAGATAAAAGAATATTTCTTGGACACAATGTTTATGTATTTGTGTGTGATAGTAACTATTTCTTGGGTTTTTCCCGAAGTGAAATACAAAATTTTGGAACCATATGAAGGAGTACAGATTTGGTGTCAAGCTCTAAGTGGTGATTGTGCCAAGGCTTGTCATTATACGAGTTTTTTTTAATTCCATTTTCAAATAATATGGAATGTCACGAGAATCATTTCTAAATAAAGTAACACTTTCATTGCATGATTGTGCATGCCCTAATTAAATTGGTTCCAATTCTTTGTTGTGATTTTGTTTTTCATTTTGATTTGTTTTGTCACATGATTTTTTTTTTTTTTTTGGTACAGAGGAGGGCAGAGCCCGGCAAACAAACAAAAGGAAGCTAGGATCTCACATACAGGTCATGAGTCGTAATGCACCATAATTAACTTTCATATCACTTTCTAATTGAGATTATTATAAACAATTAAGAATTTTATTGTTGCTGTGATCTCACAAATACAAGAGAGTTTAGCACGTGCATATGCTCTACGTTGATTAATTAATTAATTAAAAATAAATAAAATATAAGCACGATTGTCTTAGTCGGGTTTATACCCCCAGAGTATTCCTGTATGAAACATGTGAATGAGAACACTCAAATCCTCAAAGAATCTTCTGCATCAACCTCCAACTTTTTGGCAACTAACAAGCCCTAAGATGAGTACGTAATATACGTTAATTTATCACCCTCAAATCGATGATAAAATAGAGCTTAAGATCATTTGCCTTGGGGTTTGAGGGCTGATAAAATAGAGCTTAAGATCCTTTGCCTTCGGCCTTCGGGTTTGAGGGTGAACTTCTGTGTACGACATCGTCCTATCCGATAAATTAACATCGCCTAACCCTCTATTTACGTGTAAAATTAATCAGAAAGAATTAATCCATCATCATCAACATCAACCAAATAGAAATTGCATGCATATATCCTCAGGTTTTCAAAATCAAGTAAAAAGGTTAATAAAATAAGGGGTTACAAAAGACCTGAGAAGAATTGGACAATAAAAAGAAAATAGTCACTTCAATTTGAT
Organism: Crataegus laevigata; assembly: GCA_963580275.1. Lineage (NCBI taxonomy): Eukaryota > Viridiplantae > Streptophyta > Magnoliopsida > Rosales > Rosaceae > Crataegus > Crataegus laevigata. Next base: position 6,372,953 of record OY756951.1, on the reverse strand, counting down.
AAAGAAATGCTAGCTAATAGGTTTCAAAGGTATCAAGACAAAGTATTGCTTATCTGTTTTAACTTGTTTTTTTCCTACTTTTCTTCAGTATGTTACGATAGCGATAAGCATCAGGTCACGCTCATTGGACAAACTTATTGAACTTCAGTATTTCGATTCATGCCTTTCAGCGAATTAATTACAAGTGGTGGACATTTCATGTATGGGTGATAAAACAAATTAACCCATTAGTACCTGATCAGCAAGATTTTTGAAAAATCAAATCAAGATTATGATGGATCTGTTTATATAATACAAAATCAAAGCACACCAAAACTAAGTGGGAAAATAATTGAGGGAAACCCTAATTCCTGGAAATATATATATATATATATATATATATATATTATTTTTATTTTAAATAAGCTAAGGAAACCCTAGAAATTGATCATGGAATGTAGCAGGGAAGTGCACAAATTATACATTTTTATGGAGGGCAAGAGACAAGGGTTGGGAGCAGGGTATGTGTATGGAGAGTATTGTTTGGTTGTAATGATTAATGGGCACACATGTGAATAGAGTTGGTACGTGATTTGTCTCTGTGGCGAATGGAGACAATGCTCGAACCAACAAGGACTAGCTAGCTGGGGAAAACTCTTGCTCTTAAGTCTCCTGTACATGTACATTTACATTATACATGTATGCACGTAGTGACTAAGTTTGATACATAATATAAAGGTCTCGTGATACATAAAAAGCACATATATATATTGACTGCAGATGGAAATTGGAATTATACTTGCATGCTTATTGGTATTTGGTGCTAGGTTTTTTTTCCTCATCTACCTGTCCATGGACGTAAATACATTTTTGGAAATATTTGATTAATCCTTTATAAGTTTATGTACATGCATCGTCCAAAAGATTAATGAATTTCTAATTCAATTATATATAACTTAGTCTGATCAGCAAGTTGCAGTGAAAATTCATATATCCTGCAATGAATATAAATTATAGGGTAAATTACACCATACCCCCTCAGTTTTGAGGTCTATTACAACCCTATACAATATCTTTAAAACATTTCACTTTCATACATCATGTATCATTTTATTTCAAAATAACACATCCGTTAGATTTTTCATCCATTAGTCTGTTAAATGCTGACGTGGCTGCCACATTTGTGCTGATGTGGATGCCACGTGGCAATTTTTTTTTAATACATTAATAATATTATAATATTAACCCTAATTTAAAATTAAAAAAAAACTAGAAAAACCCGAAACCCAGTTCCCTCCCCCTTCCCCCCTCCTCTCCTCCTGCAAGTAAACTGTACAAAAACTCCGGGATTTCGCCAGAGAAAAGGTTCCCCTGCAAGTAAAGGTTACGAAAAGTAACACAGACATAGAGATCTGACAGCAGAGGACCTCTTAAAGCGTTGAGATGAAGACTGAGAATCCAGAGGCTGGTCAGATTTCCAAAAATGCCACTGGGGATTATGTCGGCTAGAGCCACGCCGGGAAGATGAATCACCATGGCACGGTTGCTCTCACAGTTGACGCCAGCCCACGAACATGGGCTGGTCTGGTTCACATTCCAGAGCAGAGTTTGGTCGTCGACGGGGGAAGGCATGGCCAGTAGAGCGGTGCGGTTAGAAGCCAGATCTGGGGTGGGGGACGCGGGTGGGGTGAGGGAGTTATCATTTTTGGGTTTTTGGAGTTGCAGGAGGAGAGGAGGGGGGAAGGGGGCGAGGGAACTGGGTTTCGGATTTTTCTATTTTTTTTTTTTAAAATTAGGGTTAATATTATAATATTGTTAATGTATAAAAAAAAAAAAAAATTGCCACGTGGCATCTACATCAGCACAAATGTGACAGCCACATCAGCATTTAACAGACTAATGGATGAAAAATCTAAGAGAGGTGTTATTTTGAAATAAAATGATACTAGATGTATAAAAGTGAAATATTTTAAAGATGTTGTATGAGGTTGTAATAGACCTCAAACTTGAGGAGGTATGGTGTAATTTACCCTAAATTATAAGTAGACTTGGATTAATGATTGATAAGTATAAAGAACAAGTAGCTAGTGAGAACATAAAATCTACTGTCCTCGTGCATAAATATCTAATATTATGAATCTATGATTTTATGTTTATACGAATTTCAAAAAATTAAATTAAAAGGGGTATGATGAGCAGATAAGAGCTTAACCAATTTGGCCAGGTTGTATATATGTTTCTCTGCTTTTACTCAAGTTTGAATCATTCTATTTAATGTAGATTATTTCATCATTTGTCAAAAAAAAGTATAATTAATGAAATTGAACTTGTAGGCTAGAGATGATGAGAAGGTAAAAATGACACGTGTAGAGAAAGGAAGAGAGAGAAGGAGTGGACAAAAAGGGCAAACGGAGAGGAGGGGAAGAGGCTAAGCTAAAAAACCCCCCCGTGAGGAGTGTTTGGAGGCATTCCAGAACTCACAAACTAAACATATATCGATCATATTTTGTTGCTTCTCTTCTCATGCACTTGTTTCGATGGCTCGATGTTTGGCCACAAATCCACAGTTGCCACTCCCACCTCGATCCCTCTATCTCCATCACGAGATTATGATTCCGCCATCCTTCCCGCCCTTCACTTCTTTTTTTTCCCTTTCTACCCCTTTCTCTGTATCATTTTCCCATCTATATTCACTAATAATTCATAATTTTGGTGGATGCTATATGCATATATATATATATAATATTCAGAATGAATGAAAGACAGAAACTCTGTTTTGTTTTCAAGCTTATATCCGACCCTAAATGTTTTCTAGCTTATGATCAAGGGGCCTTAGCTTTGTGCATGTCAACTTGCAGACTACTCCAAAAACATGCATGTGAAGTGAAACTGATCACTCTTAATATCACTATTACTGTTTTTATCACCAGATACATAATATACAGAATACTTGGCTTTATAATTAAGACACGTGTATACAGGTAAGAAAGAAAACTTGGGTTTATACTTGGCTTAAATTATTAATCATTAGCAACTTTGCAGATATGATCTATGATTTTATGCTGAACAGCTTGAATATTATGTTGGAAAATGCCCATAAATTATTAGTTTAGGACACCTGGCTTGGTATGCATTTCTTTAATCAAGGACATTAACGTGATCTTATATTATAAGGTGGTTAATTAACTTAACTTTTATATCTGAAAATTATTCAGCAATAATTGATGAATTCCACTTTATCATGTATATACATGATATGATGAATATGTGTGTTTCATGTTAAATTAAGTTGTGTAGTGAATAAATCATGTTGAATTCCACTTTTTCTGGAACCATTTGGTCTAGTGCATTGCTCTACCCAAAAAATTAAGTAAACTTTAGGTTTAAGAAGCCTATTAGTATTAATATAATAAGAAGACAAATGATGAGTTATGTGCAATTAATCATCCCAAGGATTAACAAGGAATGTTATCCCTTGCCATGCGATAAAATATGGGCAAAAAAAGGAAACAATTTTGTACTATGAAATAGAAGGGCATGTCAGTAATTGCAGCCAGAATCTATTATCTGTAGTACATTACTAATTTGTTGTGAAAAAAATAAACTGAGGCAGTCATGTGCAAGGAAGAAAACAGGTGATCATCTAGATTTGAGAGCTCATCGCCATCTTATAAAAAGCTTTCAGAGCTTTTCAGAGACTTGTGTAAGGAAGAGAGAGAGGAGGGGAAAGAGAGAAAGCTGGTAAATCTGAAATATATATCGAATCCGATATCCTACTTTTTCCAGTTTCCATGGTTTCTAGGGAGCACAAGAGGGCAGCACTCTATGAGAAGCTACAACTTCTTCGTTCTATTACTAACTCTCATGCTGTAATTCCTCCTGCTGCATTCATTTCTCAGGCTTTCCCTTTATCGTATTGGCCTAAATTTCTCCAAGTTTTATATATACTAAACCACACTTGTTCTTTCCATTCACACAAAATACATGCAATTGGTTTCATTTTTGTGTTGGCTACCCCCTGAAAATATCTTATTTCTGCACCGCTCTCTTGATTTTAAAACCGATGAAAAATTATTATTATGAGTCGACCAAGATTCATGGTCCAAAGAATTCATAGTCACCCACCTTTAGATTTGATATCAAAGGTTGAGATTAGAACAACAAAAGCACATCATTTATTCTTCACCTTTGATATCAAATCCAAGAGTGAGTGTGATTATACTGTTTCCTTGTTGCTTGATACCATGAGAATATTTATGTTAATATTATATAAGAAAACAATTTATTTCTGTGGTTTGTTAAGCTTATCAAGAGAACTGAAACAATATTATAAGTAGTACGCTGTGAGTCGTCAAAAGCTAAAAGTTTTAACAGTTAGTGTATATGTTTGTCTCTATGATGGCTGCCATTCGATAGATATTCATTTTCTGAAAGATCTCAGTATCCCATATGTTATCTTGATTACGGTCGAACATTAGAATTAGATTAGTTTCTATTTGTGTAATTTACTTAAATCTTTATATCTAAAGAGAGAGATCAATTAATTTGGAATTTCATTATAAGTAGCAAGCCGTCAATTGTACCCATGGCAAGATGTTCTTACATGACAGTACTTCTTTAATTATCTAAATCTATGAGAGTGTGTGCGCGTATATATGTATACATATATGTTGATTATATATATATATATATATATGAGTGTGCCTCTGTGTGTGTATATATGTTCATTATTGATATCATCAAATGTATATGACAGTATAGTTTTTGTTTGTGCATGTGTCGCAGCTAAACAAAACCTCAATCATAGTAGATGCCTCCAAGTACATTGAAGAGCTAAAACAAAAGGTGGAAAGACTGAATAAAGATATTGCAAATGCACAAACTACTTCATCATCAAGTGACCAAAATCCATTGCCTGGGGTACTTATACAGACAGAATTCACCCTTTTCCATATCTAGCACTATGATCAATTTAATCAGTATCCTTTTTAGTTGTATGGGTAGTAATATATAATGGAATTTTAATTTGTTATAACTTGTACATGTCCTTATTATTCAGCAGGTTACAGTGGAAACCCTAGAAAAAGGATTTCTGGTAAATGTGTTTTCTGAGAAGAGTTGCCCAGGTTTGCTTGTTTCTGTACTTGAAGCTTTCGAAGACTTGGGTCTCAATGTCCTTGAAGCTAGGGTTTCCTGTGCAGACAGTTTCAGGTTACAAGCAGTTGGAGGAGAAGTAAGACATTTCAATTCCTCTCTATATATAAATAATTATTGCAAGAGAATTATATACATGTTAATGACAGCACCTATAAGGTTATTTGACTTTGATGTATAGAATGAAGAGGAAGGTGAGAGCATTGACGCGCATGCAGTAAAGCAAGCAGTGGCAGTGGCTATAAAAAACTGGAGCGAAAATACCGAAAATTAGTAATCAAGATTCGGTTGCTATACATAACTACCTATTTATGTTCGTGATGACGATGATGATCATTTTTTGCTTTCTTGGATAAACATCCTCGTTTGGCTTGTCTCTTGTTGTAGCTAGCTAGGTTGGCATGATGATGTTGATTATCAAAGAATTAATCAAGCTTCAAACAACTTAATTAGACCAGTTTCGTTGTAGTTGTAGCTATAGCTGGCTAGGATGGCTGAATGTGTTGATTATCAAGGAATTAATAAAGCTTTAAACAACTTAGGTACGAATGTTTGATCAATCATATATAGATCCTCTTAATATGAATGGGATAAATTAGCTCCTGATTAAACAAAAAGAATAATTATTCAACTTCGAGTTTATCTGAGGTAGGCACGTTTTGGCTGACACTCGAAGGTGACGAAGCCATATTAGGATGCATGAGAACTATGAATATAAATAAGACTTATAAATTTAGTTGTAATTTATATGCAAATTTAATGAGGAACGTGTTCAAAGCATACTAATTTAGAACACTAAAAAAAAAATATAAAATTGAATGAATAAAAGGATGGGTCCTATGCCGAGAGGACTCGAAGATGTTGATGCGAAAGTGTCCTGACGCCGGGATTGTACGCTTCGATTCTAAATCCTGAGGGGGTGCAAAACAAACATGAGTGGACCAAGTTGATATAATAATAATAATAATAATAATAATAATAATAATAATAATAATAATAATAATAATAATAATAATAATAATAATAATAATAATAATAATAATGAAACAGTTATCACCCCCAAAGTTTTATGAAAACTAATAGCATAATATGTAACAGGTTTCCGAAACCCTAGCATGCCATAAAACCTTAAACAAATATATCTCGTATATAGCATGCTAAAAAGTGGTATCCAATAACAATATCTCCCGGCCCAATGCCAGCTACTATGTCTTTGTGCCCGAAGCCAGAGATTATTTATCCCAGCCCAATGCCAGCTCTATGTCTCTTGGCCCGAAGCCAGAGATTATTTTTCCCAGCCCGCAACCAACAACCATATCCATCGCCCGTAGGCAGAACATTGACCACTAGATAGGCACAAAACCATTGAACATAGTCTTTCCAAATAAACATCTTCATAGTATAAAATCATTCATCATCTATACTATAAATAAGTGTGTAAAAGCATGTTCTAAATAGTATATAGTCATCCATCATATATACTGCAAAGAACACTAGTTTGATAAAATATGGTAATTCAAAATATTCTTAGTAAGCATAATATCTCATAAAACGTTTCATAAAACGTAGTCATTAAATCATGTTTTTCATGTATGCATTTCTACTATTAAAACATGCATTTTAGAAGGGGTCCACTCACAAATACTTCACCGTCGAAGTGCCACGCAAACTAGTGAAGACGGAACGCCACAATAAATGCACCTAAGCACATAAAGAGTTTAATTAATAAAACTCTATTCAAACGATAGAATTTAGGAAAACGGACGTCAAAAACGAATTCAGAACGTCGAATTACCCTAAGAAGAATCCTGGGTAAATTTCGAAAAAGTCAACACAAAGAATATTCTAGGAATATTCCCTGAATGAATATTCCATCTAGATCAATGGGTTGGGCTGGTTCTCATTAGATTTGGGCCGAACGGTCCTAAGGGTTAAAGGGTTTAAGGCTGGGCCTTAAAGGGCCACCGGTTTAGGCCTAGGGTAAAAGGCTAAAGGCTGTGGTTTTGGGCTTCGCAAAGGCTTGGGCTTAGCGGCCCGGCTCGAAGCTTTGGCTAAGGAACTTGGGTTAGTTGGGTTTAACTAAATGGATTAGGTTGTCTTAAGGCTTTGGGCTCAGGCTCAATGGCCCGAATGCCCCATTCTACACGGCCCTAAGGGCTTGGTCATTTTCTTGCCAAGGAATGAGACCGGATTTTGGCCGGAGAACCGTCGAGCTCCGATCGAGCTCCAAACTCAACTATTTCAAGCGTAAAACTACTCAAATTAAAGCTAAAGAAATAAGGAGTGGGATTATACCGTTGTGATCTCCCATCGTGGCCGGGATTCACCGAAAAAACTCCTGCAACGCATGGGTTCGACGCCGAAAATTAGGGAGTTTTTCCCCGCCATGTTTCTGTGTACAACAACACTCATCACACTTCATTTATTGCCGTGTGACATAAAATGGAGAGATAGAGGTTTCCCAATGCTTACCTCACGTCAGAAAGATGAGAACTCGCTGAAGAATGAAGTTGCAAAGTAAGGGTGGCCACGGGGAGGTTGAAGTGATATTCCCTCGATTTTAGCTCCTTGAAATTCGCAGTGAAAGAAGGATGATGCTCGTTAAGGTGGATGGGTGAGTAGGTGTCATCGGGAAAAGGGATGAGAGAGTCTGTGTGAGAGAGGGAGAGAGTGCGAGTGAGTGAGAGTTCCCATAGAGAGATCGGGGATAAGAGAGAGATCGAAATAACTGGGTTAGGATGGTGCCACGTGGTAGCCAATGAAGAGAGGGGAACAGAGGGACAAAAACAGGGGTGAGCCCCTTGGGCACACCATTTAACACCAAAAATAATATTTTAAACAAAAGATCCCACAACCCAAAATGAATTTATAATAATAACCTTCCATTCTGAAAAATCCGTGTAACGCCCCACGCCCAAAATATTTATTTTCAGGACATATTTCTCATGGTATGCCCAATTTCAATTTACATGGTTAATTTATTTCTACTTTACTCCACTAATCTTTATATAAAAGCCTTAATTCCACATGTTCTCAATAATCATTATTTACAAGCCTTAGTTCCACTCAAAATTCATAATTATAATTACTTACCAAATGTATGATATTGTTTTTATAAATTAAACCCATTTCTTTCTTTTGGACCAATTTCCATTTGGAAACCTTTATCCTCGAATTTATTTAAACTCACATATTTTTATGGCTGCATCTAACTTCTCGTTAGACTGCCTACGTACCCTAAACAGGGATCAAGCCATTTGTAGTTCACAATTTATTCTATTCTCCATTTTCGAAAACGTTTCTAGTTTAGGTCACATTCACCCTTAACTTTCACAATCGAAACACATCAAAGGGTTATCATATATGGATTCAAAATATTGAGATTTGCATGAAAAAGACAGCGTTGGCTCACTGGCCACGCGCCGCAGCACGTGGCGGTCGGCCACCCCGCCTCGTCTGAAAATTCAACTATTTCAAAAAATTCCCAAATTTTACAAAAATGTAGATTTCAATGAGATGAACAACTTTTCATACCTGCGACCATGGCCAATTTGGCCTAGAAAAGCCTCAATTAAACACGAACCCACAAGAACCTAAGATTTTAGGTGATCTCGATCCTCTAACTCTGGTGCTTCGCCACCCCAACAAATGGTTGGACTTTGTTCCAGACCTTAAGGGGACTCTAGTGGTGGTGTTAATTGGAGGAAATCATTTTAGAATTCACCGGAAAAAGAAGAAACCCACCGGTGCCACAGAGGGTTTAGGGCTTCGAATCGTAAAATTTAATAGGAAATCTAAAAATATACCACCATAGAGATGTTGGGCTCGTCAAGATCTTTCCAAGGCCACCGGAATCACCTCCAATGGACATCGGGTGGGGAAGTTATGATCAGGTTGGGTTGGCAGAGAAGGGGATTCGGTCATCTCTCCTCCTTCTCCCTCATTTCCCTTATTTCATTTTCCCCTATTCGTCCATTTTTCTTTGATTTCCTTTTCCTTTCTCCTTTCTATTCTTTCCTTTCGATCTCAGCCATCCATCATTTATTTTTCTTTCATCACAGCCACACACGTGGCACAACTTATTGCTCCAGATTTTTGGAATCTTCCAAAAGTAATTAAAATTACCAAAATATCCCTGACTTTAAACGCTAATAACTTCTTCGTCATAACTCCGTTTCACGAACGGTTGCGCCCACGCGTTCGTGAGGTCGAGCTCTATTAAAAAATATAAATTGTGACCTCGAAAGGTCTATAGATTTAAATAGTTAATTTCTAAACTTTAAACCTCGTAACTAGTTTAATTTAAAACTAAACTCAAATGAATTAATATAATTTCTCAATTCTTTTCACATATTCATAATTATAAATATCAAATTCATATATTTAAATTTTATATCCAATTCATATAATTAAATTTTTTTGGGTATTACAATCCGGGACTAGTTGTCACATTATCAATATCAATAATTCTGATTCTCTAGTTGATTAATATATTAGATGTTGGATTTTTGGATAGGCGGGCTTGTGGGGCCCTACTCTAACAACACCGATATTGTCCTCAACTTCATCACCTACCAAATCCGTCAGGTTTGGGATTTTATCACAAAATGCCTCGATATTAGTTAGAGTGGGGTAATCATATTTAAACCCCTTTGTTTGCTTTTCACCCATCGATGTGGGATTACAACACTCCCCATCACGTGTAACCCTATTTAGTGGTTCACACGTGGAGATTCACACATCGGTAATTGAAACTCAGATGTCGGCTTTATGGTAAGAGTTCATATTTGTTTTCAATGGAACTCATAATCGACTCTATGTTAAGAGTCTAGACTGCTCTATGTTAAGAGTCTAGACTTGTTTTCAATGGAAATCAGAGGTCGGCTCTCTGGTAAAAGTCCTGGCTTGCTACCTTCTTGGTGACAAGCTTGTTGGCTTGCACGGGCCTGAACCTTGGCTCTAATACTATGTTGGATTTTTGGATCGTTGGGCCCGTAAGGCCCCACTCTAACAACACTGATACTGTTCCAAACTTTATCACTTGCCAAATCCGTCAGGTGTGGGGTTTTATCACAAAAGGTCTAGATATTAGTTGAAGTGGAGTTGGGATTCCAACATTAGAGTGCTTGTAAGTGGCAGAGTGACCACAATCCACTGAAATTTAGTCATGCTTCAGTTCCACTAAGATAAAATATTTACCATGCTACTGGAAAATCAAGAGAGTACTAAGAGCAGAGATCCAAGAAGTAGAATTTCAATCGTGCGTTTGACGGAATGAAGGCCCTACAGAGTACAATGTAAAGGTACATAGTGGCCAAGGGAATTTCGTTTCATAGTAGTTGGAGTATTGTTAATTTATGCAACCGAAGGCCTCAAAATGATTGGAGCTATATCATGACCAAACAAAAAGTGAAAATGACTGGAGAACAAGGCTTATCTTGCAAATAACCAATAGGCAATAACAATCTCACACCCACCTTGGTGGTTCTTAATAAGAAATCTGTATTATATGAACGTTGTAATTTACTAGACCAATAGACTAAGGAGAAAAGTGATAAGTATGCATAATTTCTAAAACAAACGTCAAACAGGACGAAAATAGTGAACTCAACAAAGTATGATCATCCCAGGATGGGTGCCTCGTCAAAACCTCGTTAGGTGGCAAAAACCCTGTGGGAAAAATGCTCCTAATCATAGGAAAAAGAGTACATTAATATCAAGTGAATATGCTAGATACCCCCTGAGTTAGACATAACTTCTAAATAAGAGAACTATAAGCGATTCAATTCAGATAATTTATGCATACCAATTCCTTGGACGAGCTTCTAAAAAGTAAACTTGGGTAATGACTTAGTGAAGAGATCGGCCAGGTTATCTTGGGAACGGATTTACTTGACTTCAATGTTCTGATGCTACTGCTACTAGTGTGAGTAAAAAAACTTTGGCGCTATGTGTTTGGTGTTGTCTCCCTTGATGTATCCCTTCTTTAACTACTCGATACATGATGCACTGTCGTCAAAGATTGTCATAGGAAGGTCAACGACTGATGTAAGACCACTAATGCTTCAAATATGTTTCATAACTTCTCTCAGCTAAAAGCATGCATGCGATGCTTCGTGCAGGGTAAGAATCTCAGCACGGTTCGACAAAGTCGCAACTAGCATTTGCTTGGTAGACCTCCAAGATATAGTGGTGTCTCCAACGGTAAAGACATAAACCATTTGAGAACGTGTCCTATGTAGGCCAGATAGATATCCAGCATTTGCGTAACTAACAAGGTAGAATCAATCTGAGGACCATAAGGGGCAGTAACACTTAAAGATTCGTGGGTATAAAGCAAGGCCAAATCCGTCGTACCCTTGAGGTAGCGAAAAATATCTTTAACACCATTCCAATGCCTACTTGTGGATGCATTGTTGTATCTTGCCAAAAGATTAACAGTGAAGAAGATATCGGGTCAAGGTTCTTAAAAACGCTAGGCGCTAGTCGAGCGGCGGGCTAGCGCCTAGCGCCTAGGCGGATTTAGGTAAATTTCTTGTATATCTTGTAAATAAGTGCATATTAACACTTACAAAAAAATTATACTTAAATGAAATCCATGGATAAGATAATAAAAGAATGATAAAATGCAAAAAAAAGTATCCAACAAGTCCAAAATTCAAAAACACATTAAGCATATATGCCATATAAGGAGGAAAATAAAGAAATTTAGTAATGTAAGATACTTATCTTTAGCATTCTAGAATTTAAGTTGATACACAACACACCTATTCTATAAAATTAACAAAATTTCAAGGTATAAACAATTAAACATAGGCGCATGTAGTATTGGTACCAACTGTCAATGAAAATGTCTGGACCTTAGGGTGATAGAGCAATAAGAGATGACATAAAGTTAAGACTTAAAACAAATTTCACAAAAAAAAATAAAATAAAAAATAAAAACTGCCCAGCTGCCTAGCACTGCCTAGAGCCAACCTGATTTTTCTACCCATTTTGCCCAAAATCGCCAAGGTTTCCAGGCGGCCGCCTAGGCCCTTTTTTAGAACATTGGGTCTAGTGCATTGAGCCAAGTACAATAAAGCCTCAATTGCACTTAGGTAAAGAACTTCAGGTTCCAAAATCTCTTCCTCATCCTCCTTTGGACGGAAGGGATCTCGTTTAGCATTTAGAGTCCGAACGACCATGGGTATACTCGAAGGCTTCATTTTATCCTCATTAAAATGACGCAACACCTTTTGGGTGTAGTTCAATTGATGTACTAGGATTTCATCCAAACAATACTCAATCTTCAGGCCGAGACAATATCGAGTTTTCCTAAGACTCTTTATCTCAAATTCCGATTTCAAGTATGCAACAATTTCCTCAAGCTCTGTGAGAATCCCAATGAGGTTCATGTCATTGACATAAACTGGAATGATTGCAAATCTAGAATGTGACTTTTTTATGAACATGCATGTGCATAATTTGTTGTTCACATAACCCTGACTTGTCAAATATTCACTCAGACGGTTATACCACATCCATGTAGATTGTTTTAATCCATATAGTGACCTCATCAACCTAATTGAGAGAGTGTTTCGTTGTCTAGAACTATTTGAACCAGTCAATGGAAGTCACTCTGGAACTTTCATGTATATTTCCGTATCTAGATCCCCATAGAGATACATAGTTACCACGTCCATAAGCTGCATATTCAGTTTTTCAGAAACTACCAAACTGATTAAGTAGCGGAACGTTATAACGTCCATTACGGGGAATACGTCTCTTTTTAATCGATCTCAGGGCGCTGAGAGAAACCTTACGCTACGAGGCGTGTTTTGTATCGCACTATTTCATTCTTCTCATAACGTTGCTCATGAAAACCTATTTTTAGCCAACGAGTTTCACACGTGGTGGTGTAGAAATAATAGGTCTAAACACTTTACGTTTCGCGAACGAATTGAGTTCAACCTGGATTGCTTGTTTCCAATTTGACTAATTGGTTCTACGTCGGCATTCATTTATTGAACGTGGTTCAATGTCATCGCTAAGCATGATGTCAGTAGCTACTGAGTACCAAATACATCGTCGATGATCATCTTATTCCTATTTCAAACCTCATCCAATACTGCGTAGTGGACCAAAATCTCACGATTCTCGAGAGGTTGACATGTTTCATCTAAAGTATCACCGTAATCTAGAATAATCTCATGCATAGGAATGGATGGGTGAGCAATGGTCGAATTCAAACTAGGGTCACTAATTATGCCATTTTCCTTTTTCGGGGCTGTGAATCTTTTGAACCAATGGGTCAGCCACGCTTCAGGGTCCGAGCAAATGATTGGCTGTCGTCAATGTACCTTGCCACGTGAAAGGTGCGACCTCCCCATCTTCAGAGATAGTTTAGCCTTCCCAGGTGGGTTGTTGACGTATACAGGGTACATCTATCCTTATAGGTGCGTTTACAGTGGGTATATATGATCTTGTCACATTTGCTAGATCATTAAAAGCATCTGGCATGCTTTGAGCAATGCTCTGAAGATCTACAATTCATCACACCTCAATTTCAGACTGGGCAATGTGAGGATCTAAATGAGACATAATGGGAGCATAACATGACAATTCACGACGTTCTACAAGAACGTTAGCATGCTTATCTCCCCCTAACAACGAGAAGACTGTCTCATCAAAGTGACAATCCGCAAAACGTGTTGTAAAGAGATCTTCTGTGAAAGGTTCTAAGTAGCGAACAATTGATGGCGAATTATAACCAATATAGATTCCTATTTTTTCTCTGAGGACGCATTTTGGTACGTAGTGGCGGCACTATTAGCATGTTGCGTGTGAGCAACAGGCAAACATATGACCATCATGTCGATGCATAAACCAACACTATAAAGTATCTAAATGGTCTGGATATTGGTTGGATAGGTCCACAAATGTCCCCTTGAATCCTCTGAAGAAACTTAGAGGGGTCGTGAATGATCTTTGTATGTGAGGGTTAAGTATTCAACTTCCCTAAAGAACACGCTTTGCATGGTGGGAGTCTAACATAAGGAGGTAACCGATGCCTACGAGATGATTTAAGGATACCGAGCATCATGTCACGTCCAAGATGTCCTAACGGTTATGCCAAAGCAACAAAGTGTCTTGGAACTCAGGCATAGGGTCGGCCACACTGTGGGCTTCTATGTCGTGAATGGTTGTGATGTACAACCCACTTGGCAGGCATTCCAACTTCTCGTGAATACGTTTATGGCCATATTCATATGAAGTGATACAAAGAAATTCAGAACCATTATCTTCAGTGGTTTCAATATGATATTGATTATCTCGAATATTTCTAAAACTCAGCAACGTTCTTCCAGAACGTGGAGAATAGTGTGCCTCCTTAATGGTTAAGATAATACCATTGGACAACATGATGCAGGCATTTCAGTATCCTTCAATCAAGTTGGATGGGCCTGATGGAGTTGTCATAGGAGCTTTCTTAGGTATTAAGTTAGTAAAATAGTGTCGTTCACCCAAAATGGTGTACGTGGTTACACTATCTCCCAGACAACTAACTTCCCCATTAGACATATCTAGAAATAAATTGATTAAATTGGTCACATGAATAGATATAAGTTCATTCATTCAATTAAGCAATTCGAGAAAATAATATCCATTTAAATAACAATCCATAATTCAAAACAAACCAAAACCAAACAAATTATTCCAAATATTTAGAAAAAAAAATTGTTCAAAAGTAAACCATAAACCTAGAAAAATAGGGGGGAAGGACCGGCCACTCCTAGTAGGTTCGGCCACTAGAGGTATACACCCTAAAAACATGTCTAATTTATTCATTCATAGGAGCTGATGCCTCATGAAAATCTGGTATCTCCATTAATGTAGTAGCATATTTTGGATAATCCACATGTGCAAAGTTAGACTCACGACGGGAATGATACTTAGCAATAGCCTCGGAGGAAGCTCGACATATGCGTGACTAATGATCCCTTGATCCACAGTGGTTGCGCATGTCTAGTTTAGTAGAAGTAGGCTGAACGGGAGCTTTGCCCTTATTCTTGAAGTTTGAGGCCTTATGAGCAAGTGGTGGACGTTGCTAGGTCACATTTCCTCCCTTAGGTGTAGTACTTTGTTGACCTTAGGCCCGTGGTTGGGCTTGCCACCCATTGCCATGGTCATTACAATTCTTTTGTTGTTTATGGCTGCTATAATTGGTCGCATGCGTTTCAGGCGTGGTGTTCTAGCCAGTAGATCGAGCTTGATGTTTCTTCATCAAAAGTTGGTTCTACTTTTCAGCGATAAGTAAAACAAAGATCAAATCCAAAATTTTGGTGAATTTATATGCCCTATATTGTTGCTACAGGATAATATTGGTGGCATGCAAGGTCGAATAGGTATTCTCCATGAGATCTGATTCTGTTAGTTCCACTTTGCAAAATTTCAACAGTGAACGGATTCTACAAACTTCATAGTTGTATTTATTCATGGACTTAAAGTCTTGGAAGTGAAGGTGCTGCCAGTTGTGTCTTGCTTTAGGCAAGTATATGTCTTTCTGGCGATTGAAACGGTCAGCCAGAGCAAGCCAAAGGGTGTGGGGGTCCTTCACAATGAGGTACCCAGTCTGCAGTACATCATGGATGTGTCTTCGAATGAAGATCATTGCAGTAGCCTTCTAAGCTTCGTCAACAGGTTCATTGTTGATAGGTGTCTCAATGGTGGCTTTAATACCCTTTGCAGTTAGATAGAGTTGCACGTCTTGAACCTACTTAAGATAGTTTCTTCCGGAGACTTCTAGAGTGGAGAAATCGAGCTTGTTCAAGTTCGACATGTCCCTAAAACGGAGGGAAAAAAACGTGATTAGTCATATGGTAAACCATAGACATATATCATAGAACATACAGGTTTTGGTTTAATTTATGCATGAAAACTATAGGTTTCATGTGGTATGTTTTGAATGAAAACTTCAGGTTTCAAAGGCACTAAATTTGAAACTACAAGTTTAATTTAGTTTTTATGAACAATTAGTTCATAAGGAAAGGTTCCTGCAAGAAACACAAAATGCAATATACTAATTTAAATATAGTGGGTGAGTTTTTTTGGGAACTCAAGTGTGAGAGCTTTGTTACTACGAAGGTATGTCAATGGTTCAAAGTATAAAAATAAATTATTGAATCGTTAATGTCTAAAAGTGATCTTGAGGTTAATAATTTTAGATTCATTATCAGATTAATGGACTGCATGTCACTTTTAATTAATTCAATAGATCGAGACCAAACATGGTTGATCGTAAAAGCAAAATAAGAATAAAATAATAGCATTGGGTCGAAAATACTATAGCCCAAAAATTTAGGCTGCGTGCCATAAGCAAAAGAGCTCGGGTTGTGTACAGCTGCAAAAGCACCCCTCGGGGTGGTCTTCAGGCCACGAGCCAAGTTTGGGAGCCCAGTAGCAACGATTACTAGCGTTTGGGCCAGAGAGTTGGGCACGAGAGCAAGCCCAGCAAAATGCTAGCCTGAGGTTCGCATGGGGAGCGCAGTCGAGGCTGGGTCCGAGTTGGGGCAAGCTTCAACCCAGCAAACAAAGCTACGAGAAGGGGGCTAGGGTGCGTGACATAGCCCAATGGGCTATGGACTGCTACAGGCAGGCTCAAACCATGGGACAACGGGCCAAGAAAATGTTGTAGGTTTTCTTGGATGGGTTTAAGGGACTTCAGCCCTTAGAGATCTAAGAAGGCCAAAGGTTTGGGTTGTCTAGGTCAGCATAGCAAACCCAAAAGGGTGTTGCCGTGTGGTCAACTTGTCTAGGCTTCAGGCTAGCGGTGGTCCATGGTGTCATGGTGGGTGTTGTGGCAGGGGTGCTGCATGGTGCCCAAGAATTTTAAAAAAAAATTCGACGTAGGTAGGGTTTTCCAAACCCTAGATTTGCTTCTAATTTATTTTATATACATTGACTCACAAATTCCACATAGCAAATATAATTGCGTAATGCATGAAACAAATATATATAAACATAGAGGGTTCATGCATCATGGGGAATGTTTTCCTGCTTTGTGGACGTTTCAAATATCTTTTTTTTATTTTAAGCGTACCTGATTAGCAGAAAACAAATATAAGCCTTTGAACTTTGTGGATGATAGCCTCATCCTACAATCTGTCAATTCCTCACCTTCTAGCAAAAGTGTGCTGATAACGTGTTTAGGCTTATTTAATTGAACGATCGTTAGGGTTTAGAAAGAGGGGGCTGACGACAATTAGAGAGGAGAAAGTGATTTAATTATGAGGTGTGTCTGAGTCATCCCATTGTACCTTTATTTATAGTAGTAGGATAAGCAAAAACCTTACCCTTTTAGGATTACAACATTTAATAGGTAATCAACTCTTAATAGAAATATAAGATACATTTTCATATCTATTAGGATTTACACAATCACACTCCTATTATAAATACAACTGCAACATGTTATTTTTTTTCATTATTTTTTGGGCCAGAAAGGAAGTTTGGCATGAAAACAGTCCAAAATATATGTAGAAAAAATATGCCAGGTAAATTACATAGTAACCCATCAAGTTTGACGTCTATTACAACCTCATACAACGTCTTTAAAACATTTCACTTTCATACATCATGTACCATTTTATTTCAAAATAATACATCCGTTATATTTTTCATACATTGATTCGTTAAACACTGACGTGGCTGCCACATTTGTACCACGTGGCAAAAAAAATTTAATTTTTTTTTTTAAAACCTAGATCTTCTAAATAAAAAAAAAACGCGCTGAAACCTTATCCCCCTCACCGCCACAACCAGCTCCTAACCCATTCTTCCCTCTCCTATTCAACCCCTACCACCACCCACTACCACCCCCTCCCTTCGGACTTCACTCCGCAGCAGCTCCTCGACACCCTTCGCAGCCAAAACAACGAGTCCTCGGCGCTCCGCCTCTTCGGCTGGGCCTCCAAGCAGCCCAATTTCATCCCCGACTCCACCGTGTACGAGGAGGTCCTCCGCGAGTTTGGAAAGGTGGGGTCTTTCGAGTCTATGAGGAGCATTTTAGACGAGATGAAGCTCGTCGGCTGCTCGATTAGCTCAGGTACTTTTTTTTTTGTTCAGAGCTACGCAGCCTTTGATTTGTATGATGAGATTCTTGGTGTTGTGGAAATGATGGAAGGCCAATTCGGATGCAAGGCCGACACGCATTTTTACAATTTCTTGTTGAATATGATTGTTGAGGGGAACAAACTTAAGCTAGTTGAAACTGCGAATTCCGGCATGCAACCCAGAAAAAGAAAAAAAAATCCAGATCCCGGATCTCGTCTACGCCACCATCGCCGGGTTCATGAGGTGGAGCAATGGGTGTGGATTTAAGGAGCGGGGGGTGTGTGGAGGAAGGAAGAGGGTGGGTGCGGAGGGAGGGATGTGGGTCGCGGGGGAGGGAGGGTCCTGGGGTGGGTGGGGTTTTTCTTGCTGGGTTTCTGGTTTGGGAGGGGTTCGCAGGGCGGGTTTCTTTTTCTGGGTTTGTGGTTTGGGTGGTTCACGGGGGTGGGGGTTTCCTTTCAGCTTTTGACTTTTTTTTTTAATTTTATAATTTTAGAAGATTTAGGTTTTTTTTAAAAAAAAAATTTTAAAAAAAAAAAATTTGACACCTGGCACACATTTGGTAACCACGTCAGCGCTTAACAGATCAATAAATGAAAAATGTAACGGAAGTATTATTTTGAAATAAAATGGTACATGATGTATAAAAGTGAAATGTTTTAAGGACGTTATATGAGGTTGTAATAGATCTTAAACCTGAGGAGTTACTATGTAATTTACCCAAATATGCCCGTGTACATATTACCTCCACAATTCAACCTCCAACGTTGGTTATATTCTTCCGTAATTGATAAAATGTTTCGTAACAACGAACAACCAGGGCCTAAAACTAACCCTAGGCCATCTACAAAATTGATCCCACATCCCAATCCCAAACCCAAAATTTGGTATCAAAATAATTAAGGAAAATTAATAAAAATAACTTGAAAATTTTGAGTTTTAACGATAATGATAAAATAAAGGGTAAAGTAAATAGTACATGATTGACTTTTTAGTATAAAAATGTGATTTTTCGTTAAAATGAACTGTACCATGAATTTTTCGTTAAAGTTCTCAAAAAATAAATAACCCTACGTATGCCATTATGATTTTGTGTGTGGCCTTGTGCTGAAGGAATGGAAGCCTATATCCTTGTCAAAGTAGGATAAATTTCATGAATAATGAATTCGTTATCAAATTATTATGATAGACACATTATGCGGCTAGTCTATAATTCCTCGTCTCTTAGTAGTATATCATAATATTTAGATAGAAAAATATATGTACCCTCAAATGTTGACTATTTCACTTCATTTCACAATTGATATAAAGTTCGTATCAACGGCCTAAACTACACCTGTTAATATATTATCCTATTATACTCCATATCTGTTCTTATCCTATATATTGAGCCTAACCCGTTTAAATATAATAAGGTCATTTAAATATTTTGGGTTATTTCTTGAATATTTAGGTCTTTCTCTTCAAATTTACGTCTCTTTCTTCTCATTTGAATATATAGGTCTCTTTTTTCTCACCACCAACACCACTTATGAGACCTATTCTTTAGTGGTGGCACGGTGAGGTTCGGCCCAGTTTCACTTTTAAAATTAAAACCAAAATCAAGAAATATCAACAATTTGATTCGATGCTGTTCTATTTAAATTTATTACTAAAATCATACCGTTCGATTCACGCTGGTTCTGATTTGATTCATGTCGGGTTACGGTTTCGAATATTAAATCATTTGAATCTTGCAAAACTAACCGAAACTCATGTGTCATGCTTCATTGACCTATGAATAATTATTATAAATATTTCATTGATCATGATAAAAAAAAAAAAATTGACAATTGATATCACTATTAGTAAAGATTTTATTGACCTTTAGCCAAATAACCTTTAATTTTAACCATCCTCCGAACTCATTGTCGACCATCCAATCCAGACTTGAACAATGAATCCTTTAAAATCTGCAAGCATAAATGTGGATGCTTCATTGCAAATGTATCAAACTTGTTAGAGGAAACTACTTCACTCTTGTGTTCGGCAATGTATTCCAAGGCATTCATCTTCAATCTTTTGCTGGCACGAGAATCCGCAAGCTCTAAAACATCAAGAACATTGGAGAAGTTCAAGTGACGAACACACAACTCATCCAAGTATGGGATTTTATATTTTTGGGCTGCTAGCGTCAAGGAGTAGATATGCTTGCTAAACCTTTCTTCCGGCAACTGCCCGTGGTAGAGAAATTCCAAGAGAGAGTCAAGCTCCTCATGGTTGGTCATCTCAGGCAGTGTTATACTTTGAGACGAGTCTGGAGTAATACTGTCAAAGATTTTTGATCTAGTCGCCTAGAGTAATAAATTATGCTGATTAATAATTGATATATATTGTCAAAGAATAATCATATCAATAAAAACACTTGAAAGCGATTGTTTCAACAATTTGGTTTTGTAAATTGATTATTTCAACCTATTTATTAACAGATCTAGAGATAAAGGGAGAAGGGGTTACCAATATGATTTTATGTGCACGAATTGGAGGTCCAATATTATCACCAGGATGGACAAGTAAGTCACTGCAAGCAAGAACATCTCCATATGCAGGCCAGGCTAGGAATTTCAACTTCTCCGTTTGTGCTTTAACTTCTTTGTCTGATTCTAACACCCATCCTAACACGTCCTTGACAGTCTGGAGGTAAGAAAAAGAAAAAGAAAAAAGGAATTAGCCAAATTAGTCATCGATACCAATTTAAAATAAAAGGAAAACTAATGAAAATGGCTTGAAAACTTTGAGTTTTAACGATAAGGACAAAATAAAGAGTAAAGTGAATAGTACTAGGTTTGACTTTTTAGTGTAAAAATGTGGTTTTTCGTTAAAGTGAATAGTACCGCGGGCTTTTCGTTAAAACTCCCAAATAATAAAAGCACATCGCCATTCTTAGGGCAATCAAATTAAAGAAAACTTTTAGTTCGGACGACTGAGCAGGGTTGCCTAGTCCTGCTCCCTAACCCAACAATGCCATGTCATTGCCATGTGCTGATTTTCAGAATTGTAAGTCTTGATTAAAAATATTCAATAGTTTACATCCATTTTTCTTCAAGTAAGATTATGAAACAGTGAATGCCAAAGACGAGTGAAAAAAAAAAAAAACCAATTACTAAATCAAGCCAAACGAATCATAATTATGAACGTAGCCAAAGGGGACTATAGAGAGAGAGAGAGAGAGAGAGAGAGAGAGAGAGAGAGAGAGAGAGAGAGAGAGTAAGCTTGCCTTGCACAGTTTCGCTTGAGGAGGTATAAGCTTATTTATGGTATTCCTAATGCTCATGAATTCTTGAAGGCATTTCAGGCATATGTAATTATCTGCAGAATTCTTATTATTATTATTATGATAATTTTTTTGAAGTGATGTCAAAAGCCCAGGCTGTGGCGCCATAACCGGAGATGGATATTGCATGGTAACACTGTCTGACCGAGATTGTTGAAAGCGTGGGTCATGACAAACGCTGCAAAACCTGTACGCCATTATGCCTTGAATATGTTCAAAATCTCTTGAACAATAAGACTAGAGAGAATTTCAGAGTTGGAGGATGTCAACTTAGAAGAATGGTGCGTGTGCTCTCGTTGACACGAAGAGGATATTTATATAGAAGATTGGAAGCCGGCTAGGGTTACGGTTTCTATCCTTTTCCAATCTTTTAGGTCAATGGGCTAGGGTTTTCAGTTTTGTATATATATATTTTTTTTTGTCAACGTTTTTCTTGTAGGATGATCTGTGGGCTTCTGTTTGTTTGTTTTATTTTATTTTATTTTTTTGATAAATGTGGGCTTATGTTTGTTGTTTGTGCCAATTAGAGCTGATGTATATATGTTTGGAATACAATAAAACGACAAATATAATTTTGGATTACTGCCAAGAGGCCATCATAATTAAGCCCTTCACCCTCACCTAATCTATGAAAAAACCCCCATACCCAAGTTTATATAAATAAAAAAAATAAAAATAATAATACATAATAATAAAAACCATTTTGACTAGTCAACATAGTCCGAACCAATTTAATTCATATAAATTTACAATAGTGCCATTGTCCAAACGAAAACGAAACGCCTGATGTTCTTAAAAGGATGAAGTGTCGATTTAATTCTTTAATTATCACCTCAGTGAAAATTAGGTTCATGAATTATTTTTTCGATAAATTGAGTCCTTAAATTTATTTGAAATTGCTAATTTCATCCCTACTATTATATTCAAAGCTATTTTATCCAATTTTTCGTCAACTTAAGTCACTTAACACACTTTAGAATGTAATACCATCATTTTCTCGTTTATAAAGCCCTTAACATTTCACATAGGTTGCGAATTTAATGTCTAATTTACCCTCAAAAGTTAACTTACACTATTTCTTTATGAAAAACTACCAATCCACCCTCCAATGTGTATCACATGTGAGTAACATGACTTGAATTGACGGAAAACGAATATAGTAGCTTCGAATATAATATTAGGGATGTAATTGGTAGATTTTTATAATTCATGGACTAATTTTTCTGAAAAAACAATTTAAGAACCTAATTTTCACTAAGGTGATAATTTAGGGATTATATTGGCAGTTTACCCTTTTTAAAAACAACATACCAACGTCATTCTCTTCTAGCATATGAGAGAATTTTTAAATGAAAACTAATGAAAAATGCTTGAAGACTTTGAGTTTTAAAGATAAGGACAAAATAAAGAGTAAAGTAAATAGTACCAAGATTGAATTTTTGTGTAAAAATGTGGTTTTTCGTTAAAGTGAACAGTACCGGGAACATTTCGTTAAAGTTTCCAATTTTTAATGCCTCGGTGTGTCTGACACAATGTATACTGTCTCAAGTTTACTAATTAAGTTTTTGGTCTCAATTTAAGGTTGGATTTCAAGGTCTTGTTGGATCACTTCTGACACAAATTCGAAGAGACAGTCGACGATCAACAAGAAGTGGTGATTAAACTAGAATTCGAATTGAAACGGGAAAGAACATGAATAAATCAGTAACATCCAAGCCATACATGGAGGCAAACCGATCCATCCAGCATTTCACATATATTTGGATCAATATTTCTTTAATCAGACCTCAAAAACAACACAATAATCAAACGATCATACCTCAGAATGCTCTACATGGAAAATAATTTGATTCTCTGGTTGTGGACACAAAGAATTTGAGGACTCTGAAGCTTTTCAAGTCTGCTGACGATCGAGATAAT
The DNA here is from genome assembly GCA_963580275.1 of Crataegus laevigata. Taxonomy (NCBI): domain Eukaryota; kingdom Viridiplantae; phylum Streptophyta; class Magnoliopsida; order Rosales; family Rosaceae; genus Crataegus; species Crataegus laevigata. Next base: position 6,349,495 of record OY756951.1, on the reverse strand, counting down.
CTTCAGCAGTTGACAGATGGAGCAAATGACATCTATGTTAAGATCCATTTCGAAAAGCTTCTGGTCAGCTATGTAGGCCTCGCCGCCATATCCAATTTTGCTCGAATCGGCGTGAATCCAACAAAGTGAGATAATCCATTTAACGCACATGGAATCTTGATAGTGGAGTTGATTATAATGTACAAGTTATCATGTAGATATGTGTAGGTCCATATATATGTAACATACATGGCTTATCCCATGGTTCTATGGTTAAGCTAAAATTTAACAATATATTTCTTATATTGATTATGTGAATTTTACAGAGTAATGTTTAAATTTTGGGGTGTGATATTCACACACATTTTTTTACTTCTCCCACACTTTTTTGGATTTCGGCCGTCAGATCGGATGAATTGAAGAAGATTTAACAGACAGAAATTAATAGGGGTGTGTGGATAGCACACCCCTAAATTTTAAATGTGGAGTTCACATGAGAATGCGTTCTGCAAAAAAATTTCTATCTTGAACACAATATTACTTGTACGTAGCAATATTTGAAGATAAAAAATAGTAAACAAAAATTACAAACATACGTTCTTACTTAGGTCAATTTAGATTTACATAATCACAAAATTGTAAGAACTCCACACAATTGATTGTGTTCTGGCTTTGTCTAACTGATCTTTGACTAATGTATTAGGAAACTGAATTTCTTTTGGCGTCCATTAATGATGCCCTTGAAATCTGTACACATAGATGGGGATTCTTAAGTGCAAAACTATCATATTTTGCAGAAAAAACTATATCATGCATGTTTTTAACAATGTAGTCCAACGCATTCTCCTTCAGTTTTAGGCTGGAACAAATATCCGCAACCTCTAAGACATCAAGAGCATTGGCTGGGCTCATAGACTTGAGCATATGACACTCACATAGCTTCTGCAAGTACGAAATTCCGTACTTATCAGCTGCAAGGGATAAGGCGTAGATGTGTTTGTTCATCTTATCTTCGGGCAAGTCTCCGTTGTACAGAAATTCCAATAGAGACTCCAGCTCTTCATGGTTTAGCTCAGGCAGTTTTACGGTGTCGGTTGCTGGAGCTTTGCACCCATCTGAGTCTAGAATGTTGTTAAATACTTCTGATCTTATTGCCTACAGTATATTAATAACAAAAATTTTAAAATTAGGAATGGTTCCTCATTGAACAGTAATCACATGTACATACTCTTATATATTGCCATTAACTGCACAACACTGTCCTCAACTTAACCACCTGCCCAATCCGTCAGGTGTAGAGTTTTACCACAAAAGACATCGGTATTAGTTAAAGTAGGGTAATACTATTTAAACACCTTTGATTTTCTTCAACCCACCGATGTTGGACATTTTAACAATATTGACAACTGTAAGTTCAACGATATCATGCTTATCGACTACATATCAACCACATATCAGCATTTAAAAAATGAGGTTAACCACAACATATTAAAACTTTCATATGTAATTGATAAAACATTGCTACACAAAGAGATGAGAGTCACCAGTAAGGCTTTATGGGCAGGAATTGGAGGGCCGCTTTCACCAGGTTGCAATAATATGTCAGTGTGAATATGATCTCTAAATGCAACAGAAAATCCACTTAGAAATTTAATCTTCTCACTGAGTTCTTCTGATTCTGCTTTCATGTCACGCACCCATTTCGACACATTTTCAAGAGTCTGTAAAAGAAAATAAATTACCAGCACATAAAAGACACTATAACTTGAGTTTGTTCTTCAACTACGTGTGATTAACTTTGCTTTTCAACTATTGTATTTTGATTTGTATAATGGGTTTTTGTATATGCGTATGTAACTATAGTAACTACGAAATGAAGAGGATGAAAAGTTGAAACTCAGAGTGTGGCTAATAGAAAGGATCAAGCATATATATAAAAGAAAGAAAAGTTTGGAACCAGATCGCTTGCCTTACACAAATTTGGTTTTTGATCAGCTGGTTCTTGAGCAGTTTGAAGCTGTTTATTTATGAAGAAGATAACGCTCCTAGCTCCCTCATAGCATGTCGAGCAAATTATATTCCTCGGAGGCCTTAGCATAACTGGCATAGAAGTACAAATGGTGCAGTCCATATCTGCCTACAAAAACCTTGACGAAACCTGGATGGTAGGGGAAGAAGAAGAAGAAGCTTTATCTTGTTTTGGTGAGAAAATCTTGACGGTACGAGGGGAGTTTTCTTGTAGTAGTAGAAGAAGAAGAAGAAGCTGATTCTTCTTTTCAACATTCTGAGAATTTAAGCAAAGTCTTTTCTGCTTCCCTTGATTATGCTTGCTAGCTAGAGTTTGTTGGACTTCACCTTATCCTTCAGTTAATTAATATGAACAACTATGATTGGCTTGAGTAGAATATTGCATTATTTTGTATTTGAGTGAAATGACCAAAACCAACCTTGAAAGTTCAGAGGAAAGTCACTTGAAAATGGCAAGTTGGAGGGCGTAATGGTCAGTGAGGGAAGATTGGGAAGTTGGTTGGGCAATTCTTTTGAGTACGTTTTAATTTAAGATATATAAGGAATAAAACAATGGGAATTGGTAACTGATGGAATCGGAATGTTAGGAAGAAGAAAAGGACTTTCCAACCTTACAACAGCAAATATGTGCTAAGCAAAGCACGTCCTACTAACTACTTTAACACTAATAAACTTCCACAATTAGTCTACAATATTTCATTGACCTAAAAAATAAGCCAGCCTAGCTTGTCTCTACACCACCCTCCAACATGATTGGACCAGTCATGATTCATGATCGCCTCCATGCTGGGTAGTCCTTGGACGGGATTAAAGATTGCAGTAGGTCGTGGATGTAATTCTATCAGGAGTTGTTATCGACACTAAAAGAAGTCGTTCGGCAACTCTTCATGTACAATTTCCCCATTTGTTTTTGTACAGTAACATATTTTTAGTGTTGATAACAATTTTCTTTTATTACCACGTTTTGTATAAACAATGCATGTGAAACAATTCGCTTTCCCTTAACTAGACCACATTTTTCTCTTTTTCGGGAAAGGTTTTAACGAGACCATTCTTTTTCACCAAGAACCCGCAATCATCCTTTTAACTAGTTAGGTTGAACTTCGTTATTTTTTAGTTCACAACCCTATTTTGACCTCCTAGACACCTTTGTTAAATTTTGGTGATTGATCTTTTTCAATTCATTTGATCTGACAATCAGAAATTAAGAGGAGTGTGTCAAAGATAAAAAAATTAGTGTGTGGATAGTATTACTCATTTTTTTCCTAATAAAGAAGGGGATTCGAACCTACTGGAATTAATATACGTAGATAAACCAAGCCTCCTTATATATATGGTGTACAGTACAGCAACTAATAAAAGTGAAATAAAAAAAGTAGGATAGAATATTGATTAAGAGACAGCGTACACATTAATGTTCAGATTAACTCTTAAGTAATTAAGATCAACTTAATAGTAGAAATGGTCTAATTATGCAATGGAGCACTGACTTAGGCAGGTGCTTATTGGAGAAGCATTAGTTTTCTCCATGGTGGCGGGCAGCTGCTTCATGCTCCTCATAGTAATGGTAGACTGCTGCACCAGATAGGACAGCCAGGGTCAAGGCCTGTGCGTGCATCCTAGCATGTATAAGCCTCAGGCTTGGCTTGAGGGTTGTTCTTGTTCGTGAATAGGCTAGAGATGCTCCAACTGCTGACGCCCATATTCCTCCTGTAATAATGATTACACAGAAACAAAGAGATTAATTAACATTGTTATTATTCCCTTCTAATCTATTTTAAACTATTGAAGGGGGGTTTCAAAGTTGGTCGCAGTCTTGCAAAGAAGCACACTGTTCTAACAAACTTAACTATTAAACTGATAATACGTGTTAGGACTGATTTGGAAGTCCATTTAAAATAACTAAAAACACTTCAAGATTACCAAAAACGCTACTAACAATATTGTTTAAAGAGCTTATGAAATTTTTAAAAAAGTATATTTGAAGTGTTTCATAGATAGATATAAAGTACATGTTCAAATAGTAATGTGCTTCTAATACAAGTGTTTTTACTAGAAGCGTTGGTGGACAAAGTACTTTTTGAAAAAGCATTTTTAAACGGGTTTGATATTAAAAGAGAAGGAGGTTAAAGTAGTGCTGGGTGTACTCACCAATGCTTGTAAGCTTGTGTTCTGAAACCCAGGACTGAATTGCCTCCATTTGAATTTCGATTGCTTCTTCTTCTCCTTCTGTTGCCAACCAAGTTCTCAGAAAACTGATAAAGCGAAACCTATGAGTAAGTTTAATTATAAGGTGGAATGGAATGAAGTGGAAAGCAAAGGAGGGTTGGTATTTATACAGATGAAGACGATAAGCAGAAGCAGCAGAGTTTGTGTTGAGAAGTGTGCTTTTGATTTTTTTGATTTGGTGTGGCCCCTGGTTTACGTGGTTTTTTTTCTCTTTGCTTGGAACACTGGAAACTGTAAACTAAATGCCACGCGCACCCTGGTTTTTCAAAATCTTCAGTGGTGCGGTGCATGTGTGCTGTTTTTTTTATCCACTTTCAGAGTCTCAGACGATGGTTTGCTAACACGTGGTTCACACTCATGTACTGATCAAATTATCGGATCACTAAAGCTGATAAATTTTTTAGTGTACATTACAAAATATTGTTACTAAACATGTTATAATATAAGTATTTGTCTGAATAAAGAGGAATTTAAGTTTTCAATTAACGACGTAGTAATATTTTGCGGACCAATATATAGTATGTTACATTTACCATAACATAACTTAATTGATAATTATATTGTGATCATAAAGATTCGATATAAAAACGAAATATTTATTGTTGATATTTGACGCAGTTTCAAGCTTAACACTAGCAATTTAATATATACGGTGATTAATGGGAGAAATTTTTTTTTTATGAATATAATACATACTCACCTAGGAAACTACCTTAGGATTTGGGAAATCATAATTTTTTTTTTTGTTTGTTTTGAGTTTGCTCTTACTGCCCATGTTAGAGAAAAAAGTATGGAATCTGCAGACAATAAGCACGTGTGTGATTATTGATTAACCAAAGAAAATGTGGATTTGCCGACGAAACCATCAAGGCCATTGGATTTCTTGGAGAAAAGTGCAACTTTTTTTTTTTTTTTGGAAACTGGGAAAAGTGCAACTTTGGTACACGTTAGAATTGTGTTCATTTTTGCGAAATATTTCCAGAGGTTAATTACACCAAATCATATTCGTTTGGCTAACCTTTAGTAAGAATGGTATTTCCTTTTCTCTCCTCGGTGAGAGTTCTTTCTCTCTGATCTGAGAGTGTTTCTCACTGTCTGTGAGTCTTTTGATTTTGGGCTTTTCCGACAGCACTGACCCTAGCTTCGGTTGGAGTTGGTTGCCGTGTTTTTTCATTTTTCTTCTCCTTCTTCTCTCCCTGCCTCTACTGTTATCTCTTCCCAATTTTCAGTTCGGCTTTCCCAGTTCTTTCACTCCTGAAGGTAAGCCTCTTCACTGTTCACCCTTGATCCGTTCGTCAGCCATGTTTCTTTAGGAGATTGTGTGTAGAGCTCTGGTGTTACAATCACCGCCACTTTCTCTGAGTTGTCTGTCGGTTTCGACAGTGTTGTTTGTGGGTATCCACGAACTTCATTCTGACAATCGGCTCCGCTCTCTTGGTTGCTTGGCATCTGTAGAGGTGCTACTGGATGGAGGATGGGAATCAGCTGAAGGACCTGTTTCTGAGGGGGGTATTTTTGTATATTTTATTTATTTTTAGGCCTTTTTTTGTTGTAATTAAGGTTTGTGTTGGGCGTTTGTTGTAAGTTGTGCTTAGTTATAATAAAATTCTCCTTTGACCAAAAATAAAAAACAAAAACCTTCAGTAAGAATGTTAATCGTCCAAATAAGATTCGTTTGGCTAACCTTTTGGGTGTTGAAAGGGTTGACAGACATGTTAAATATCTGGGGCTCCTAACTCTGATTGGTAGGAATCGTGCTACCTGCTTCGGGCATATTAAAGAGCGATTGTGGAAAAGATTATAAAGCTGAAATGGCAAGTTGTTGAGTGTTGCATGCCAAAAATTGTTAGTAAAAATGGTAGCCCAGGATTCTGCTTTATACTATGAATTGTTTCCTACTCCCTAACTACTTTTGTGACTGGCTCAACTAGATGGTTGCCAAATTTTGGTGGAATGGTGCTGTTGATTCTAGGAAAATTCATTGGATAGCCTGGAAGAAATTGTATTCGACAAAAAATGAGGGAGGCTGGGGTTTCAAAAATCTTCATGCATTCAATCCAAGTCTTTTAGCCAAGCAAGGCTGGCGGATCATCCTTGACCTTTCTTTTTTGGTTGCTCGAGTTTTTAAAGCGAGGTATTTTCCTAAGTCCTCGTTTATGGAAGCTCAAGTGGGGAACAATGTGTCCTACTGTTGGCGTAGTATTTGTGTAGCTTGGCATATTATCAAATCGGGGTCCCGTTGGCTGATTAGTTCTGCAGTTTCGCCAGTAGGGAGGTGGATCAAACCTCCCGCTAGTTATTTGAAAATCCATGTCGTTGGCGCATGTTGTGAAGATAGCAGGATGGGGGCGGGTGTTGGCATCATTATTTGTAGGGTTCGTTTGTGGCTGCCAGTGCCATTCGGTTTTGTTTTATGTTCTCTCCCCTTCAAGCGGAAGCTTTGGCTGCCTGGGAAGGCTTGTCGTTGGCGATGGAAAGAGGTTTTAATGATTTTCTTTTTAGTGTGATTCTCTCTATATCGTGAAAACCCTGCTTGAGAGCTCCCTAAATATGTCTAACTTGGGGCATATTATCGAAGACTCTAAGGCTTCTATTTTCAAAATTACTGGAGTTTCGGTTGCCCATATTTGTCGCCAAGGCAATGGTACTGCTCACCGCCTTGCCCGCTCTGCTCTCCGTATAGATGGAACCTCCTGCTCTTGGTTTGAAGAACTCCTTGATTTTAAGGAAAACTAATGAAAAGGGTTTGAAAAGTTTTAGTTTTAATAAAAAAAAAACCATGTTATAAGTTTTGTTTAATAAAAAACCATGTTATAAGCTAAATGGAAGGGAAGGCCAGATTTCGGCTAGAAAGTTGGACAAATTTTAAACCCTCATAACTTTGTCAATACTCAATGAAATCTAGTGATTCAAAAACAAAAATCATAGTTCTCGAAGAGACGAAGAGAATGGTACCTTGCACGATGGCTATCTAGCCATGGTTTGGCCGCAAAACACCTCGAAAGCCTCGGAGGTCGCCTGAAATTGGGTAAGATTCAAAATGATATAACTTTGTCAATACTCAACGAAATCGAGTGATTCAAAAATAAAAATCGTAGTTCTCGAAGAGACAAAGAGAATGGTACCTCGCACAATGGCTAACTTTCCGTGGTTTGGCCGGAAAACGCCTCGAAAGTCTCGAAGGTCGCCAGAAACTGGGTAAGATTCAAATGGATATAACTTTTTCAATACTCTACGAAATAGGGTGATTCAAAAAGGAAAGTTGTAGTACTTTTTCTGGAATGTAAAAATAAACTGTTTCTGGATTTTAAGTAACACTATTTCTGGAATTTAAGTCACTGTTTCTGAATTTTGGTTCCTTTCGACAAACACTGTTTATGGAATGTAAAAATAAACTGTTTCTGGAATTTAAGTCACTGTTTCTGGATTTTGGTTCCTTTCGACGGACACTGTTTCTGGAATGTAAAAATAAATTGTTTCTGGATTTTAAGTAACACTGTTTCTAGAATCTAAGTCACTGTTTCTGAAATTTAAGTCATTTTTTTTAAATTTTATTTCTTTTCTTTCCAGATACAGTGTTTGTTTGTGCACGGCCCAAAAGGCTTGGTGTGGTTGCTGCTCGCCGAAGCTAAACAGAAGGGAAGTCCGGATTTTGGCCGGAAAGTTGGACAAACTTTAAACGCTCATAACTTTGTCAATACTTAACGAAATCGAGTGATTCAAAAACGAAAATTGTAGTTCTTGAAGAGAAGAAGAGAATGGTACCTCGCATGATGGCTAACTCTATGGTTTGGCTGGAAAACACTTCGAAAGCCTCGGAGGTCGCCGGAAACTGGGTAAGATTCAAAATGATATAACTTCTTCAATACTCAACGAAATCGAGTGATTCAAAAACGAAAATCATAGTTCTCGAAGATACGAAGAGAATGGTACCTTGCACGATGGCTAACACATCGTGGTTTGGCCAGAAAAACTCCTCGAAAGCCTTAGAGGTCGTCGAAAAATGGGTAAGATTCAAATGAATATAACTTCTTCAATACTCAACGAAATAGGGTGATTCAAAAAGGAAAGTTGTAGTACTCAGCGAAATGAAGAGGATGAGGAGGAGGAGGAGGAAGAGGAGGATGAGGGCCAAAGGAGAGCCCATAAGTAACTAGCTGGTGGTCGAGCTGTCGGTTGGTTTGGTAGGTTTTACTTTGTTCTGGGATGGTTTTTGGTTAAAAAAAGTTATAGGATGATTTTTGGTTAAAATAAACTTAGTTCAAGCCCTTTTTATTAAAGTTCCCAATTTTATTGTTAATTTGCTTGCTGTTGATTGTCTTTGAGGCGGCTGCTTCTGCCGGCCTTACCTTGTAACTGTTTCTTCTTTATCAATGAAATCTATCCTACAATTGCTTTTAAAAATTAAAAAAAAATCATTTAATCACATGAACTTTAACGAAAAGCTCCAAGTACTGTTCACTTTAACGAAAAACCACATTTTTACACTAAAAAGTCAATACTGGTACTATTCACTTTACCTTTTATTTTGTCCTTATCGTTAAAATTCAAAGTTTTCAAGCCATTTTCATTAGTTTTCTTGCTATTTAATTGGATGTGTAAGTTCACATATGTATCACATCAACACATTCATGTTATTGTACAACACTTACGAAAACCGCAATAAACCGCACTATTCAAATTTAAGAACAATATTGATCAATTTTGAATTCAAGTCAATTGTATTTGGCTATGCTCAGTTTTTTTTTTATAGGAAAACTCATAAAAATGGGTTGAAAACTTTGAGTTTTAACGAAAATGAAAAAATAAAGGGTAAAGTAAATAGTATCATGATTGACTTTTTAGTGTAAAAATGTGATTTTTATTTAAAATAAACAGTACCAGAAGTTTTTTGTTAAAGTTTTTATTTATTTATTCAATGGACCCAAAGACACCAACCTCTACACAGTTTCTATAAGAAAAAAACTTAGGCCCAGTTTGATAATAGGCCGACCCAACCTAGATTAGGACCATAACACGGAGCACCCGCTACTCCGTACTCGTAACTCGGTAAAGAAAAAAGACGAACCATCCAGGTTCCAGATTCCAGACTTCACTTCACACTTCTCTCTCTCTCTAAAAATTACCAGAACAAATTCTCCCGCCACACTCTTTTGCGCTCGCTCACTCATTCATTCATATATAAAGAAGTAAGCAAATTATGAAGTAGCAAAAAAAGAAAAAAGAAAAAAAGAAATGGAAGCTGAGCCATCGAGAAGAAGACTGAGGTCCCGAAACCCTCTCTCGGATTGCACCAACACCATTTCCTCCACCACCACCACCGCCACCACCGTAGCCACCGCCGCCTCTTCTCAGTCATCGTCCGCCTCCACCCCCACTCTCAAACGCCAGAATCCCAAGCTCGCCTCCGTCGCTAGGAACCTCCTCTCCGCTTTAACCCCTAAACCCTCTGCAGTCCCGCCCCCGATTCCGTCCACTCCTCGTCCTCCTCCCGTCTCGTCCTCCGCTTCTGGTAATTTCTCTGCTCCGGATTTGGGTTTCTTCGTTTCTTGGTTGGTTTGGGCTGCGATTTCTGTTTGTTCTGGCTTTAATTTTAATTTGGGAATCTAGGTTTTTCTATGCGCTTTGGAAATTTTCTTCTGTAAATTAGTGGAAACTCTAGAAAAGCAACAGTTCGCTTGGAATCTGTTTGTTTCGAATGTTAATTGTAGCCTGAATCTGTTGGTATTAGTTGAATTTGTTGCTCTGTGTTCGCAATTGAGTGCATATTTTGAATTGAACTTGATGCTATTCTTACACTCAGCTGTGCATTTTCTTTGAAAATCTAAGTGGTTTGAGACCTTATTGGTATATTCTGGTTTTCGAGTTTAGGTACCAGCGATCGTGAGGCTCTTGAACCTTGTTCAGTGTATACTCGAAGACAGACTGCAGTAAAAAGGAAGGGTAAAGGGAAGGAAAATGCTGGATCCTGGAGTTGTCCTCCTGCACCAAAGACCCGGAATGCTAGGTAAGTGTCTAATTCCCGTGTAGTGCTATGGATTGTAGAAGTAAAGGGAGGAATCGACGTCATTGCTTGGAGTTTTCAAAAGTTAGATGCCTTGCTGTAAGAGGTTATTCATCAAAACATTGTAGGTTGTTAGTACAAGAATATGATAAGATATTCATTTTGAGAGCAATACAACAGCAACCCAAGCCTTTTCCCACTAAGTGGGTCGGCTATATGAATCCTAGAACACCATTGTGCACGGTTATGCGCCAAGTCTTCCATTATCCCACTTGAGTGATCTGCTGAGACTACTGTAACGTCGTGCTGTTTCTTGAATGAGAATGCTCTAAATACGCTTTTTCCTTTGTCACGCTTCTATTGGATATTCTATTTGTATGGGTATTGTTAAAGTTAATGCTTCTGTGTGTCTTCCTCCCATTCAAAATAGGAAACAAACAAAGGAAAGCGGGCACAACAGTGCATCCAGGGAATCAATGGCTCCTCACAAAAAGGTTTGTTAACGTTTATGATAACTTTCCCGTTGTTTCGTGCAGAAACTCTAGTTTTTATCTGACTTGGGGGTCTGGTTCCTTCAATAAATTGATCGGTTCTGTTGTGCTTTCATATCAGTCCAAAACAACATTATTCTATCACGGTTAGAATTTCTATATATCCACAAGCATGTCAAACAACATGGTTCTGTATTGACACCCAAAGAGCATGTCTATGGAAAGATTCGTTCTTCACTGTGAGGTTGAGTTTTTTGGGCTACAGTTTGAGAGATAACATCTCTTTCAGAGTTTTGATTCCGGCGGCAGATTTTTGGAGCTGACTTTTTCTTATCGTCTATTAGCTTTTATTTCTATGCTAGTGAAAGGCAAAAAGGGAGGGGATATAGTCCACTTAATATTATATGGTCTGTTTATCGTTTCACTTGTTTGAACAGTCCTCGAACTTATAAGGGACCTTAGTGTATTCTAGCAGGTTTTATGTTTGTTGAAATGAGTTCTTGTTATTTTCTTATCTGGACAGCCTGTGGTGAAATAAGTTGAGTTCCATTTTACAATAAGGTCTGGGTTTATAGTTATTCACTTTTAATTTGTGTGTGATATTTCTACAGAAGCAGCGTGCAGTACCAGCTTCCGAGAAGCAGAGAGCTTACTTTGAAGAGATTGAGGAGAAGAGAAAATACTTCGCAGAGATCGATGCATTTGAACTGTCAGAAGAGGAAGCTGATTCAGTTGATTAGAGTAAATGGAAGAGCTAGATAGTGCATCGTATAGAAAAAGCAAGGGAGCCGAAACCCGTTGTGTTCTCTGTGTAGTCACAATAGTGTGCAATCGACTAATTCTGACGTAACGACCACCGCTCGCCAGTTTACATCGATGTAAGTCATTGATAGTTAGATCACTTTTATCTCTGTGTACAGTCAACTCGAGAAGTAGAGATGAAGGTTAAGCAAATAAATGAAACGAAGTATGGGAAAGTGTAAAAGTTTCCTAAAGTAATGGAACAATCACTCGGGATCCCTGTTTACCCTCATTTTGTAGCCTCTTTAACCTGCTAAATTTTGTATCGGATTTGATTTGATTAAATAAAATTTAAACAGGTTAACAAAAACCACAAATTTAAATGGAATGTTCGATTTAGAATAACATCGACAATAAGGTTTACTGCCCACATAATGGTTTATTTGTTCAAACACATGTCCACTTTTATGCAAATGAAAAGATTTTCGCCCTCTCTTCTCCTTGTATGAGCTCATAAAATTTTAGTTCACTTTTCTGCAATTAGTTCTGATTTCGCCCTTGCTTCCCGTAAGAGGATTGATGTTTCCCATTTTGACCATGGCCACGGCAAAGTGCTTGAAGAATGTGAGTGCGTCATTTGCATATATTTGAACCAGTTTTTCCGTAGAAGAAGTTCCGTTGAAGAGCTCCTGGTCTGAATGAAGAAGACCCTTTTCTTTCAACAAATTCTTGTAATACAAGTTATCAAAATGTGTTGGGGTCTGGAGGTCAAGCCTTCTGAGGTTGTTGTCATTTCCGCTTCTTGGGCAAATTCTCTTCAATGACTGGGCAAAGGTGGCGTCGATGGCGGAGTCGTTGTAGATGCGTGAGCGGAATGATGTGCATCTTGCAAGGCCAATTGTGTGAGAACCCGAAAGAGCGACCAAGTCCCTTAAGGAGAGGCCTTGTGCAGAGAAGCTTGAAATTAGAGCACTTATATTGGAAGTTGGTGGAGGAATGGAGGTGTTGGCAGCACTTCTGCTAGCAGTGGTTGAATCTCTTCTTCCCAAACCAACTCTCCATGAAGGACCTCCCAACTGCAAATCCAAAAATATTAATTTCCATGTAAAAATAGTGCCAATGGAGAAGATTTATGACAATGTTGATTGAAATTTGAGATTTTGGAGGAAGAGATTAGGTAAATATATGCAGAAATGAACGAGTTATAAACTTGAGAGGCACTAAACAGACAATAAAGGATATTGAACCATATTTTATCTATATATGATTAATTGTCTGTTTAGCGACGGTCAGTTCCATATTTGATGAATTTTTTTGTAGCCAGTTCATTTTGTACATATTTCACAAGAAATTAAGATAGGTTACTTACATAAACTGTCGAGTCACGCGCAGCAAGAGCTAGAAGATCAGCACATGAGACTATTCCGGGGCATGCTTTCTCAAGCTTGGCTTTAATTTTATCAACAACTTCAAATCCTCTAATGGAGTTGTTGTTAGGAACTGCTGTTTTCTCACCAACAAAGCTTGATGTATCGTCCAACAGCACCGACGCATCACAACCCTGAGATTAAACAAAGAAAGCCAGACAACCCCTTCGGTTAAGACTGGCTGAACACGAGCACAGTAAGTGAAGGTATATATACTTACATTTACGAAGCAATCGTGGAAATGCAGACGGAGCAAGGAAGCTCCGACGCGCGTTTCGTTTTTTATGGCTGCTATAACTCCTTCTTGCACAATGGACAATGCTTTTGGACATTTGGATTTGTAGAAATTTTGAGTGAGCTTGCAGTTGGATTCAAGAAATGCACCAGCAAAGACAAGAATAAGTAGGAATAAGTGGTAATTGGAAGCCATGTTACACTTCGCTCTAGGCTAGTAGAAGATCACACACATATTCATATATAGGGACGGATCCGTAACACCATTTTTTATACAACTTTTGGCACACGTTTTTTTGAGGTCCACTTTGTAATGTATTTTTACAATCCGAACCATCTATATTTTAAGTCTACCCTCAAAGATTATGCATATAAAAAATCACCCAAGTCTAAAACCATATAATTGTTAGATTAAGAGTTTAGAGTTTTTTTGTAGAACTGTATTGGTCTATTTTATTCACTACAAATGAATGTTTTAATAGTTTTGAATTTGTCTAATTTTTTGCGATGAATATCTATGAATGATGGTCTAAAAAATAAACGACTTGGATTTTTAAAATAAATAAATAAATATATATAAATATATATATATATATATATATATATATATATATATATATATATATGTATGTATGTATGCCTAATAGCCACACAAGTCAACTCAAGAGAAACCAACAAGCTTCATAAAGGCTGCCAAATCTAGTGTAAATTATTTTCCATTATTGGGAAAGCGACTAGAGTAAAGCTGGATTGATACATATGTTTTGCTTTGGTTAATTTCATTGTCTAAGAAATAATTTTAAGATCATTTGCGTGTCAAGATTCACTTTCTGTATTTGTCATTTTTTTCTTTCTTGTCCTAGCTCGATAATGCACAACATAAGAGACTTGTGGCATGTTTACTTGACATGATCATGAAAATTAAAGAACTGAAAAACTTAAACGTAGAGAAGTAAGGAAAGAAAATCGAATTAACTAGTTTGATTTTGTATGTGTTAGTAAACATGAAAAAAGTTAATTTAAATAATTCAAACGTCATATATTGTGTAGCCATGATCAGTGGCAAAGTCAGGAATTTTCGAGGGGAGGGGCGAAATTTAAAAGCATTAATAGATTCTGAAAAAAAATTTAGACAATGAAATTCTTTTAGATAGTAAACAATATTAATGTTGTTAATAATTTATCGATGCAAACAAGTTGTAATTGTTATCGGCAAGGTTTCATGTCATGATATCACATAATAAACTCATTATCAATAAATGCAAAATCATCTTTCAATATAAACAACCAAACTATCACACAATTGTTGTACATCTCTCTCTATGTAAACATTTCTCACATAATATGAACACTAATACCTTTCCCCACAAAACTTTTTGTATATATGAAACAAGTTTTGAAGTCATTATTTCTCAATAATTAAAAGAAAATAAGATAAAATAATTTTAAAAATAATAACAAGGATTAAAAAAGAACAATAACAAACATCAACTTTTTTTTTTGAGTACATTGATATTCTTGCACTAAGGGGAAGGGGAGTTCTGCTAAGCCACACGATGAACAACCTAATGGAGGGGGAGTTCGGCTAAGCCACACGATGGACAATCTAATTTGGCATCAAATTTACCGTGTACAAGATTCGAACTTGATACCTCTCACTTCCAAGTGAAAATGAATATCACCAGACCGTAGTACCGTGTGACAACCTTTTGTTTTTCTTAAGTCTAAAGGTTTAAACAAATGAGACAGAGGGAAGATAATTTTAATTGTGCCCTAGTACTGCAGTTGGAAAAGAAACCACATCAATAGAATTAAAAAGTAAAAATGAAAATAAAATAGCTAAACCCCACTATTTCATTAAAGGAATATTGAGTTTTATAACCAAAGCATATAATAATGTAAACGACGTCGTTGGGTTCTACACAAAGTAGGATTGTCGTCTTCCCTTGATATCAAAACCCAGCAGCGCATATGGTTCAAAAAATCGATCGGAATTCTCACTCTCAGTGGTGATTTTTGACTATGTCATTTTGGCCTGGGTGTTTTGAAAAAAAAAATTGAATGCAGCTCTGCTGCACGCAGAGCAAAACCAAACAGAGACAGCATCAGAGGAGATGAAAAGCAGCGGCGCTGCAGCAGCAAGAGGGGAGGGGTTGGCCAATGCTCCAGCCTTGTTTTTCCGACGAGGGGAGCCTTGTTTTTTCCGACGAGGGGAGCGGCGGCCGCCACTACTCGCCTTCACATGGCTTGGCCATTGGCCATGATATATTGTTAGGTATCACTTATGGTTTGTAGAAGCCCTGAATATTAGTAATCACCACTAATATTCAACAAAGGAAAAATTGAAAGTTAATCTTACTTCACAATCAATTGCTAAGAGTTACAATCGTCAACTGTCTTACTAAACATAACCTAATAATTCATATATGAATTTAAAAAGATGTCAATGAGATGGGTATGCGGATAAATAATTTAATTAAACATTTCTAATTTTTCTATACAAAATTATATATAAATTAGATCTTCCAAAGGACCACCTTTTGGGTTTGTTATTGTCCACACTTTCCACGTTAGTGTAATTTATGTCTTTTAGCTCAATGAAGGGGCCCTGTAGATTGTAATGTCCCCCTTTTGAGAAACCTCTAGTTGCCGAGTCATATAGAGGTTCCATCACGCATGCATGCATCAAGGAATAGAAGCCTTATCGCAACGCTGTGCCAAAGTTCGGCACCACGTACTAGAAGCCTTCTCCAACTAGTCTCCAAAAAAATGTGCAGTTTCTCATAAAAACCGGCTAAAGTTCTTACTAGGACCCAAACCCAATGTATATCGTTGAAGATTTATAGCATATTTTGCAATTGTTACAAACTTTTGGGCATCGTTTTTCAACACAAACCGGTTATACAAGTACCATATCCTTATCTTGCAAAACCGGCTTGCACTGTTGAGAGTTCTAATCTAACATTCTAATACGACATTAGAACAAGAGTATCTCTCTCAAAGAGTTTATTCCTCCACTTTTACTTTATATGATTTTATTCCAATAAATATTTTGGGAATGCCTTGTAAAGCATGTAAAACATATATGATCTCACGGAGAAGAAACCTTGTAGAAGAAGAAGATAGAGAGAGAAAATAGAGGGAAAATTGTACTAAATCTTGTATTTTACTTAATGAGAATGGCAACAAATCTCAGCCATTCATTCTATTCATTTCTCATACTCTAACACCCCCCCCCCCTAATGTCATGTTTGGATAAACCTAATATGAGATTGAAACAATGTGTAAGGAATAGAGGAGCACTTAAACCCTTTATGGGAATATCAGCATAATGTTCCCTGGAAGTCACAAATTGCACTAGTAGTTTCGTCTTAGCAATTCTCTCTCGAACAAAATGCACATCCACTTCTATGTGTTTTGTTCTTTGATGTTGCACTGGATTGAGAGACAATGCAATAGCAGAAAGATTGTCACAAAACAATGTAGGAGGAATTGATTTGGAAACCTACAGAAAAGACAGTAGTTGTTGAATTCATACCAATTCCGCAACGGTAGTGGATAATGCCCTTTGTTGTTTCTTTGAACTCTAGGATATTGGATTCGATCTTAGAAATACCACAAATCCAGTGGTAGATCGCCTATCATTAGGTTCCCCGGCCCAATTTGCATCATTATATGCAGTGATATTCAAGTCATCCTTGGTATAAGTGTGACATCCCACATCGACCAACGGAGAGGGGGTGATGTGCCTTATATGTACATGCTCACCTCTATATAGCATGATACTTTTTAGGGAATCACTGGCTTCGGATTCCGTAGGAACTCCGAAGTTAAGCGAGTTTGGGCGAGAGCATTCCTAGGATGGGTGACCTACTGGGAAGTTCTCGTGTCAAGTCCCTAGAAACAAAACCGTGCGGGCCGGGCCCAAAACGGACAATATCTTGCGACGGCGGAGCCGGTCTAGGATGTGACAGAATGGTATCAGAGCCACTCTACCGTGTAGTGCGAGTGTGCCGACGAGGACGTCAAGCCCCTAAGGGTGGTGGATTGTGACATCCCACATCGAGTCATCGACCAATGGAAAGGGGTGGTGTGCCTTATATGTACATGCCCACCTCTATTCAGCACAAGGCCTTTTGGGAACTCACTGGCTTCGGATTCCATCAGAACTCCGAAGTTAAGTGAGTTCGGGTAAGAGCAATCCCAAGATGGGTGACCCACTGGGAAGTTCTCGTGTGAGTTCCCAAAAGGCCGGACCCAAAGCGGACGATATCGTGCTACGACGGAGCCGATCTATGATGTGATAGAATGGTATTAGAGTCACTCTGTCGTGTGGTGCGAGTGTGCCGACGAAGACGTCGGGCCCCTAAAGGGGTGGATTGTGACATCCTACAACGACCAACCGAAAGGGGGTGATGTGCCTTATATGTACATGCCCACCTCCATATAGCACGAGGCCTTTTCAGACTCACTGACTTCGGATTCCGTGGGAACTCCGAAGTTTATTGAGTTTAGGCGAAAGCATTCCTAGGGTGGGTGACCCCCTGGGAAGTTCTCGTGCCGAGTCCCCAAAAACAAAACCGTGCAAGCCGGGCCTAAAGCAGACAATATCGTGCTACGGCTGAGTGAGTCTAGGATGTGACAATAAGACATACCAATCTTCATTGTTCCTTTTAAGTACCTTAAGATCTGCTTAACTACAATAAAATGAGAGACCATGGGTTCTTGCATGAATTAACACACCTAATGCACTGAAAATGCAATATCAGGTCCTGTAAAAGTGAGATATTGAAGAGCACCCACTACACTTCTATATAAAGTTGTATTATTGAACAATTCCTCATCATCCTTAAGTAATCTGTTGTATGGCAGGCATGGAGTATCATAAAACTTTGAATCAAGCATCTCAGTTTTTTGCAACAAATCTTGTATGTATTTAGTTTAAGATAAAAACAAACCATTAGAAGTCCTTGTAATATGAATCCTCAGAAAGTAATGTAGATCACCAAGGTCTTTGAGATAAAATTCAGAAGTGAGAGAGCCAATAACTTGCTGAATAACATCAACACTGCTGCATGTGATTATAATATCATCCACATATGAGAGTAGTATCACAATATTGGAACCTGCTTGCTTGATGAACAATGAGGAGTCTGAGTATGTATTTTGGAATCCCCTATAGTTGGCAAGAATGCAGTAAATCTCAGGGAGCTTGCTTAAGACTATACAAGGATTTATGCAGCTTACAAGCCAATTCAAGATGATTTGGATCAAGAAATCCTAAAGGTTGTGCCATATAAACTTCCTCTTGAAAAATGTCATGTAAAAAGACATTTTTGACATCTAATTGCCTTAAAGGCCAATTAAATTGAGCAGTTAACGACCTCACTGTTGTTGACTTTACTACTAGGCTGAAAGTTTCTCCATAATCCAATCCAAGTTCTTGACTAAACTCTTTTGCCACAAGTCTAGCTTTATGTCTAGCTATAGACACATATGCATGCTTCTTTATCTTGAAAATCCATTTGCAACCAACCAAGTTCTTTTGAGCTGGTAAAGGCACCAAACTCCATATTCCTTGCTTGTATAGAGCATCTAATTCTTCATTCATAGCATTCTTCCACAAAAATGGGTCTAAAAAAAATATGTAAAGCAATGGTGTAATATATATATG
This sequence comes from Crataegus laevigata, assembly GCA_963580275.1. Classification (NCBI taxonomy): domain Eukaryota; kingdom Viridiplantae; phylum Streptophyta; class Magnoliopsida; order Rosales; family Rosaceae; genus Crataegus; species Crataegus laevigata. The sequence goes on along the minus strand of OY756951.1, from coordinate 6,330,688 downwards.
CCTAATAACCACACAAGTCACAACTCAAGAGAAACCAACAAGCTTGATAAAGGCACTTGGGAAACCAACAAGCTTAATAAAGGCGGACAAATTTAGTGTAAGTTGTTTTCCCTTATTGGGAAAGCGACTAAAGCAAAGCTGGATTGATACATATATTTTGCTTTGGTTAATTTCATTGTCTAGGAAATAATTTTAAGATCATTTGCGTGTCAAGATTCGCTTTCTGTATTTGTCATTTTTTTCTTTCTTGTCCTAGCTTGATAATGCACAACGTAAGAGACTTGTGGCATGTTTACTTGACATGATCGTGAAAATTAAATAACTGAGAAGCTTAAACGTAGAGAAGGAAAGAAAATTGAATTAACTAGTCTGATTTCGTATGTGTTAGTAAACATAGAAAAAGTTAATTTAAATAATTCAAACGTCATATATTGTGTAGCCATGATATATTGTTAGTTATCACTTATGGTTTGTGGAAGCCTTGAATATTAGTAACAAAGAAAAAATCGAAAGTTAGTCTTAATTCACAATTGATTGATAAGAGTCACAATCGTCCACTGTCTTACTACACAGAACCTTGTAAATCATATATGAAGATAAAAAGATATCAATGAGATAGGTAAGTAGTTAAATAATTTAATTAAACATTTCTAGTTTTACTATACAAAATTATATATAAATTAGATCTTCCAAATTACTGGACCACTTTTTGGCTTTGTTATTGTCCACACTTTCCACGTTAGTCTAATTTATGTCGTTTAGCTCAAGGATGGACCCCTGCAGACTGTAATGTCCCTCTTTTGAGAAACCTCTAGTTGCAGAGTCATATAGAGGTTCCATCACGCATTCATGCATCAAGAAATAGAGGCTTTGTCGCAGCGCTGTGCCAAAGTTCGGCACCACGTACTAGAGAAATAGTTGTCTTAATTCAATCCTTCTCTAACTAGTCTCCAAAAAAATGTGCAGTTTCCCATAAAAAGCAGGCTAAAGTTCTTATTAGGACCCAATATACACCGTTGAAGATTTATAGCATATTTTGGGATTGTTACAAGCTTTTGGGCGTCGTTTTTCTACCCAAGCCGGTTATACAAGTACTATATCCTTATCTAGAAAAACCTGCTTCTAGTGTTGAGACTTGAGAGTGTCAATCTAACATTCTAATACGACATCAGAACAAAAGTCTCCCCATCAAAGATATGCTTATTACCACCACTTTTACTTTATGACTTTATTCCAATAATATTTGGGGAATGCCCAACCCAATTTAAGAGTACCCCATTGACGAGCCCAAATGAACTCTCCCATCGCTGCGTCGTTGTTGAATTTTAACTAAAGCCCATTTGCCAAGTGGAAAAGTCACAGATGAATCTGATGGCTTGTTCGTTGTGCCATTTGAGATATATTCTCCTGTTTTTCTTTGTTTGCCAGAATTGGAAGGCAGAAGGAGCAGCTTTTTCCCCTTTCTTTTCCCGTTTGTTTTATCTTTTATGATAGTGCTGCTGCACGATACAATATTTCTGCTCGAAGTTGACCAAATCATTCATTCGTATAAATATATATGTTCACTTCGTCATCAGATCCTAGAGTCCATCTAGCTAGTAAAGCTAGCCAATTATGTCTTTGCACCATTTTGGCATTTTCGTCAGCGATCGAATACGAGATAAAGATTCCAAATTCATATGGGACTGACTGTATGTATGCTTAGTTGCGTGCGATTTCTCCAGTCAAATTGTCTCTAACTGCAGGCATGCGTGAATGTTTATCTAAACCTTATACCTAAGTCTAAGTCTATCATTTCGTTTTCTCGATTTAAATTGAATGCTTATGTGTTCTTGTTTCACATTTTCGGTTTGTTCTTTCGTTCGTTCTTGTAAGTTGTAATTACATGAATATAACGAAAGATGGATACAAAAATGGCTGGACGTGCGGCTGTTGCTGTAGGAAGCCAAGGAAGTTCATTGACCTTGTCGTTGTTGTTGGACCAATTTCAATAGGTTGCCCCCCTATTATTGCGACGACTCTTTGCAATTTGCAAATGTTCCATGCAGCGCCCGACTTGGCAATAGATCATCATTTTCACCCGTAAAACTTGATATATGTACTTCAAATAAAATAAAAAATTAAACATGAATACTATCTTGTATAACTTGTACTATTTTGTATAACTTGCTAACTTAGGCTTCGGAGCCCTTCTTTTGTAGAAGGGAGAATGAGGCATGAATGATTGCACAATTGGCAGTAGGAGCATGGGCTGGATGACTATTGGTTTATGCATGGTCTGTTTGAATGATTAATATTTTGACTGTTGTAGAGTATAATTATTGGTACGACGACACTGTAGATGAATAGTATCTTGTTGGTTTATTGTTGAACTTACATGTGGAATGATTATTGGCACAACAACTGCACCGTAGATGAATAATACTTTGTTGGATTATTGTTTGATTTTCTGTCCTGGATGAATAGTGGTCCCCAAAATCAATTTTAACTTCTGGTTAGTTTACTCATAAGGGTCTTGACAATCTGCCCATCTAAACTTCTGCTATTCTTTTACTGGTTCAATTTTAAATGTAGTAGCCAGCTTTTGGGAGGAAGCATATGAAGATTCTAAAGACAAATTATATTCATTTTTCAGAAGCTAACTGGCTAATTGGGCAAGTAACTGATGAGTTAAATCTATAAGTCCTGCAGACTTTTCTTTTGTGGAAGATGATTTTGACATTGCTTGAAGAGAAGAGGAGGGGGAATCTCTGAGAGTACTATGTTAGAGGAACTAAAGATTGCTCAATTAGGAACTTTTCGAGGACCTGTACAGTACTTGATTGAGATGACTCTGAAAACTTCTTTATAGTTGACATCTTATTCTTACTTTAAGATCCATCTCACCTTTGTCTTTCTTGTAATTGTTGGAGTGTTGACCTTTTGTAATTAGTTTAGTTACCTATTTAAGTCCTTGTAATTAGATTGTAATTAGGTTATTTGATGTTTCTTTCCTTGTAAATCACTCTTGTACATTATATATTTTCCTCCTTGGTGAGAAGAATGATATCAGAAAATTAAGCCCTAATTAGCATGGTATCAAAGCAGAGATCCTAGGATTTCTGCTCTGCCGTTCCATCAAGCAAAATCGGCTCTCCCATGGAAAATCTACCACCACTCCATGGTGAAAACAATTCAATCCTAACCGATTCTACTCCTACACTAAACACTACTACCCTAACTGACCCTGTCGTGAATCCTACCCTACCTATATCGCAAGTTATGATACAGATTGTTCATCATGATTCGTATACTACTTCGATTGACATCAAACTCAATGGTGCCAATTATGGAGTTTGATCTCAGATTGTTGAGATGTTTGTTGCTAGAAAAGACAAGTTAGGCTACTTGTTTGAAAGTAATCCCCAACCACCTATCGACCATTCGGCCTTCACCAAATGGCATACGAAGAATGGTATTGTGAAGGGTTGGCTCATCAACTCTATGGAACCCAATTTGATTGGGTACTTTTTTCGACTACTGACAGCAAAGGAAGTGTAGGACGCGGTTACTCGCACGTATTATGATGGCTCTGATATATCTCAAGTCTATGATCTTACCTACAAGGCTTCTCGCATGAGGCAAGATAGATGACCGGTGAAGACATACTATAGTGATATTCAATCTTTGTGGTAGGAGATTGATTATCGTCTACCCAATCCGATGAAGTGCGGTAATGATATTGAAATTTTTAATAAAATTGTTCAAACGGATCGTGTATACACTTTACTTGCAGGATTGGATGAGATGTTTGATAAAATTCGTAGTGATATTTTACGAATTGAGCCCCTTCTTTCCGTCGAACAAACTTTTATCTATGTTCGCTAGGAGGCGACAAGTTGTGATGAATACTGGAGGACGGCTGCTATATGGGGCAACCATGGTGGTTCGGCCTGCCACACGATCGTAGCTCCACCTCGTCCCCGCGCCCCCGAGAAGTCACCTGCACCGAGCCCAGAACTGCAACCCCAGTCTATTATCCCGAGCCCAGTACATGGCTCGCTCCTTGCTGCTATGACGGCCTCACGGCCCACCACAAGTCCCCGTCCCTAAACCATTCATCCTGGCTGGTGGTTATACTTACTGCAGTAGTGAGAAGAATGGCCATGATAATTGCTTCTAATTGCATGGTTATCCTGACTAGTGGAAACTATTGGAGGTTCAAAAACAACAGGAACGAGATAAGCAAGCCAAGCTTGGGCAAGCCAATCTCGGGCAAGCCAATCTCGCCACATCCCAATTATCTTTGATATCTCAAGATGATCCTCCTCATGTTTCGAGTACTTCCGACATGTCTCTAGAGTCCTCAAGTAACTGCGGTTATATTTTTAATATAAATAGTGATGCTACTCTATCTAGATGGATCATTAACTCCAGTGTCACAAACCATATGACTTATGATTCCACTGATTTAGCTTATGATAACGTTCCGCTTCGACGTAATATTACTAATTCTAATGGAGTCACCTCACTGGTAACTGGTGCTGGCACTGTGCGCCTCACGCCCATTCTCTTTTTGCCACATACATTACTTGTACCTTCACTAAAGCATAAATTGATGTCTCATGGCCAAGCTACTGAACAATTGAACTGTTGTGTGCTAATGTATCCAAAGTTTTGTCTTATACAGGATATTCTCACAAAGGAGATAATTGGTCGCGGTACTAAGATAGGGATCTCTATTTTGTGGACGATGTCAGTATATGGCGGGTCAATCTCACCCAAAGAGCCTTTGATCACAAGCGGCGTCAAATATGGTTATGGCATCACCATTTGGGTTATCCATCTTTCAGTTATTTGCAGCATATGTTTCCAGATTTATTTGTTGGTTATTCAGTTTCAGACTTTAAATGTGCCACTTGCATACTCGCTAAGAGTCACTGTATTTCTTATCCGCTGAATTCTAATAAAAGTGTTATTCTTTTTGGTCTTGTTCATTTGGATGTTGGGGACCATCTCTGATTACTATTTCATCTGGTATTCGGTGGTTTGCAACGTTCATAGATGATTGCACATAGATGACATGGTTATATCTTCTTAAGCATAAAAGTGATGTTTTTGACTTTTCAAACCTTCCACACCATGGTTCAGACATAGTTTTCTACTAAAATATAGATTTTGTGTTCTGATAATGGTGGTGAATATATTAATAATGATTTCTCCCATTATTTAACTAATCACGAAATTCTTCACAAAACTACCTATCCTCAGACTCCTCAACAGAACGGGGTGGCTGAGCGCAAAAATCGTCATATTTTAGAAACGGCTCGTTCAGTCTTGATTGGGGCATCTGTTCCCCACTCCTCTTGAGATGTTGCTCTTCAGACCGCCATTTATCTTATCAATCATCTACCATCTAAAGTCCTGAATTTTCTTACCCCTTTACAAGTTCTTGCTACCTTCGTGCATCTAGCATCGATTTTGGTACTCCCATCTCGGGTTTTTGAATGTGTTGCATTTGTTCATCTTCATAAAAATCAACAAAGAAAACTTGAACTGTGTGCTCTCTGTTGTATTTTTATCACTAGCTGAGCCAACAGCCGAGCCTATAACTGTTGTGTTGCCAGCGCAGCCAACATCAGCCGTAGTGCTGCCCACATAATCAACGGCAGGCACAACAATACCATACTCACCCACGGCAACAGTGCTGCCACTTGTTAACTTTGAGACTTCTACTGATACTACTCCCCCTCGTCTCCAAATATAGTACCACCAAATGACCATGCTCCTAAGAATATTCATGAAGTAAGCTCTACTATTCATGTTGATGTATCCGGTGTTCCGAATTATCAATTACCTTTCAGACACAACCAAAGAAAGGCACCCAATCGATGTTCAATGAACACAACAAAAGGCTCTAAATACCCCATTGCCAACTATGTGTCATCATAAAAGTTATCAGAATCCAGCAAAGCTTTTGTACAACAAATATCCAATGATAGCAAACTAAGCTCATTAAATGAGGCATTATCTGATGATTGATGGACTGAGGCAATGGAGGAAGAAGTGGTTGCACTCCTGAAAAATCAAATGTGGGATTTAATTCCACTCCCCAAGGAAAGAAGAGATTTGGGTGTCGATGGGTGTACACCATTAAGTACAAAACTGATGGGCCCGTTGAATGATACAAAGCACGATTGGTGGCCAAGGGATACGTTTAGACGTATGGTGTTGATTATATAAAGACATTTGCCCCGGTATCAAAGATTAATACGGTAAGAGTATTGCTTTCATTGGCGGCTAACTTAGATTAGCCATTAGAGCAATTTGATGTGAAAAATATTTTCTTACATGGTAATCTTAAAGAAGAAGTGTATATGGATATTCCACATGGTTATGCATCCGTTTTACAACTTAAAGTAGTGTGCAAGTTGAATAAAGTGTTGTATGGGTTGAAACAATCATCTCGAGCATGGTTTGGTAGGTTCCGGACGACTATGAGGAAATATAGGTTCAGGCAGAGCAATTCCGATCATACACTTTTCTTGAAATGTCGAATGGAGAAATTGACGACACTTATCATCTATGTGGACGATAAGATTGTTACAGGTGATAACAAAGAGGAAATCTCGATTACCTAGCAACCGAGTTCGAGATGAAAGATCTTGGTGGTTTGAAATATTTTTTGGGGATAGAAATAGCTCGATCTAAACAAGGTATATTTTTGTCTAAAAGAAAATATGTTATAGACTTATCAGCTGAAACCGAAATGTTTGATTGTAAATCGGTTGACACCCCTATAGTCCAAAATCACCATCTTGCCGAGCACCCTGATCAAGTTCCCACTAACAAAGATAGTTATCAAAGGTTAGTTGGGAGGTTAATTTATTTATCTCACACCAGGTTTGATATTGCATGCGCAGTAAGTGTTGTTAGTCAATTTACGCATTCTCCGAGTGAGGCACATATGGGTATGGTTGAACGCATCTTACGATACCTGAAGTCCTCACCGGGTAGAGGCATCATGTTTTCTAAGAATGTTCATTGCCGAATAAAGGGGTACACCGATGCAGATTGGGCAGGTAATGTTATTGATCGTTGGTCCACATCTAGTTATTTTACATTTGTGGGAGGAAACTTAGTGACTTGGCGGAGTAAGAAACAGAAAGTGGTTGCTTTATCAAGTGCAGAGGCGGAATACAGTGGTATGGCAAAATGAGTATTTGAACTATTATGGCTTAAGAGGTTTCTTAGTGAGCTCGGGTATCCTTCGAATTCAGCCTCAGATTTAATTTGTGATAATAAAGCATCTATCGATATCTCACACAACCCAATTCAACATGATCGCACAAAACACGTGGAAGTTGACAGACACTTCATTAAGGAGAAGTTGGATAGGAATATTATTCAATTCCTGATCGTAAAGTCAAAGGACCAATTAATGGATATATTAACTAAAATTATTCAAGCATTCTACAACTCTTTTGTCAAGTTGGGTATGAACGACATTAATGCACCAACTTGAGGAGGAGCATTGGAGAGTTGACCTTTTGTAATTAGTTTAGTTACCTATTTGAGTGCTTGTAATCAGATTGCAATTAGGTTATTTGATGTTTCTTTCCTTGTAAATCACTCTTGTACATTATATATTTTCCTTCTCGGCGAGAAGAATGATACCAGAAAATTAAAATCCAAAATAAACCCTAATTAACAGTAATGATACTGGAAATACCTGACTTTTTTGCATGAGAGTTTCTAGAATGACAATGACTGTTGGCCCATGAGAAATCCACCGCCTGGAAAACCAAGCTAAGAAGTTTGGCCTGAATTTACTTTCAAATTTGATAAACCATGGATGACTGAAATCCTTTGTTTGATACTGGAAAATGTTAGTCCATTCGTCAATATAACCACAGCAATTATACTAAATATTTGGTAGCTGGGAATGGAGAGGTTTGTATTGATGAATGAGAATACCCCATTCTTGACTTTTCCTATGTGGATGGAATGGTAAAGAATTTTTGTTTGGTCATTGGAACTCCTAATTGGTTAATAGATATTGACTCTTTTTCAAATAAGATGCTTTTGTAAAACTTGAGTGTTTTGAATGGATCTCCCAGGGAGTAGAGGAAACCTGGGGGGAAATAGGCTTTGGCTAACTTTTCTGGTGTCTTGATGTGACTGAACTTGGTTGGGGTACTAAACAGGTGTTCACTGGGAGGTTTTTCAATGTAATGGGATGTTTTACAGTAATTTATTGTAGGCTATGATGAATTTTTGATTGGTGATTGGAGTGGATCATACGAACTTATTAAGGCTAACTGGCAGTTTAGTCTGATATTCTCTTAAGTAGAACCGAATGGAGTAAATCTGTTTACTGAACCACTCTGTGAGTAAGGGATGAGGGTTAACTGTTGTTTTACTGATTTGAGTTAGGCTAGAAGCCTTCTGGTTGACTAATTAGTATTAGGTTTCTTTCCTAACATCTCTTCCTGCAAGAATTCTCTGTTTGAAAATCAGGGAAGCAATTTTGACTGCCTTTTAAATATTCAATGTCAAAATAAAAAATGCTTCATATGGCTTGCCATCTTGCAAAAAATTGTTTTGATACAATAGTTTGAACGCTTTTTCTAAAACATGCTTATATACTGTTCTTGCAATCTACTCTTAGTAATAAATAAAAAAATTGATTTAATAAATCATCTTAAAATTTTGATATATATAGTACTATAGATAATAATCTCTTTTTAATAAATCATCTAGAATGATGCTTAAGATTAATTAGGTGTTAGATGTATTATTATATATTGGAGTGTTGGATCATACATATCTAAAACTTAATTAATTGGTTAAAACATCCTTATATAGTCAAGGATTGAAATATCGGCCGATACACCGATATATCGGTCGATATATCGATATTTTCAACTGTCGATACCGATACTGGGGGGTAAGGCCATATCTTCACCTATATCAACGATATATCCCCGATAAGTGCGATATCTCCGATATTTTGCTGATATTCTCGATATTTCTCGATACCTATAACAAAACCCAAAAAAATTCAAAAGTTTTGAAGCAAATTGAAACCCAAAAGATTTTTTGGAGGTATGTGGGCAGTGATTAGATATGTGTGAAGGCTTTTGGTAATATCCAATTCAAAAGATTTTTTGGAGTATCCATTAATTATTACTATAAAGCCCATTTACTATCGAGGCTAATTTTACACATGCCACCCAAGATGAGGATCATGGATGCAGAGAAGCTGGACCAGGCATTGGCGCAATTGGGAAGCAATACTCAGGGAAAAGAAGCCAACCAATCAATCCATCTGAAGATGACATGGCGATTAGTTTTGGATCTATGAGCATAGGAACTAGACTTAGTGCTAACTCAAATGAATCTTATAATGGTTATGGGTATGTCATGTCTGATTATAGTGGAACTAGTTATGGAGCTCAAGATGATGAAACAGACTATGGATCTACTAGTTGGGTTAATCCTAACTATCCCATGTATGGGAGGACAGTAGGGAGCTCAAGAGAGACATGTGCACCATGTTCAAACATGGCTTACAAACTGCTCGGGTTACATGACTTGGTATGACTATTGTATGAATCTAGATTGTTGTTCCTCATTGTTTGAACCTCATAGGAGCTGTTCATTTATGTAGTTGGACACTTATCTAAATTGTAATCTAATGTTTAAACAAACTATGGATTTATGCATGGTTTATTCATTCTAATAAACATTTTATTAGAAAACTTTTCGTTAACGCGCATTACATACCACTTATATTTCATCATATGTATATCTTATTATTAGTAAATTTTGAGTTTTATTTGTTCAATACATTCATTGAAAATGTACATAACATGTATGAAAGTTTTAGACTAAAATTATGTGTTTCAATGCCTATATCTGTCATTTTTGTTGATTTTTTCCCGATACCTAAAACGATAACGATATATCCCCCGAAATATCAGTAAATTGGAGGCCCGATATTATCTGCACGGTCGATATTTTAATCCTTGTATATAGTGTTCATGCAATCTACTCTTAGTAAAAAAAAAAATTGATTTAATAAATCATCTTAAAATTTTGACATATATAGTACTATATGTTGCAGTCCTATTTAGAATAGGAATGTGATTGTGTAAATCCTAGTAGATATAGGAATGTATCTTATATTCCTATTAGGAGTAGATTACTTATTAAGTATTGTAATCCTTATGGGAAAGGATTTGCCCTTTCTACTACTATAAATAGAGGCACAATGGGGTGAATAAAACACACCTCACAATTACACATCTCTCTCTTCTCCTCTCTATGTGCCGCACCCCTCAACTCTCCATGGCCTTTATACAGTTTAGTAAATTATATCTACAACACGTTATCAACACGCTCTTGACGCTATGCTAAAGAGAGTTTATTCTTCAATCAGGGGAGTATTACGTTTTAATTATTCTTTTTGTGATTAATTTATTATTATTTTGAATTGATCTACATGCTATTGATTCAATTTAATTTTTCTTTGTTGAACGTGATACAACGCATTGGAGACGCAATTTCGGCTTTCTGAGAAGGATCTTCTACAAATTCAAAGGCTTTTATAAGTTTTCTGCCAATCAGGTACGCTTAAAATAAAGTAAGTTATTTAAAACGACCGTGAAGCATGAAAACATTCCCCATGATGCATGAACCCCCTATGTTTATATTTTCCTTTCGATATATATATTGTATATGTTCATATATTTGTCAATATATATATTTGTTTCATGCATCGCACAATTAAATTGTTATGTGGAATTTGTGAGTCAAATTATAAAATTAAATTAGAAGCATATTAGGGTTTGTAGAACCCTAACTATTTCAAAAAAATTTGGGAAAATTAATTCTACCCTTGCGGCACAAACTGGGCACCCTGCCCTCTGGACCTCGACAGCAGCTTTGCTGCTAGGGCACCACAGGCTTTTGGCCTGGTTTGGTTGACCACGGGCCTGCAGCCCTATTCCCTTCGGTCCACTGCCCGCAAGCTTGGCTTGCTGGGGTTTCCTGTCCCTCGGCCTGCCTACCGCAAACTTTATGGTTGCTGGGCTTTGCAAGCCTTGGCCTGCATTCTTCACGCCAGCCTTACGGCTGGGCCTTCTTCTTGCGGCCTGCATAAAGCTAGCCCACGTGGCTGGGCTTTGCTCCCTCACACACACAGCCAGCCTTGCGGCTGGGCTCTCCCGCGCAAACCCAAGGCCAGCATTTGCTGGGCCTTGACCCGTGCCCAATTTTTTTGGTCCAATTTTAAAACCCAGCTTACGGCTGGGGTTTTTCTCTTTTCCCCGTGGCCTGCAGACCACCCCTACCCACACTCGTGCCTTCTTAACCCACGGCACCAAGCCCAATATTATTTTGGGGCTATATTTTCGACCTAATAATATTATTTTAATATTATTTTGCTTCTATAATCGCCCCTGTATGGCCCGATTTATTGAATTAATTAAAATTGACCTGCAGTTCATTAATCTGATAATAAATCCAAAATTATTGACCTGAAGATCATTTTTTGGACATTAACGATTCAATAATTTATTTTTATACTTTGAACCGTCACATACTTTCGTAGTAACGAAGCCCTCACACTTGAGTTCCCGAAGAACCTCAAATCCACTACACTTAGTTGTATATTGCATTCTGTGTTCTTGCAGGAACCTCTCTTTTATGAACTAAACGTTCATAAACTAAATCGAACCTGTAATTTCGAATTTAGTGCCTTTGAAACCTGAAGTTTTCATAAAACAATACACCCATGAAAACCTGATGTTTTTCATGAAACCATGTCTTAGAACTCGAGTGTTCTAACTTTGATGCTTATGGATGACTCATTCCCATAGCACCAATCACAATCTTGTTCCTTCCAATTCAGTGGATTATCGAACCGTCACAAGTTTGATTTTCCTGATCTGGACGTTTCTAATAGAAACCACTTTATGTGGGGTACAAGACGTGAATCTCTACTTGACTATCAAGAAGTTGAGCAACCATTGAAGCCAACAATGGTATGGAATAGCTGAATAAGCCTCCGCCATGATCTTCATTCGAAGACTTATGCCCGAAGCATTACAAATGGAAATACCTCCGAACGAGGATTCCATGGCTCTTTGGCTCGCTTTTACGGACTGTTTAATCATGAAAGATATTGCCTGAAGCATACCATGATTACGTTCATGAATGAGTACAATTCTGAAGTTTATAAATTCGATTGAATTTTGACTAGAGAATACTTTTCTCGTCCTTCCTTATTTTTAACTCGCTCCTGAAGCAACAAGTGTAGAAAGCGGAAGTTAACCAAATTCTCGGATCTGATTACTACCACAAACATATGGTAGAACCAGGGCCTGTCAAGGTGTGGCATCATGCCCGAAGCGTGATCCTTGGCACCTAAGACCTAAAACTTCAAGAATAAGGGATAGTATTCCCGAACCTTAACCCTGCAGAATCTACTTCCGTCTCGATGGAATAGATCATTGGTTATGCACCTGTTCGTGCCCCTACCAATGTTGTTAAGGAGTACCATTCTCGTACTCAATATGTGAGATTAATTTTGCTCCACCAAACACCGTTGGAAAAGCATAATTATGACATGGCTGGCCTTATTGGCCGAATCCCCTTTGTAAACCATTTACTTTGTGAACATTTTTCCATGTTCTTGGATTCAAGTTTGGTGTATGTTTTACTTATGGATAATCTTATTGATATTGTCCTCGAATATGAGTTAATTGAATCATGTTTCTTAGTACATGTGACCGATTCAATTAAACACGTGATTAGGTAGGAATGTGGGGAAGTTAGTTGTCTGGACGAATGCGTACTACGCACACTAACTTTACACCTAAATCACATCTCTAAACAACGACTTCAGGTCTATCCAACCTGATTAAGAGCATTGGCACGCTCCTCGTTGTATGAATGGTACTGCATCACCATTTAAGGGACCTTAAATTCTCCCTGACGTTGAGTTTTTAAGGATATTCGAGATGACAATGATCATAAATGAAACCACTAAAGAAAATAGAGTGAAATATCTTTGCACCACCTCCAAAAATGAGCCTAAAGCTTTGATTTGGGGCCAATGGGTTGTCTCCCAATTGGGAACATGCCACATATGGTCGGCCTAGTGCTGGGTGATTGAGCAGTTTCCTTACTTTGACACGACCTTTTTGGGACACTTAGGTCGAACAATGACGCTACGACGCATCTCTTTACCCGAAGTAAGGATCTTGTGCCTACAAGCACACTTTGTCAAGCCTGCTCATTAAGGAAATTGATTTTCTATATCATTCCTCGCAAAGATACGAAATCACCTCTTTTCCATAAGTGGATTCAAGGGAATATATGTGGACTAATCCAATCAAAATGCAGACCATATAAAGACTTATGGTTTTGATTGATGAATCGACAAACTGGTCACATGTTTGTCCACACACATTACTGCTAAACCTCTTGGCCGATTATGGGTTCACCACCCTACTTATCCCTTAAGGTCCTGGAGACTGGATAATGCCGGAGAGTTTATATCGACAGTTTTCGATAAAGTATTGCATGTTGTTTTGGGTTTCTAATTGAACATTGAGTTCCCATGTTCACCCCAAATAGCCTCGCTTAGTGATCATAAAGCGCAATTTAAATGATCGCCCGAATTTTGGTGAACATACCAAGTTTTCGGTTTCTGCCTAGGGCTATGCAATCCTTGTACGCAGTTATGTTGGTCCTCCTTGAGGCCCATTACCACTCAACCTATATGACGTTACAGTTGGTTACTGGGTACGAACCTGACGATTTTCGTATTTACGCATTTGGGTGTGCATTCCATGTGCCAAGTTGCGCCGCCGCAACGTACCACCATGGGTCCTCAAAGAAGGATGTGTATCTTTTGTCGATCATGATTCTCCTTCACACTAGCTCTCTTCGAGCCCTTGCATGCGATCTCTTTACCGCTCATTTGCGAGTTGTCACTTTAATGAGACACTCTTCCCGCCGTTATGGGGAGATAAGAACGTCAACGTTCCTGTAGAACGGCGCGAAGTTGCGTGGACGTTGCCCACTATGTCTCATCTCGATCCCCATACCGCACAAGTGTGATAAGCAAGTGCGATGAATTCTAGATTTCAGAATGTTGCTCCAGACGCATTCCTCTGATCTAGCTAAAGTGACGAGATCATATACCAGCTGCAAATATGCCTGTAAGGATAGACGTACTTAACGAACGTCGAGTCAACATCCCTGAAGGGTGTGCCACCCCTGTTGGACGGTTTGAACGCCCCTGTTGGACGGTCCGGTACAACGACGGATAGCCAATCAATCTGTCTTGGCCTGGAGCACGACAGATCATTCGGTTCGTAGGATTCACTTCCCTAGAAGAGGAAGACACGACACAACTATGAATCTAAACTCGATCGCTGTCTCAAATCATTTCCAACTCATGAGATTAATCCGGATTACTCCCGAGACATGAAGTTCTTGGTCCAGTATACTAGTTTGGATGAGAAAAATGGAATTGAAATGAGATTATCATCGATGATGTTTTCACTTATATGGTAGCTACCGACATAAATGAAAAGCGACGATATCGAACCATGTTCCGTTGATTAAGTGACAACGTAGAACTGATTGGACAACTGAGATTACAATCTAGGTCAAATTCCTTACCAAAGTGTGTATTGGACCTGTCGTTCCTACACTGCCCAAGGTAACCCTATTGTGTTACAAGTGGGAAAGGAAGCGTTATGAGATGAATGAAATAGTGCGATATGATGCACGCCTTACGGCGCAAGGTTTCTCTCAAACGTCCTGTGATTGAGCATTATAAAATGTGGTTAATGTTTTCTCCATGGGGATATAGATACGGAGATTTACATGTAAGTTCCCGAAGAATTACATAGACTGGTTCAAAAAGTTTCAAAACCACGGAACACCCTCTTAACTTGTTTTGAGACGTTCACTTAAAACCGACGGATGTGGTATACCCGTTTAAGTGATTGTTTGATCAGTCAGGGATATGAATTATGCCCTTGCGTGTTAAACTATGAAGTCTTATTCCAAATTGCTAGAGTTACAGTTTATGTCGTTAACACGAATCTCACTAAGACTCTGGAAGAGCTTCAGAAAACTGCCTCGCACCTGAAGATGGAATTTGAGATGAAGGATCTTAGGAAAACTCGTTTATGCCTTGACTTGAAGTTCAAGCGTTGTTCTGACGGTACCTTGGTCTACCAGTCGAACTACACTTTGAATGTGTTACCTTTGAGTATACCTTTGATCGTCCATACGTTATATGCAAATGAGACCCTTGAAGAGGTTATGGAATCCGAAATTCCATATCTAAGTTCAACTTTGCGCTTCGTTGTACTTAGCTCATTGTATTTAGACAGGACATCTCCTTCACTGTTGATCTTGGTAAAGATGCAGCACCGCGCCTACACGCAACCACTGAATTGGTATTAAAGACATACCATGAAGGTACTACGAGGGCAAATTCCAACGCATCTTAGTGGATCCGACCCCCCTGATCCTCGAAATGATGTTTGCCTTGTTGTTATGCTATTGTTGGTTACTTATCAAACCCGCACAAGGCAAAATCCCCAAATGGTTATGTCTTTACCGTTAGGGACATCGCAATATCTTGGAGGTCCATGATATGACCTTAGTTACGAAATCTTCGAATCGTTCCAAGACTCACCTCACTTCACTACGCCACAAGTGAGACATGGTTAGGAGTTCTTGTTGAGCATGTTCATAGTACTTGCTGTGTTTTCATCCCTCGTTGAGTCCTGACAACGATTCATGAAGACTATGCCGCATGTATCAACCCGACCAAGCCATGATACATCAACAAAGTCAATGCCAAGACATATTGCGTCTACATCTACATCAGCAAAGCATCAGGAGATTGAAGTCATGCAAGCCGATCCCAGAAAACCTTGCCGACCTCTACACGACGTCACTGCCGAAGTCAACCTTCCAGAAGCTTGTCCGAGGAATTGGTATGCCTAACTATTATATGCAATGCTTGTAGTTCTCATTTGGAAGTTATGTCAAACTCAAGGGGAGTATCCAGAAGTATACTCACTTGATCTTAATGTACTCTTTTTCCCTACGATTATGAGCATTTTTCCCATTGGGTTTTTACTACCTAACTAGGTTTTAACGAGGCACCCATCCTGGGCTGATCATACCCTTGAGAGCTTTTCTACTTGCGTCCAAAAGACGTATAGTTTTGACTTAATGCAACTTCTCACCTTTCTCCTTAGACTATGGGTTTTTCCCACCCTGGGTTTTACCATAGCGAGGTTTTGTGAGTTTTACTTTTTATGCATTCTTCCGTTGATTTGAGACTCACATTCGCTCATTGTGCCAACGACTTCATCAACTGTACCTGTTTCATCACTGAAGACCTGATGCGCCATTTACTTGAGTATTTACACACTCAAGGAGGAGTGTTGCAGTCCTATTTAGAATAGGAATGTGATTGTGTAAATCCTAGTAGATATAGGAATGTATCTTATATTCCTATTAGGAGTAGATTACTTATTAAGTATTGTAATCCTTATGGGAAAGGGTTTGCCCTTTCTACTACTATAAATAGAGGCACAATGGGGTGAATAAAACACACCTCACAATTACACATCTCTCTCTTCTCCTCTCTATGTGCCGCACCCCTCAACTCTCCATGGCCTTTATACAGTTTAGTAAATTATACCTACAACACTATAGATAATATTTTCTTTTTAACAAATCATCTAGAATGCTTAAGATTAATTAGGAGTGTTGGATCATACATATCTGAAACTTAATTAATTGGTTTGGCCATACCATCAAGTTGGCAATTTCAGTATTATGTGGCTAACTAGTAGTACAAGAAAAAAGGAAAATACTTGCATCCACTTTAATTATGAGCTAGTGTGCTATTTTGTTCATCCACAAGTGATTAACGTATTCTTCGCGAATACATGTTCTCAATTACAATACTTTAAATAGTATTTTTCAAAGACACATAAAACTAGAAATCGTCTAGTCATCTATATATTGAACAAATTGACGGTTTTAATTAGTAATAATTAACATCCTCATGATGAATTAATCATTCATTTGACACAAATATCTAACTATATATCCCTAAGTTAATTGATTTGTTGCACATATAATCTTTTAATGATAATTAAAATAAATAAATGATTCTGATTATAAAATTTATACAATACAAATACACCAACGTAAATGAAGAGATAAAGTGGCGCGCATCCACGAGATTAATGCAAGTATATCCCAAAAAGTTAAAACGACCCAGTTAGCTATATGATTTAGCATTTGTACAGTATGAGTTGATAAAGGCTCCTAAACATCAATTCACCGTCTTAAATGGTGGGGTTTTTGCCTTTGGGGGACGCCAAAGTTTGTCTCGCATTAAGGTGTGATATAATAGGCTAGGACATCCAATTGCAGAGATGGGTTCTGGCCACAAATTAAACAAGAAAAGACTTCCAATTACAAGCTGGGGTTCTTGATAGCTAATAGAATGTAGGGTCAGGAGTGACTAGGTTTGATTGTATATGTCTAGTATAATGCTGCTATATATTGTTGTTGCTCTTGCTGTTGCTGTTTACCCTCAATGTCATGCAACAGTCAATTTTCACAGAACCCCATTTCACCTTGCAAACTAAAATGCTACTCTTGTCGAAAGTTCCCTGCTCATAAATCATGATAGATGATGGGTCCGAATGGCACTGTAAAGGCAAAGTGAACGAAAGAGTAACTGTGTATGATGATCAACTGGAGTTGAGAGGAGAAAAAGAAGACTAAAGTGATGATCTGTCGCCTCTGAAGGGGGATTTAATAAACTTCTACCATTTGAACGTCAGTTTCACGTATTTATAGGGATGGAGCCATGAAGGGACCATAATGGTTCGGAACCTATTCTAATATTTTCTTTTTCACGCACACAAAAAAAAAAAAATAGAGTTTTCTCACTGATTTTCTAAAAAAAAAATTCAAGGTGTTAGGGCCCGAGCCCCAACTAGAATCTTTTCCTTATTTCCTTCACTAGGTTTCATTTGAGGCTAGTAATTCTTATGTACTTACCCAGCATCCAGTAACGGAGCTAAAAATAAAAGTTAGGAGGAGCCTCTAAGCCATATGAAAGAAAAATAATATAACTAATCGAAAAAAATATGGTTCATTTTTTGTAGTGAAATGAAAAAAAATTTAATTAAAATAGAGTAATGAAATCACGAAATACGTCATAAGCACCAAACTTCTTTATAAGTTCTTACATTGAAGTTGAATAACATTTAATAATCATGACTCAAAACTACAGCTATGAAAATTGTCTTTCAAGATAAATTATTCATCTATTCCATATATGCGTGGTTTCACTACAAAACAACATTCTATCATACAAAATAGTGAACTAACTAAGGAAGGCTAGTTGATATAAGGCTTTGTTTCATAACAATACTACTATAAAACACTTTGTTCTTTTTTTCAATTAGAAAACAACACAATAAAGCTAGCTGGGAGCAAAAGCACATAAGTCAAAGAATGCAAAGTATCCAACCAAAAGCACACAAACATAAGCTACAAAATAAAAAACTTCAGGGTAAGACCTGGCCTCCCTTAGTCCTCAAGTGGTTCCGCCATTACTTGCGTCATTGTGAGTATTAAAGGATTCAGATGATCAGAAGAGGGAGATTGAGGAAATAGACGAGACAGTGGTTTTTATTTTTATTTTTACTTTATTCTTTTATTTTATTCCTCGAAATTTTTTAATACTATTACTTTGCTTTTGCTTTTTCCTTTTTTTTTCTTCTTATTTTTCTATTCTTCTTGTAAGATCTCACATCACCAAGGGGTGAGGATCTTGTAAGCCTTATATGTACATGCTCACCTCCAATTAGCACGAGGCCTTTTGGGAGCTTACTGGCTTTGGAGTTCATAGGAACTCTGAAGTTCAGCTAGTTCAAGCGAGAGTATTCCTAAGATTGGTGACCCACTGGGAAGTTCTCGTGTGAGTTTCCAGAAACAAAACCGTGAGGGTGTGGTAGGGGCCCAAAGCAGACAATATAGCATGGGCCAGGATGTGACAATTTGGTTTCAAAGCCATTCCCTGGCCAAAAGTGTGCAGACGAGTACGTCAGGCCCCTTAAGGGGGTGGATTGTAAGATCTCACATCGCCCAAGAGTAAGGATCCTGTAAGCTTTATATGTACATACCCACCTCCAATTAGCATAGGGCCTTTCTGGCTTCGGAGTTCAACTCCGAAGTTAAGCGAGTTCAAGCGAGAGCATTCTTAGGATAGGTGACATTTTTAATCAATATAATATTTTAAAATAATAAAATAGTCAATTTCTGTCGGTTATAATTGCCAAAATAATAAAATAGTCAATTTATGTCGGTTATAACTTATAACCGCCACCATTAACTTAAAAACCGCCGGAATATGTTTAAAATATTTATAAAAAATTCAAAAATATTGGCTGTTATATTAATTTTAAGGCGGTTGCATCCGACACTAAATATACGCCAGGAAATGATGTGTCAGATATCTTTTATATGACATAATAGCTTATTAAACCGGCACCATCATCCGATACCTAAAGCTAATATTGTAGTAGTGTAGAACCACTGTTTAATCTACATAATATTAAAAAAGTGCAGGAGATTCTAATTTGTAGGTAATTAAAGCGTGCATATATAGTACATAGTGCTCCATTATCATTTTGCATTGACCTCAAAGGAGATGCTAGAATATTTTTCTCTCATTTCTTATCATCAAGATTCCAAAAAGATCGGTATCGACATCTAAATTCTAACTTAGAAATATGAGTCGTTGAAGTTAGGGCGTTTGGGGTATAATTAAATTGATTAGGATAATCTGTTTTCAACTCAGCACTCAATGTAAGATTTTTTTTTTTATTTATTTATAATTTGAGTTGATTAAAAAATTGCTCAAATAAAATTAAAATAAAATAAAAGAAAACACACGAGTCGTAGTTCAACCTAAAATCATCGCACAAATACAGGACATAACATGCTAGATAAAATCGTCATACACATATACACTGTCAAGTTAATGGTGGCGGCTATATATGTTTTCTGCCTGTCTAGATTCTCGGAATTGAAGTCATGATCTCAACCATTCGTCGAAAGCAACAATATTTGTTCCATGAGAAGAAATGCATAAGATATGCGTATGATGATTAAGATCTTGATTAATTAATATTTCCATTTTTCATAGTGAATATGCCCAATTCCTCAATAAGGATTAAGGATACATATTAGGTCCACATTAAAAAAATATCAAAGAGATGGTGGGCATAGTTTAATTGAAAATTAGACTTAAACTAAGGATAAGGCACCAACTTGTTAATTTTCTTGGTGAGTACTTAAGAAAGTTGAGATTCTACCATAAAATTAAAGGAAAACTAACGAAAAGGGCCTGAATAGTGACAGTTTTAATGAAAAGTCCTTTTTGAAGGTATAATGAATAGTGACAGTTAAAGGTAAAAAATGACTTTTCGTTAAAAGTAAACAGTACCGGAGGTGTTTTATTAAACCTCCCTAAAATTAATTGGCAATCATTCTCAACACGCCTCCTCACGTGTGGTGAATTTCAAGCCTTACACGTAGACAACACAATTTTCAAGCCTTACACTTAAGAAACTTGAGATTCCACCATAAAACCAATTAGCATTCATTCTCAACACACCCTCTCACGTGTGGTTAATTTTCAAGCTTTACACGTAGACAACACAATGGGGCGACCACACGTGAACAACACAATGGGGTGACATGGAGCGCGAGTGGCCATTTGACTTCACACATTGGACAACTACTCTGGTACCATGAAGAAAGTTGAGGTTCCACCATAAAACCAATTGACAATATAGGGAGTTGCCCAACTTACTTATAAGCAAGGTATTAAATATCCATAATATCCCGATATTTCCATCGAAATTTCCGTGTTTTTTGACTACCGATATTTCCGATGTCATCGATATTTCCATCGAAATTTCCGTGTTTTTTAAATTTCTATATTTAAAAAAACACCAAGGGGATTCGAACCCCTCCCATTTTACTCCTTCAATACCTTGACCACCATATCACTTATGTTTTTGTGAAAATATGCTAAAATATTTACATATTTTCTACACTCACAATGTTTGCCAGCTCGCTATATAATCAACTTAAATTAGTTAAATCCATCATGCAATGAATTTTCTTCCAATTTTTTTGTGATAAACTAATAGATAATTGACTAAATAAACATCCTACAAAGTTTCAATAAAAATTTCCAAGTTTTTCTTACAATTTCCGTGGTTTTTATTCAATTTTTATCGATATCGATAATATCCCGATATTTCCATCGAAATTTCCGTGTTTTTAGACTACCGATATTTCCGATATCATCGATATTTAATACATTGCTTATAAGTCATACAAGGTCCCTCCTTTCATCAATGTGAGACTCATTCTCAACAAGTACAATGTGCTTCCCATTTTCTCCAACATTTTTTTATGTTGAAGCTATAGTGAAGGAAGGAGAACCAAACTTAAGGTCTCGAGTGCAGAGGTAAATGTTCTTAGTTACAAGTCTCTCTCGGAAAACAAGCCATATTGATTTCGATCGGTATTCCATAACTTTATACTTTACTATATAGGAAATTTATAGACTACTTCAAGCACGAGCTACTAGAATTACTTTGGTTAGTATATGAACTAGTTGGGTGTTTATAAAAGTAGCTTGGTATTTTGTGTATTAGAGGTTGTGCCTAATTAAGAAGCGCCTTGGATCCTTGTGTGTCATCCTGTTACCATCAAATCAATACATACATATCACAACAATCTCATCTCACAGCATAAAAGCTCACCTAAGACTCAAGAACTCCCACTTGGATTTGATGACGTGGCATTACAATTACATTACTCCTTTTAGGGCTATAAATAAGATTTACCACTTCCCCTTCTTCTTGTATAATAGTGTTTCCAGCTATTTTTTGGCTATCTAAGCTAAGCTCTTATAGTCATATGGTTCTTCCTTCAATCATCATTCTCATCAAACTGTGTGATGGAAGCCAAAGCTGCTGGTTACACCCGAGATGGCACCGTCGATCTCTGGGGCCGCCCTGTGCTGGCCTCCGAGACTGGAAAATGGAAAGCTTGTTCTTTTCTTATTGGTAATTTTTCATAACAATTTCATGCTTAATTTATACAAGAATATAATAATTATTTTTTTCCTTTCTAAACCTTAAATAAATTTGTTAAGTATAATGTTTCAGGATACGAAGTATTTGAGAGGATGGCCTTCTATGGAATAGCTTCCAATTTGGTGAATTACTTGACCACCCAACTTCATGAAGACACAGTTTCTTCAGTCAGGAATGTCAATAATTGGTCTGGAGCAGTATGGATGACACCGGTTCTAGGGGCTTACATAGCTGACTCTTACTTGGATCGTTTCTGGACTTTCACCGTCTCCTCCCTCATTTACGTCATGGTAAATTACTTTAAGAAAGTTTATTCTGCACTGTGGTCGGTTAATCCAGTAGTTAGAGTCTTAAGCTAGTTCCAAATTCGAGCCTCCTCATCCCTTTAGTAATTTATAGATTAGAGTTGTGGCTTGTAATTAAATTAAAAAGTTTCTTTTGATCTAAAAAATTTCAACTTTATATATTCTGATTCAATAATTTTATTTCTTGGGCATGGTTAGGTAAGATGGTGACTGTTCCACATGCTTCAGGGTTTGTTAAGAAGATTGCACTATCTTTCTTGACCATATTTTATTAAGGCCAATTATTCCTTCGTTTCTCTCGTGGAACCAATGCATGGCTCATTTGATTGCTAATCTCATTTCTCAACTTTCTAATGATTTGCATTAGCCCCATGTATGCATGGGCAGAGCCACTAAGGGACCAGAATGGTTCTTGGCCCCCATCCTGTCTTTAATTTTTTGCTATCTAATAGATATTAATGTTGCATATCAGTCTGTTACCCTTAAAATTCAAGTGTATTCTCAATTCAAACTCTTTTCAGATTTAGGCTAGGCCTCATTTTTCTCTCCATCCCTCTTATTGCGGTGAGACTTCACTTCCCCTCTATATTCTATCAACACTTCGTCAGCTTTAACTTATATTTATGAAAAAAAAATTTGCTTACTCTTTACCTCATATTCAAGTTTCTGGGGTTTTGTACAACGTTTTTTTTGTTCAAGTTCATAGTTTCATTGAGGGTGAAACCGTTTTTCTTCCTTTTTTTTTTTAAAAAAAAAAAGTAAAAAAAGAAAGAAAAAAAAAAGAACTCTATTGAATTTAGGGTCTTTTAATATTTATGCAAATTACTCCAAACTCTCATACTTTGAGTTCAAAATACCTATGTTGTGAGAGGCCCCACACATGAAATCCTAGTTCCACCACTCCATATATGTTAAAGTACCATATATAGACGATAAAAATACAAATAATATATATGGGGATAATATTCTGTTTTATTAATGCTTCCAACGTTGATGGAAAATGAACTACAACTGCCAGAAAAAGGACATGAAATTATTTGTATTCATCAATAGAAACACCAAACTTGGTCCCTACTGCTCTACTGATTAAAGAAAGACAAACCAACATGTCAATTGCTAATCCCAATTTAATAAAAACTACATTAATTTGTAGAGTTATTTGAATACAGGGAATGATGTTTCTGACAATGGCTGTTTCACTCAAAAGCTTCAAACCAAGCTGCGTCAATGGCGTTTGCAACAAGGCCTCTACTTCACAGATTGCATTCTTCTACATTTCTCTCTACACCATAGCCATAGGTTCTGGAGGGACAAAACCCAACATATCCACCTTTGGGGCAGACCAGTTTGACGATTTTGACCCCCATGAGAAACAGCTGAAGGCCTCATTTTTCAACTGGTGGATGTTCAGCTCTTTCTTGGGTGCCCTAGTTGCAACTCTTGGCCTTGTTTATATTCAGGAAAACTTGGGTTGGGGGCTAGGGTATGGTATCCCCACAGTTGGTCTCGTGTTATCCTTGTTCATCTTTTATTTTGGAACCCCAATGTATAGGCGCAAAGTTAGTAAGACCAAAAGCCCTGCGAGATATTTCATTCAAGTTCCCTGTGCTGCCTACAAAAACCGAAAATTTCAGCTCCCTACCGATCCATCACAGCTTCATGAGTTTGAGCCGCAACATTACACTAATAGCGGTAAACGCCAGATGTACCACACCCCGATTTTCAGGTAAGTTTTTTTAATATATTATTATTATTATTTCATCTGAAAAGTAGTAGTAGCTTGGGGAAAAAGTTACCGTTTTCCATCTGGAATGGAATATTCTAAGGACATATCAATTAGATTCAGACCCTCATATGGATTCTGTAGTCCTTTACTCCTTTAAAGTTTAAAGCTCTACCTTGGTGGAATGAACAAATGTGAAGGGGGACCTCCCATTTTATGTGCATAACTAGGAAATTTACTGTGCAAAATGCGATGGTGGGTTTTCTGTGAAATTTATAACCATTCCTTCTAATAAATTGTTCCCATGTGCACTGTTCATAACAGTACTTTTGTAGTATCTTTCTTTGAATGGTCACAATCTCTCCCAGTCAAGTTGTTTCTGATATGGATTGCATCATTCATTTGGAAATACCCACTACCATTAATTGTCTCAAACCCAGACAAAATGTATATGAAATACAATCTCAATACTCCTCTCATTAGCATTTAAAAAAAGGATATATCTAGAAAAATAATAACAATTTTGTGTCAGTCTGATATGATATGTTATTAATTGAAAGAATTCTTGTTTGGATAGGTTTTTGGACAAAGCTGCCATAAAATTTGGCGGCAACACAGACACCTCAATGAGGCCACCATGCACAGTGACTGAGGTTGAAGGAACAAAGCTTGTTGTTGGAATGGCCATAATATGGCTTGTTACACTAATTCCTAGCACCATTTGGGCACAAATCAACACTGTTTTTGTCAAACAAGGTACCACTCTCGACCGACGCTTAGGTGAACACCTCCAAATCCCGGCAGCCTCCTTGGGGAGCTTTGTGACCCTCTCAATGCTTCTATCGGTGCCTCTGTATGACCGTTACTTTGTGCCACTCGTACGTGCAAGAACTAAAAACCCTAGGGGAATCACACTTCTCCAAAGGCTTGGCATTGGATTTGTGATACAAGTTATAGCCGTTGCAATTGCTTATGCTGTAGAAGTTAAGAGAATGCATGTGATTAGAGTGCACCATGTCAAGGGGCCTAAAGAAATAGTTCCCATGAGCATTTTTTGGTTGCTGCCCCAGTATATACTACTAGGGATAGCTGATGTGTTCAATGCAATTGGGTTGTTAGAGTTTTTCTATGACCAGTCACCGCACGACATGCAGAGTCTTGGGACAACTTTTTTCACAAGTGGGATTGGGGTTGGTAACTTCTTGAATAGCTTTTTGGTAACTATGGTGGAAAAAGTTACCGGGAGGAATGGGGGTAAAAGTTGGATTGCGAATAACTTGAATGACTGTCACTTGGATTATTACTACGGATTTCTTATGGTCATATCTACTCTCAACTTAGGGGCATTTTTGTGTGCATCTTGCAAATATATTTACAAAAAGGAGTCTGTGGAAGTGGAAGGAGGGCTGTGTACTTGATATGGTGGAGGGTAAAGCAATTCCCACTCCTCCAGTTGGACTACAAGTCTAAAGAAAGTTGGAATGTTTGGTGCATATTGACTACTGTTGTAATATGGATTATGATTAATTCACTTTTATGTATGGGAAACTTTTTTTGTCACATCACAAACCGAGCTCGACCACTTCTCGGGCTCGACCCCGCCATAACACGATATTGTCCGCTTTGAGCCCCTACCACACCCTCACGGTTTTGTTTCTGGGAACTCACACGAGAACTTTCCAGTGGGTCACCCATCCTGGGATTACTCTCGCGCGAAGTCACTTAACTTCGGAGTTCCGACGAACTCCGAAGCCAGTGAGCTCTCAAAAGACCTCGTGCTAATTAGAGGTGGGCATGTACATATAAGGTTTACAGGATTCTCACCCCTGGGCGATGTGGGATCTTACAATCCACCCCCCCTTAGGGGCCCGACGTCCTCGTCAGCACACTTCCGGCCAGCGAGTGGCTCTGATACCAAATTGTCACATCCCAACCCAGTCTCGACCACTTCCAGGGCTCGACTCTGCCATAGCACAATATTGTCTGCTTTGGGTCCCGACCACACCCTCACGGTTTTGTTTCTGGGAACTCACACAAAAACTTCCCAGTGCGTCACCCATCCTAGGATTGCTCTCACACGAACTCGCTTAACTTCGGAGTTCCTACAGAACCTGAAGTCAGTGAGCTCCCAAAAGGCCTCGTGCTAATTGGAGGTGGGCATGTACATATAAGGTTTAAATGATTCTCACCCCTGGCAATGTGGGATCTTACATTTTTACTTTCAATCTAGTTTATATCACAAATCTAAGATATGTCCTGGCCCCTTTTCTTTTTCACTTTTAGCTAGAAGAGGAATCGAAACACAACAGTCTCTTTAGATTGAAATTAGTACACAATGTTATCATTTAGGGTGCGTTTGTTACACCAAACTATCTTGGACTGGACTAGCTTCAGGGACTAAGCTGGACTGTCTTAAACTAGACTAAACTGGACTAAGTTAGTAAAGCGTTTGGTGCAATGTCGGACTAAAAAACTAGATAAAATAAAAAATTATAATATTATATTACTTAGTATGTATATCTAATAATATTTTATTATTAATATCAAATACACACTTCTACTACCTCTCTCTAGAGAGTTCTTTACTTTTGTTCCTCTTTGGTTCCATCCCCAATACTTCCTTTCCTCCCATCTTTTTCCTGCAAAAAGCTTCAAAACCAAAGTTTCCTGCAAAATCATCCCGAAAGCTACCTTTTCCTCCCTCTCTGTCTCTTAATCTCTCTTCGTCCCCAACTCTCTCCCCTTCTCTATCCATTTCTCTCCGGAATTTTATGGAGAAAAGGGAACTTTTATGTGAATTTTCTTGGAATTTTCGAAAATAAGGTAGAATTTTTCTATTGAGATTGTTGTTGTTATTGTTTTGCTTCTTTTTTTTGGATTTTGGTAGTTGGATTTTGAGATTTAGGTTGTGAGTGGGTTTGGGTTTTAGATCTGGGCATGAGAGGGCAAATGGAGTTGCCCAAAAGCATGCTTGCAGACTTGTAGCTTTCATACGACATGCAGACAGTTTTAAAAATGGGACTAGCAATCCCATAGTTTTTGAGGGGTTTCGCTAAGACCAGCTAATCCCATGGTTAGTCGAGGCGAGTGAAGGTTAGTGCCATTAAAGTTAGTCCCAGTGGATACCAAACACGGGACTGGACTAACCCTTAGTCCAGTCCAATCCATTGAGAGTTAGCGAGGGCAAACAAACGCCCCCTTAGTGTACTTTAAACACAATCACATAATGTTATTGCTCTCCTTAAATTAAAGCACATTAATTTGTTTTTACAGAATTGCTAAAAACCTACTTTGTTTTCTAATATAGAGCAGTTTTTTTAGTGTACTTTAAACACAGTCACGTAATGTTATTATTCTCCTCAAATTACAAAGTTTGTTTTTCTCTCTAAAAATGAGGCATATGAACATGTTCACTATTATAATAATTTTGAAATGGATATATATTCATTATACCCATAAAAATTCTGAAATAATATGAACATACTTGTCAAATTACAATAAGCTAGTAGACAAACAACTTTCTCTTTCGTTTGGTCAATTATTCCCCGAGCCTCGATAGAAGTAAGATTCAGTGATCTCTACGGTGACACAAAGAACTAATAGCACCTCAAGAAATTACTTAAACAACTACCACTCTCCATTCAAATTAATATGATTGCAGTACTAATTTCTACGACCAGAAAGTACAAGGCAGAAAAGTCAAGGATCATAAGAGTAACTTACTAATTAAGTTATGACCTTGATGAAGCGCGATTAGATTAGTGTGTGTGATCAAGACAGAAAAATCGTTTATTCTTGCATCAAAAGTCCGATCCACACATGGTATAGTCGGTGTACATAGAGTAGTAGTTAGCAACCACTACAGAAAGCCACCAACACCAGTTCCTCCGCGTAGAGTTAGAATTCTTTTGGTACGTATCTATCCAAGATGCCATGTGTTAAATTTCAAACTTTTGCAATCCATGTTTGGTGGCACATGTCATGGATTCTAGATTGATAAATTAACTTTTCATTATAAAATTATCTATAATCGACATTAATTAAAGTTAAACATATATCAGTGTGGACACTAATTAACATAGTCCAGCTTGACAACGTAGTTGTATGGCAGTAATGCATAGGTAGAAGTATATATATTGAGAAAGAGACACATATTAAACACTAACGATCGACTAATTAGATTTAGGTATCAGATTGTAGATTGATGAAAATGAAGTACAATACAATAGACATACCGACAATTTATATATTAAAAAAAAAGAGTAATATTGCCTACACACACCAAATTTTGTCCACCAAATAATTGTCAATGTCATTATTCAAATTCGAATTCAATCAAACATGATTTATTTTCAACAAATGAGACTCTGACATATGTTAACAACATAATTACACGGTTGAGTACTCAATTTTAGGAATGATAATGGTGCAATATGTGCAATTAGTAGTCAAATTAGTAAACTTAGTTCAATACCATCTTGATCGCAATCTCTAAGCTAATATTTATATAAATATATACATTGATGTCTAGAACACATATGCTCTTCTTCATATATATCCGAGTTCTCATTTATTTTACTAAATCTTAATTAATCTAAAGTAGAAATAGAATACCATTTGTGTACAAAAGGAAAAAAAAACATACGTTTCTGTCGCGTACAAAGTAGAAACAAACGAAAAAGATCATCGTATGAAAGGGATCAATTCATGCTCAAATTTTCAGTAGTAGCTTACCTGCCAAAGATGTTTCGGGGTCCATATATTTATAAAATTTTGACTCTGTTTGGAAGCGAGACGTTGAACTTCAATTAAAAAACATACTAGACAAGAGTATTCTATCATCAACTTTTGACCAGTACGATTATGATGAGTTACTGGGAGAGAGACTAAAAACGAAGTGAAAAGGAAGTTGACAAATCAGTGCATACGCTTCGACACCAATCGAAGTAAGGCTTCTATCTAGCCAGCCATAGAGCAAAAGATAGTCCGGAATCTTCCTTAAAAAATTAGAAAATGAAGAAGCATGCATCTCTTGTAAGAAAATATCGAATAGTTTACTTGAATGAAAAACATAAAAAAAAAAAATGAAAATTGGGCAATATAGTCTTTGAATTTTGGCACAATTGGACCTTTGTTTGTAAACTATAATTCGTGAATATTGGTTCATGAACTTGTTATAATATTGTGGAGTAATGGTCATTTT
The DNA here is from genome assembly GCA_963580275.1 of Crataegus laevigata. Lineage (NCBI taxonomy): Eukaryota > Viridiplantae > Streptophyta > Magnoliopsida > Rosales > Rosaceae > Crataegus > Crataegus laevigata. The sequence goes on along the minus strand of OY756951.1, from coordinate 6,301,225 downwards.
GGCTAATTACATAAGAACTTTCATCTATTTTTTGTCTCATTAAACCTTTGTTTTGGATGAAAATTCCAACGGAGTTAACCAAAAGAACTAGTGCTCCACACAATAACAAGTTCAAGGACCATTACTCCGAAAATTTTTAGTTCAAGAACCAAAACTCCAAATTAAGGTAAAATTTAGAGATCATTGCTCCAGTTACCTCTAAAAATAAATATTTTTTTCTTCTATGAATAATAAAGTAATTACACTAAATTCATCTTATGGAGAGAGAATTTGAACTCGAACACAAAGGATAAAGCACATTGCTCTAACTTCTAGCCATCTTGCTTAAAGATGAAAATTAAATTAAATTAAATTAAAAGCTTGCCAAACATATTCTTAACTTTAGAGGCATGCATGGAGGTAATCATACAAACTCGCATAATCTAAATTGAAGTGTCTAATTCGCAGATCGCTGCCGCCCCAAAAAAGAAAAACCGCGTTTCTTGCTAATGGGCTTTACTTTGTCAAAATCACTTTCCTGTAATGGTGCTTTTAAAGTTCTGTTTACTACTTTTTCAACTTCGAATAATCAAAAGCCATGCACAAAAATTTCTACGTGTTAGGTAACCTGCCGACCCAAGTCACCTTGAGAAGGCCTCTATATAAATACCACCATGGTGTCCTTGTTTTCAACACAAGCTAGCTTTACATTCTCCACTTCACTTAAAATACACTGCATTGAGCGTCAATGGCTTCCTCTTCTTTCATGGCCACTTTTACCTTGGCTTTCCTCGTGCTCATGAGCACAACCGGTGCTCAACTTTCAACAAATTTCTACTCTAGTTCTTGCCCTAGGCTCTTCTCCACCGTGAAATCCACCGTGCAATCCGCTTTACAAAAAGAGGCCCGAATGGGTGCCTCTCTTCTTCGGCTCCACTTTCACGACTGTTTTGTTAATGTATGCACATTCAAGTCAATGCTAATTTTATAAAAATAGTTACCTAGTAGCTTTCAAAGTTTGTATATATATATATATATATATATATATTAAACGTGACAATATGATTCATGAGCCAAACGATCAACAAAATTGTCTAGGTTTTAAAGTATAAGCATTATATATCATTGATCTAAAATGACCTTCCCTAACTAGCTAGTTTTTTTCATTGATATGCCAATTAACTGCAGGGATGTGACGGGTCGCTGCTCCTTGACGACACATCGAGCTTTACCGGAGAGAAAAATGCAGCTCCTAATAAGAATTCTGCGCGGGGATTTGACGTGGTTGACAACATAAAGTCCGCGGTGGAAAACGTGTGCCCCGGCGTGGTGTCATGTGCTGATATATTAGCCATTGCTGCCAGGGACTCAGTTGTCACTGTAAGTTATTTTTTACGATAATTACCTACTTATTACATTCAATCAAACTTAAATTTCATGTTTCAGCGAGTTAACCAATTTAACTAACTACGTTCTTGTTTGACACAAACGAATAATGCAGCTTGGAGGGCCAAGTTGGAACGTTAAGTTGGGAAGAAGAGACGCAAGGACTGCAAGCCAAGCCGCTGCTAACAACAACATCCCCCCTCCAACCCGAAACCTAAACCAGCTCATCTCTACATTCAGTGGTGTTGGCCTTTCCACCAGAGACTTGGTTGCTTTATCCGGTATACTATTTTTTTATGAACATTCTCTCCGGTGATTCTAATTTCTGCATGCAGATATACAAAACTTTTGTTTGTCTGGACACCAAAAAATTGTCACTAGAGATTAAAAAAGGCGTGTGAAAATCACTTCACTATAGTCGTCAAGTATTCATTTCTCAACTGATTCAGGTTTGTAAACATTGAGCAGGATCCCATACAATTGGGCAAGCAAGGTGTACATCATTCAGGCCTCGCATATACAACGAGACCAATCTGGACAGCTCCTTTGCTCAAACAAGGCGATCTAACTGTCCAAGAACCTCTGGCTCAGGAGATAACAATTTGGCTCCACTTGATCTTCAAACCCCTACTTCTTTCGACAACAACTACTTCAAAAACCTAATCCAGAACAAAGGTCTCCTCCACTCTGACCAGCAGCTCTTCAATGGTGGTTCCACCGATTCGATAGTGCGAACCTACAGCAACAGCTACAACTCCTTCAGTTCTGACTTTGCGAGTGCCATGATCAAGATGGGAGACATCAAACCTCTCACTGGATCCAGTGGGGAGATTAGGAAGAATTGTAGGAAGACCAACTAAGCTAGCAGCCCCTATATTTGACAATAGCATATATGGCTTTAGAATAAACTTGTTTTGCGGAGATTTTGTTTTTAGTATGTATTTGGGATTTTGTGTAGATGGTGCAACTATTTGGCCTACTCTTACCACATTACAGTCTCTTTAATAAAAATGAGACTCATGTGTGTTGGTTATTCCTATCTCTATTAGAGAGGCTACATAAATATAGTATGAAAATGTGTTAAGTGAAGCATTACTCTTGAAGTATTTGAGAATTTCGTTTGAAATTTTAAATATATTGTTTTCATCTTTGTTAAGATCTACTAAATTCCCTAAATATTTATACATACACGCTCTATTGATAATCATATGTGAAGTTTTGCTTTCCTTCCGAGTAGTACAATCATCATAGTAATAAGATTAAGATCTCCAAAATCTTATTGGATACTACTTTTAAGTTTACACAATCACGCTCCTATAATAATACTATTTATAACAATTACAATTTTGTCACAAGATCAACCAAATTTACTACTTAATCCATATTTTATAAATTGGTTATGTGCCTTGGATTTTCTTTGTCAAATATGTAACAATTAAAATCCCGTTTTTTGACAAAGAAAATCTCGTTTTGTAATCTTTTTGTGATGTTAATTTCACTACTAAGAATAATCAAACCCATGAACAAAGATTTCTACGTGTTAGGTCAGCTGCTGACCCAAGTCACCTGGAGTCTGGAGAAGACCTGTGTATATGTATAAATCCCAACATATTTGTCCATCGTTTTCAACACAATATATTGAGCATCAATGGCTTCCTCTTTGTTCATGACCATTTTGACTTTGCTTGCCTCTGATCCTTGTGATCACGGGAGCCACTAGTGCTAATGCTCACCTTTCAACCAATTTTTACTCCAGATCCTGTCCAAGGCTATTCTCCACCGTCAGATCAGCAATCCGAAAAGAGGCCGAATAGGTGCCTCTCTTCTCCGAAAATATAGGGGGAAAACGAGGGTCAAACGAAATGGGCTCTCCACTTGTGGGCTTTAATGTTAGGGCAAGGCCCATCCAGTTGGATCCACAATTGGGTTGGGTTTTCTTTTTGGCCCTTCTCATATTTGGATACTAGTGACAACATTTTACAATTGTCCGAATGAATGATTTGTATGCGCCATCACGTTCATTTTATAAACATATTGATTGACAAAGAAAAACTATATCCACCGACCCCTTGCCTTTGATCCAGGAATCCTTCTTGACCTCTTCTCTCTCTCTCTCTTTGTTTCCAGTTGTGGTCGCTCATCACTTTGTTGACAAAGAGTCTTTGTGGTTATGGTCTCGATTTGTCAATGAGAGTTTTTATGGTTGTAGTTGTGGTTACAACTTTGGTGTATGTTGTTCAGATCTGAAGTGATTGTTTTTGTGGTTTATGCACTTAGCAAAGGATTATGAGGAGGGTGCTTGACGTTTTTGAAGATGACTCATAGCAAAGTTTTTTTGTCGATAATTGCAAGTTCATTAGAGGGTGGTGCGATTTTTTTTTACATGGTGACTTTAGTTATTCAACTTGCAAGATTTAGTCATCGTGACTAGGTTTTGGGTTTCAGAACTAATAACAGTCCTTAGTGGTTGAAGAATAAGTTTGTAATTGTGTGGAGTTGTGGTGTTTTGGCATGTGTGACCTCTTGAATTGTTTTAAGAACCGTTGACATTCTTTTTTTATGTACGTTCTTGACTATATTTTTAATGTAATTTCTTTTGATCTTTTAAAAATAATAATAAATTAATATCAGAAGCATCACATTAAACAATTTTGCTTAATTTAATCCCATTGTCAACCCATAAAATGATTTGTATGCGCCATCACGCTTAATTTAATAAGATTGACAAGGATATAATCATATATACATATTCTACAACTTCCCAAAGTCATGTGTGCACTTTAATTTGTTTACAATTCAGCGTAGGAGGTGCTCCAACATGTTAAAAATTACAATACAAGCTGCACGTTAACTGTATAGTCTAATTAATTTTCCATTTGTACAACTGGAGTTTCTTAATTTGTTATATTAATTTATTCTATGCCTATAATTAAACATTTGTTCGGATAATTCCTCAATGCAGGCTACAGCTAGCTCGTATTTGCTTTAGTTTCATCCTCGAGATTTGACAGCAAACATGTGCTACTGTGAGAGAGGGGGAAACATTGGTCAAATATTTGATTTCTGATCGTATATTTTGATCAGAAACTTGTTTACAATGATCAGAAACATATTAGTTATATAGATTTTGAAGCAAATATAAATATACTGAGATGGCGATCGATACTACTAAATCTCCTATAGAAAAAACAAGTGTGCAGAGTTTCAAATTAAGTAGGAAAATTGAGAGGTATTATCTAGTCCAGTGATATGCACTGCATGGATAATAAAATTATACCGACCCTTAACACCAATATTATTTTTCTCACTTGTCTGTTTCCTTCAGGGGTAAAAGAAATTAGCACGCAAAATGTCATTCAACCGGCTCATAATTTCGCTAGCTGAAAATAACAAAATAAGAATTACTAGATTTAGTAAATTATGAGATATATTTTATTTTCTAAGTATCTCTTGAATTAGGATTCAGGAAGAAATAAGGTCTAAGTTTCCTCGTCCTTCTAGATTTAGGTTAATTGTGGCGACCGTCTCGAATTATTAAATATATTTTCTCCCCGAGTGTATAAAGTGACGGACATGCTCTTGTTGGCTTAGTGACGAGGATGTATATAAACAGTTTTAAATTAATTTCTCCACTATCGTAATTAAATCATACTCAACGTCATGAGTGTGTTAACGCGAGTTAGGGCCGAATCGGAGTCGTAAAGAAAAAGTTACAATTATTTGAACACGTAAATTGGTAGAAATATATTTTTGGGTTGACTATACCTTATCCACCACTCATTTTAGTTCCTATTACTCCTAGCCCAATTAGATTTTGGTTTTGTTTTTATTTTCTTTGGGACAATTGGAACCCTACCTCTCCCTCTCTTTCTCACGGTAGCCCAATCAGAAGATGATATTTTCTGATGCTGCACAATCAGACACACCCACACATGCACCCTCACACTCTCTCTCCCCTCTCTCAAGTCTTCTTCTCTCTTCTTCTCTCCCATGCACCCGAGACCCCCACACTCACACCCATCATCAAAGAAGCACAGATTGATCCTACTGAGACTACCATCATACCACTTGTGCTGCAAGTTAACGAGATTTAGTTCGGGAACCATAAGCTTTGATGAGGAGCAAATTTGCTCCGACGTGATCGTGGACATTTCACAAGGTTTTAAGGCTCGAGAAAGCTTCTAGTCAACTTTATAGGGACCCTAGACTAGGCTTAGGGTGAAGTTGACATCAGAGTAGGCTAGTTCGTGAGGTTGCAGAGTTAGTTGGAGGTATCGAGGGAAATTCCAACCATTTCCCATTGAATTTTGAACTCTTAATAGGTACGAATGTGTTCTACTCTTCAAGACCTTCAAATCCATATAAATTTCATGGATTTTGGTTGGAAAATGAAGTAGATATAAAGCTTTGAAAATTTTCCTATTTCCGACGAGTTCAAGCGGCGGCAGACGGCAGAGTCTGGCGAGGTCCACCGGAGAAGAAGGAGAATATTTCTGTCAAATTTGATGGAATATTCCTAATGGCGTTAGGTACCGTCAATTAGATTTAACGAAATATTCCATCGAACTGATGGAATATTCCTAACGGCATTAGTCGCACGTACCGCATGTGCATGTGGCCGACGCGTGGTAGCGCATGTGACGTCCAAATTTTTTTCTAAAAATATGAGGGTGTTCGTGTTGTCGAGTAGATCACGTTAGTATATTCAAACACCCTATTTGAGCAACGTATGAGAAGTTATTCCTAGATTTTGTTTATGTGCTATCGAATTAACATAAAATTAGTTGTTTCGCATATAGGTGAGACGTACCCTGACGACGAATGTGGATTAGTGAGGCTTGGAGGCTACGATCCTGCTACTTATCAGTGATTGGGCTTTTGTTTTATATATATATATATATATATATATATATATATATACATGCTTTATGATTCCCAGAAACTGTTTTAAATGAACTTATGCTTTGAATGCCATGTCTTGAATGCATTATATTTTTAGTATTGCATTATTATAGTTATGCATTATATTGAATGATGTTGCGGAAGCTCAGGTAAACTTTAGGTGAGTCAATATGTGAATGGTTGGTTACATTGCATTGTTATGCATAAATGCACTAGAGCTTATCATGATGCACCCCGGTGTTAGTGCTCCCGCACGAGGCCAGGGCACAGCTTTCACGTGATTGTTCACCTCCCACACCGCACGCTCACCTTGGATCCAAGTTAGGTGCTAGCCTGTCGTACAAACCACAATAGGTGGTTCTAACTCGTAGGTGACCCGTGATCTATCACACAGCTTTCATGTGATTGTAGCATTTAAGCGTACTTATTTACACCCAACTTGTTGTATAGGTCACATTAGGTGACTCCGACTCGTGTGCAAGCATAGGTTGATGAGCTATAGGTCCAATCGTACAGGTCACGTTAGTTGACTCCGACTAGCATACTATTTTATATTGACTTTTCACTTGGCTTACATATTTTAGTACTGGAAGTTATGACATGGCATACTTTTATTTTCACCGTTTCTAAGCATTGTTTATTATGCATACGTATTATTATTCTAGGAACTATATGGGTTTTACAGTGAGGGGTTATTATGTTTAGAAAGAGAAATATGTTTTCAAAAGTTTTGTTTTTGCTCACTCACATTTTCTGTTTTGCGCCCCTCCAGGTCTTAGCTAGCTGAACCTCTCTGTGACTCACGAGGATTCTCTGGCAATTCTGACGGTCTTCTAAATAAATGTAGGGATCTTCTCCATGTCCTGTATAATTAGTACATAGTTTGATGGACTGCTCTTTATGATACCTATGCTCTGAGTACTTGTAATTTGGTCTTGATCACTTCTACACACTTATATATATTATCTCTAGTTTAAATAGGTTTTAGTTTTGGTTTTTAATTATTCACATTTTTGTTATCACCGTCACTTCTGTTGCGCACTTAGATACATCACCCTCACGTAACGGCTAGCATGCGTCGATTTCGGTCGGGGTGTGTCATTAATTAATTTCCTTGTTCAATTAGAATTAATGTCTTTCTTGTTTTGTATTAGTTTTCAATCTTATTTTCTTATACAACTTTCTTATAGAGAAAAATGAAATGTGTGAGATTATGTGAAAATTTTGAAAAACTTTGTTTAGCAAATTATATAACCAAATGGTAAGATGGGAGTAGTTAGCAATTTGGTATTTTAGGTTATAGGTTTGTTTTATACGTTTAGGTTTGGTAAGGATATTTTTTCTTTCCTTTTTTATTAGGGTTTAATCTTGCTTTCCTGTTTGTTTTAGGATTAGGTATTATAAATACATCTCTAGGAACTGAATAGAATCAAGTCTTCCCAAGATATTTATATATATATATATATATATATATATTGTTATATAGCCGTCTTGGCAACTTTGTAGTTTGTAATGTTCTTGTTTCTTTTGTGTTTCAGAAATCAAATTTAAATTTTTGTATCAGGTTTTTTTTTTTTTACGCCCTTTGAATTTTTAATATGAAATGGTAGGATGGAGTAGTCGGATTTATCCTAGAGCATACGGAAAATTAAGCACAGTGATCAATTAATGATGCTTCAAAATATTTGCAAGGTGTTAATTGAGTATTAAGCAAGCATGCATGCATACATGCATATATTCATCAGTAAATAAATACTAGGCCTTGGAATCCTCTATTCACATGCATATTGATAGATTCGAGACTGATCAAAACAAATTATCAGAAGCCTCTCATATATAAGGGATATAAACAAATCCTATTAAACCTTTAGTAAATAGTGAACTTCTAAACAATATATAAAATAATTGATAACGCCCTTGGTTTCAAAAATCGTTTATTATTCGAATGTAGCAAAAGTCTAAGAGTTTTTAGGTTGGCTATTAATTTTGATATGATAATTCACTTGAATCTTTGGAGCCAAAATTTTGTTTTATTCAAGTAATTGTTGAATTATTGATAATTTGTTCATAGTGTTGGAATGACTATTGGGTTAATATAATTGTTATTAACCGAGACTTTAATATTGTGAAGTTACAATTCATCTTGATGCTTATGAATCAAGTTGTGGTTTGATTAAGCAATTGGTTGAATTACTACTTTATTACTCATTGTGTTGATGTAATTTGAAAGTTAACCAAATTTGTTGTTAAATGAAGCTTAACATTATTGTTGTTATAAGTGTAAGGATTACTGAGATTTAATGAAGAAGAAGAAGAAAGCAGAGATGGTTTACAGAAGAAGAAAGAAAGAGAAATAGCTGTCTTGTATTCAACAATATCAGTCAATACAACTTTTACAATCTGTTTTATTTCTATATGGATTACATGTTTATAGATTTCTTATAACTACCCAATCTAACTACCTTCCTTATCAAATGACAAGTGGCATCTTGTAAGCCATTGGATCACTATCCTTAACATCCCCCCTCAAGCTCAGGAGAGGAGTAACCCAGCCTGAGGTTGCTACAATGTGTTTGAAACAATGAAACAGACAACCCCTTAGTGAAAATATCAGCAAATTGATCACTGGAAGTGACAAATTGAACTTGCAGCAACTTTTTAGCAACTCTTTCTCGCACAAAATGAATGTCCACCTCAATGTGTTTAGTCCGCTGATGCAAAACTGGATTACAAGACAATGCGATTGCGGACATATTATCACAGAAAAGAATCGGTGGAGAAACAGCTGAAATATTAAGAAATGCAAGGAGTTGTTTAATCCAGTCAAGTTCAGCTGCAGTGGTGGATAAGGCCCTGTATTCAGCCTCAGTGGATGATCTAGAGACTGTTTGTTGCTTCTTAGATGACCAAGAGATGGGATTATGACCAAGGAATACTACAAAACCAGTTGTGGACCTCCTGTCATTAGGATCACCAGCCCAATCAGCATCTGAAAAAGCATTTAAATCCATAGAACCTTTCCCATAGTGGATACCAAGCTTGACAGTACCCTTAAGATATCGAAGAATCTGTTTGACTGCGATATAGTGTGAGTCCATAGGCTTGTTCATGAACTGACACACTTGATGGACTGCAAATGCAATATCTGGCCTTGTAAACGTTAGATACTGTAAAGCTCCAACTATACTCCTGTAAAGGGCAAGATTGTTAAAAGGTTGCCCATCATCCAACAACAGCCTATGATATGGCAAACAAGGTGTGGCACAAAGTTTTGATTCTAACATCTCAGTCTTGGTAAGAAGATCAGTAACATACTTTGCTTGTGATAAGAATAACCCATCTGCATGTTGAATTATTTGAACCCCCAGGAAGTAGTGTAACAAACCTAAATCCTTGATGTCAAATTCCTTGGTCAAAGCAGCAATAACATCATCTATAACAGAGGGAGTATTGCCAGTGATTATTATATCATCGACATATAATAAGAGGACCACAATCGAGGAATCACCTTGCTTCATAAAGAGAGATGAATCAGCATAAGTTGCAGCAAATCCAAGAGAAGGTAGAAAACTGGTGAATCTATCATTCCAAGCCCTCGGGGCTTGCTTTAGGCCATACAAAGACTTATGGAGTTTGCAAACATAATCTGAATAATGAGGATCAGAAAAACCAGGTGGTTGAGACATATAAACCTCTTCCTGCAATGTGCCATGAAGAAATGCATTCTTCACATCTAGTTGTCTGAGTTTCCAACCAAAATTAGCTGCCAAAGCCAACACAAGTCTCACAGTAGTTGGTTTGACAACGGGACTAAATGTTTCCCCATAATCAACACCTTCTTCTTGATTAAAACCTTTAGCAACTAGCCGAGCCTTATATCTCCCAATTGTGCCATCAGCATTTTTCTTAATCTTGAATACCCATTTACATCCAACTAAGTTTTTAGCAGGAGGTAAAGGTACTAAAGTCCATGTGCCCTGAGAATGTAATGCAGAAAGCTCATCCTTCATGGCAGTGAGCCAAACGACACTCTTTAGTGCTGACTTATATGTGGCAGGTTCAACAGTTGACAAATCGACCCCTCCATGCTCATGAATTGTTGCTAATAAAGCCTTCTTCTTGGAAATTCCACTTTTTGATCGAGTTTGCATTGGATGCAAATTGAATGGAGGAATGGGAAGTACCACTTGTAGTTGCTCTGGTTGGAAATCAGGAGTCACAGAGACATTTGAGGAAGATGACTGTTCAAAAGCATTAATGGACTGTGAAGAAGATTGCACTACTGGGACAGATGATGAAGACTCTGGATGTGGTATTAAGATAGGCTCATGATGACTAGATTGGGATGGAGAAGATGTAGGAGCAGTTACAATCGGAGATAGAAGGACATTTTGGAAGTTAGGAACTGGTGTAGGTATGGATGTAGAGATAGGTGATGAGTGAGACACTGATAATGGGTTTATAGCAGCCAAAGATGAGTAAGGAAACTCCTTTTCATCAAATATGACATGGCGAGAAATAAAGACTTTCTTTCTGGACACTTCATAACATAGAAAACCTTTGTATTTAGAGGCATAACCAAGAAAAACACATTTACTGGTTCTGGGGTGCAGCTTGGTTGAGTTAAAAGGCCTTAACAATGGGTAGCATGAACAGCCAAAAGTTCTTAAATGAGTAACTGTAGGAACAGATCCAAATAATGCTTCAAAAGGTGATTTATGATGAAGTGTTTGAGTAGGCATTCTATTAATTAGATAGACTGAGGTTTGACAAGCAAAGGACCAGAAACTTGGAGGTAACTGAGCTTGTTGTAACAGGGTGATGGATGTTTCAATAATGTGTCTGTGCTTTCTCTCGGCCAGACCATTTTGTTCAGGTGTGTGAGGACATGACAAGTGATGAGTGATTCCATTTTGAACTAGAAAGGATTGAAATTGGTTTCCCATGTATTCACCCCC